>CM044443.1:93562866-93594025 GCA_024363595.1 Xenopus borealis
CGCTGTGGGCAGCTGGGGTGCCTTATTCCTTGGCCCGGCTCTGCAGGTATGAGACCTGTTATCCAGAATGCTCGTACATTGGGTTTACCAGAAAAAGGATCTTTTTTTTATTTAGTTCCTCATACCTTAAGTCTACTAAAATATTAAATGTAAATATTAAATCTGACCAATAGGTTGTTTTTGCCTCCAATAAGGATTAATTATATATTAGTTGGGATCAAGTACAAGCTACTGTTTTATTATTACAGAGAAAATGGGAGATGGCCTTTCCGTAATTTGGAATATCCCTGTTTGACCACATACTGTCAGAACATCTATAGCATCAATGCTGAGCTGGAGGATACATACTGAAACCAGAACCAAGTTGGCTGCTCGTTCTCCTTACTAAAATTCACAACAATTATTGGGAATTATGAACTCAAAGAATTTTCCATAAAAAGCACCAATGGGAAAGTCGAGAGACAGAATAATGGTAAATTGCACAAGAACACATTTTATTTTGCGGCGACTACACAGGAAAACGGTTGAGCGTTGGAAATTGTTTTTCCGAATGTTAGTAAATCAACCTCTTAGATGCAGATTTTCTTCTCTGCTGCACATGAACAAATATTTATGCTTCGTGGCACTGTAGCGAAATTCCAGCATTGCACTGCAGCCTCTTAGTGAACAAGTCTCCATAGATCTTGTTTATTTGCCTGCTCATGTCCCTGAGTAACAGCCATGTTACTAGCGGTAGTTTCTCCATATAAAAGAATTGTTTAGCCACACGCATTTTGTTCATAGATTCTAAAGATATTCAGAGTGTCCCCTTGCTTTGTCTGATCATGTACAGGCAAAGAATTTATTGGAATCTGAACATGGTGTGAACATTTAAAAAACCCTCCAGGGTGTTGGCAGAATTTAGACTGGATTTGCCTGTGATGTTTCTTCAGTTAAACCGTGTTGGCTGTCAGGACGTTCCTGATGGTGCAACATTATATTGGATCTTGTTCTTTCCAGGAATTCAAAACAAAAACACAGGTGGGCTTTGCTGAAAAAGAAGTGTAGTTATTAGTAGAAGCACTTTACCCAGGGGGGCAGCATCTGTTGGTATAGCTCACTGCTAGCTTCTGAAGCAAGAAAATTGTCAATCATATGAATGAAGAATGAAGCTGCAAATCCACCAGCCAATCAGAAGCACTTGTATGAACGCAGCACCTCTACAATCCACATGAATGAGAAGAACCTACGCGCTACCTATATAATGTAGTAATATAATACCAGAATGACTGGGTCCTTTCTGAAAACTGCTGCTTTGGTGGTAATTTAAGTAGGGATGCACCGAATCCAGGATTCAGTACGGGATTCGGCCTTTTTCAGCAGGATTTGGATTCGGCCGAATCCTTCTTCCTGGCCGAACCGAAGCCTAATTTGCAAATGCAAATTAGGGGCAGGGAGGGAAGTCACATGACTTTTTGTTACAAAACAAGGAAGTAAAAAATGTTTTCCCCTTCCCACGCATACGCAAATTAGGATTAGGTTCGGTATTCATCCGAATCTTTTGAAAAGGATTCGGTGGTTCGGCCGAATACAAAATAGTGGATTCAGTGCATCCCTAAATTTAAGTCGGTTCCATGGGGACAAATTCACTAAAGGGCAAATTGTCACCAGCAACCGCTTCACCACACTCCGCGCTACTTCACCAGGGGCAAATTTGTTACCACTACGCTAATTCACTAAAATGCAAAGTTGCATCCTGGGCACTGAATGCTGGCGACTTTTCAATAGTGTTAGCAGTGCAGGCATTAAAAAAGCAAACTGACACTAGCGTTCATTTCTGCCTAACGAAGTTCACTAGCACTCTTCAAGCTTGAAGTGGGCACTTTAACACACGTCCAATGCGCCGTAATTAGGGATGGGCGAATTACCCGCGATTCGCCGCCGGCGAAAATGACTTGAATTTTCGCTAGAAATTTGCAAATTTTTAGGGGAAGCGAATCTGGATAGATTCACCCATCACTAGCCGTAATAAAGAAAGAGGAGAGCCTCTAATGCCCTAGACATGAGGCCACCCTTAAAGAAATGTGGCATGCCCCTCCAATCGCACATACATTTTTAATAGTTGGGACTTTTGAAGGCAATCCCGCTTTAAAAAAAAAGAAAAGTCGCCAGCATTTTTTACAACTTTAATAGCATACAGGATATGATGTCACTGACCTAAGAATGAGGAGGATGAAGCTTTGTTTCATCAGTTGGCCTGGTCTGAGGTGGCAAAGTAAACTCTGGTGAATGAGGTAAGATTCGCATGGGAGTGAATTTGCAGAGTAACGACCTTTCTCCAGAGTGAAAAGTCACCTGGCAATAGCATGCAAACGAACACTAGCGACAGTCTTTTTCGATAGCGAATTGCCGTTTATGCCTGTTAGTGAATTACCGATGTCCCTGTGGATTGGATTTCTGCTGACTTGTCGCTGCGATGGCCACTTCGCCCCATAGGAGGCTAGGCTTGAGCAAGAATGGAACGCAGTGGTGTAACTACTCGCCGTCGGGCCCTAGTACAAGATGGGCGCCAGGCTTCCCAGTTAGGCCCTCCCCCTGTTAGGCCCTCCCCCTATGAATCACGTGTGCTGTAAAATCTCCTCCTGCCCAGCCACAAGTCATGGTTTTTGATCCCCTCCCCCCAACAGCCACAAGCGAATGTATCCAACAGCACGATTGCAGGCAGGAGAGAGGGGGTCCTGGAAGGGGCACTGCTACCATGAGACAAGGATAGCATCTTGTTTCAGGTGGAACACCCCACATGTTACCAGGGATGGCAAAAGCAAAAAATAAAAACTAAATACTTATTTTTTTATTTTTTTTTATTATCCCTTCTTGACCTGTTTGAAGCTCTAAAAGGTGGGGCAACATTGGAAAGGCCACCTCAAAGAAGCCAGGGGTGCAGGAGAGATGCAGGTGCTTTCCAGGCCACTCTGTACCCCCCCCCCGGCCCACCTGTGGTTGAAGAGTCTGCTGATGAGTAGTTCCACCACTGATAGTATCATATTTTGATAAATCTTTCATACTATGATCATTTTTCACATTGTTTCACAAGGTTTTCAGGCACAGTCAAAATATCTGATTTCAGTTCTCACGTCCCCTCATGATCGGCAGCACTTCTATATATCTGAAAATAGGAGAATGACAGCTGGAGGGCTTCAATATTATGGAGGGACATTGTCGGCATTTCACAGGCAAATGACTTGTGTGTTCCAGCTTGTATGAGAAACATACATAATGGGATAATACTCCTGGTTATGTTACTTTGCTAGGCTGCAGATCTGGGGCATGGGCATGTTTAACTAGAATTCAATGGACAGAGCCAGTCAAAGGCTGCTGGGAGTTGTAGTTCAGACCTATACCTTTGGTATAGGTTTAGTTTGTTTTGGATAATGATTCACATAAGATGATCCATATCATGATACAAAGGTTTTAATAGATTTGAAAAAAACTGATTTTTTAAAAAAAAAAATTTAAACCTGTCCCATAAAGCACTGCATGGGGGTGGAGGGGATGCTGAGTGACATACAAAAGTAGAGCGGGAATGTATGACTATGAGAGGCCAGTGTCTATTGTCTATATTAATATCCGCAATGAGTACAGCGCACATCTGTACTTTATTTGTGATTTCTGTGCTGTTGTCTTCTTACATTACAGCAGGGATCTGCAACCTGTGGATCTGCAGCTGCTGCTGAACAACAATTACCAGCGTCCACCAACGGCTGTGGGCTGTTGGAGCATGCTGGGAGTTATAGTACATCAACAGCTGGATAGCCACGGGTTCCAGATCCCTGACCTATATTGTCCATAATTTCATGCTGCTTCTTTTTTTTTGCCTCATGAAAAAATGTTCCTATCAAGAATCGGACAGACGTACAGGGTGACTAAGGACTAACATCTTAATCTTGCCACCCTGAATACTTTATTCTAACCTCCCTCTGCTCACAAGACAAATATGCGTGTGTGTGTGTGTATATCTAAAGCAGTATAGTCCAAAGGAGATAGTATACCATATGAAGGATAACTGGGTTGATATCTGGGTGCCAGTGCTACAAAAGTAGATAGAATGCAAATGTGACGGCACACTTTTGCTATCACTTTTGCATTATATATATAATAAATATATACTATAACAAACAAGGGATAGGGCAACACAGAGAAGGGAGGAAGGATTTTTGCGCCGATTGGATTGACTTCTCCTTTAAGCTACTAAAAAATGCCTTACCCTTTAAACAAAACAGGGATTGTTTGTCCATATGGATTGATATATCACGGAGCACAAAGGGAGAATCAAGTTAAAACATTATTATTTTAAGTTTGTCCATATATTACAATATATTTAAGCTGGCCAACTACGTCAAAGTCATCCCCGGTATGGCCAGTCCTACACTCAACTTACACCTGACTCATTGGGTGTGGGTGCCAGGCACGCACCTTTTCTGCCTCTCCTACACCCTAGTCCGGGCCACGCACAAGCCTGTGTGTGCGCTCTTTCCCTTCCGCAGTGCATCTTTGTTTTTTGTATGTGCTCTTGTGGGTTTTTGTGCATGTACGCTCTCCATTTTCTGCACACGCACTCTCCTTTTTTCCACGCATGCGCCCTTTCCTATTGGGCACTTCCACTGGTCAGGCTACTTAGGTCACCTGGCCTGGTTGGCCCAGCGCTGTTTGTCCATATTAAAAAAACTTGCGAGGAATATTTAGCCAGACCAGTAGATTAGGCTTCCTTCCTTTTGCCCTTGGTGATTGAACATCACTATCATTCTCTTGCATTTCCTAAGGTTCTGCACATAGGTATTTATTTGCTCCATATATTTAATTTATATGAACATAAATATTACTTTAACACATGTTTCTTTTATGCAGGAAGAGGACACAGGACTATATCTGAACAAATATGGTGACATGCAGTGGGCCAATATTTAGTCTTTCGCAGGTAGAAGTGAATGCAAAGCTGTTAGTCCTTTTATTAGTTCCAGTGATGGTGATGCTCTAGTAAGAAATATTGATTTGAAGGAACAAATTCTGCCTTTCTTCTTTCCTTTCTTCAAAAAAGGCACAGCTGGCCTTGACCTATTGTGATGACCCTTATCAGTGGCGTAACTACCAGGGGCGCAATTGCACCAGGGCCCCCACCCCCTTGGGGCCCATCGGAGCCACGAAAATGGTTATGGCAGGCGGTTATCTAGGGGGAGATTTTACATCACACATGCCATCAACACTCCAGCATGCGATTTATAGAGGTAAGGGCCCCGACAGGGGGGCCCAGGTGCCTATCCTGTACCTGAGCCCACCAGGGAGTAGTTACGCCACTGCCTTATATGATGAATTTGTCTACCCAAAATGTTTTTTTGCACTCAATCTCCATGTGTTGCACAGATAAATGCACCAAGAGCCTTAGCATCAATGTGCAATTCCTATAAGTCAGATATAGTTGCACTTATCTAAAGCTGACATAACTGATGCTGAAATCCAGGTCCGGACTGAGAATTAAAATAGGCTCTGGCATTTCAGGTACACTGAGGCCCAATCAGCCCACATAGAGGCCCAATCAGCCCACATAGAGGCCCAGTCAGCCCACATAGAGGCCCAGTCAGCCGACATAGAGGCCCAGTCAGCCCACATAGAGACCCAGTCAGCCGACATAGTGGCCCAATCAGCCCACAGAGGCCCAATCAGCCCTCTGGCATTTGCCAGAACCCACAGATTGCCAGTCCGGCCTGATCAAATCTGATCTGTAAACTATGTGCAACATGACAGTGAGTAGGGAGTGCTGCAATTGTTTCTCATTGAAATACACAGACTTTCAGAGGTAGATGCATGAAACCAAAGAAACCATGATTTGACTTTATCTGATCTTACATTTCAGCAAGGAGAATCAGATTTTGTAGCATTGCACAAAATGTTGTGCTGCTGGGTGCAGTAATATGGCAAGATACTGTGTAACAGATCTAAGTTTCATGTCTAGTTCTGCCCTTTATGGTGACACCAAGCAGGTACAGAGGGCAGAGTGAGGGGCACAGCTGTGGATGGGTGGCAGTAAAGAAAGTACAGGTATGGGATCCATTATCTGGTAAACCTTTATCCAGAAGGCCGTCTCCCATTGACTCTACTTTAATGAACTAATCCACATTTCTGAAAATGGTTTCCTTTTTCTCTGTAATAATAAAACAGTAACTTGGACTTGATCTCAACTAACATTCGTTGATATTGGACACAAAACAATCCTATCGAGTTTATTAAATCTTTACATTTTTTTAAGGTGTGGTGATCCAAATTACTGAAATATCCTTAATATCTACAACAATCTGAGATTCTTTTTTTCAACGGGCAGTGTGAAAAGTTTGAGAGTTCCGTGTGAACATGTCCGTTACAGTGAAAAAAAAAGGTGACGGCAAATGAATTTGAAAAACCTCTTTTTGAAGTCAAAGAAAATTTCATTTTACTATCAGCAACAAATTGTCACTGATCTGATCATCTGCCCCAAGGCTTAAGGGAGGGACGCAGTGGGAGAAAATAAAAATTTCCTGTGGGACCCAGTAACTCATAATTACAGCCCGGCTCCAGTCAGATGTTGCCCCTGTAGCATGACTGCACTTTGTATTGCTCCATGCTTCCACCCTGCACTGTGTTTGCCAAATGTAGCACAAAACTGCTGACATCACAAGGAAAGGTTTTTTTTATTTTGTTATATGCCCAGAGTTTTGTTTTTTCCTCAATTAATTTAATGAAGTTAACCACAAGAGCAATTTGATCAACTGCAGTTGTTTTAGAAGCAGCATTTGTGTGATTATGTGGTATTTTTATACTAGGAAAATAGTCTATGGCAATTTGCAAGAAAATTGCATGAGTTAAAAATGTACATTTGTACTTCACGAAAATAGCACAATAACATATTGTATGTTTTCAACAAAACCCTGGATATGTTTTGGAGCTCTATTTATATATCTTGGATCACAGAATATATTTTGTAAACATTCTGCATTATATTTTTGTTGCCAGTGTTCTCTTTGCATCTTCAAAATGCAGTTTATGATCACAGCATTAATTGTACCCAAAGCACAAAACATTTTGTAGTCACAAAATGAATTACCTATACAGAATGAAATGTGTAGTTTCATAATGAATTGTGCCTGTACAAATTGAACGAGATTTGTGAATTAATAAATTGTTTTATTGCAAAATTGCATTTGTGTGAATTAATAAATTGTTATTGCAAAATTGCATTTGTGTACAAAAGAAACATTTTGTTAGCATAATCAAATGTGAGAACACAAAGTTTAAAGTCAAAAAGTAATTCTGTCTACGAAAAATACTTTTATTTTTAAGAAAAGGGGGCTGATATGGGAAATATTTAACTATAGAATCCAGAAGGATTCCCACTAGTTAGATATTTGTCATATATAACAAAAATTTCCTGACTGTAAAGAAATTTTTCTGACAGTTAGGAAATTTTAAAAGAATTGACACAGTTATCAAATGTCATACCTGTCAATTTGTCAGAATGTGTTTGGCTGCACTGAGCACTCAAACACTATTATGTTCTTTTAAGTGTTGACTCCCCAATGTACTGTATACAGCAAGTAAGGAAAAGGACTTGGGAAGTTATTTTGTTCAAGGGAATGAGTCTTTAAGTAGTTTAACATAAGAAGTTTAGTAAAGTCTTACCATATCATATTGGAAATATTTACTATAGAACTACAGTTCAGTAAAATTTACAGAACCTTCATATATTCAGATCACGGAATGTATTTTGTGGTCACAAAAGTATTCATGGAATTAATTTTAACTGAATATAGTAGGGCTCATATACTGGTGCTTAGTGTAAAGTGCAAAATAGTTCAATATGCAGTGTTAATAACATAACCCAAAAGTATTCACAGCATTTGAATACAATCATGCTTTCTGCAAAATGTGCTTGAGATTAGGGATTCACTGAATCCACTACTGTGTGAAAGATTTGGCCGAATCCTTGTGCCTGGCTGAACTAAAGTCTAATGTCCATATGCACATTTACAAATGTTAATATGCAAATTAGAGGAGGGAAAGGAAGTGGGAAACAATTTTTACTTCCTTGTTATGTGATGAAAATTCATGCGATCTCCCCGAACTGCTTTCTTCCTCGTGAGGCGACTTCAGAAATCGAAGCCCTGTGAGTGCATTAGCACAGGTGATTCTTCATTTAAGCAGATGGAAGGCAGTTTGGGGAGATTGTCACTGCACAGAAGAGGAGATTAGTCTCCAGGCAACTAAATCTCCCCGAATCTGCCCGTCTGCCCCAACCCTTAATGGAACAGTAACACAAAACAACGAAAGTGTTTTAAAGTAATGAAAATATAATGCTCTGCTGCACAACTGGTGTGTTTGCTTCATAAACTCTACTATAGTTTATATAAACTAGCTGTTGTGTAACCATGGGGGCAGCCATTCAAAGCTGAAAAAGGAGAAAAGGCACAGGATAAACCACAGAAAACAGATAAGCTCTGTAGTATACAATAGGATTCTTTAGAACTTATCTGCTATCTACTGTGTATCCTGTGCATGAATGGCTGCCCCCACGGCTACACAACAGCTTGTTCAAATAAACTATAGCAGTCTTTCAGAAGCAAACACACCAGTGTTACCAGTGCAGAGCAACATTGCATTATATTGTTGTTCTTTAAAACACTTTTTGGTGTAACTGTTCCTTTAACAGTCCGATGATTGTGTTCAAACAGTAGATATTATCTGTGATTGGTTGCTATGGGTTACAAGACCTGGAGCTAACTTTTCAACTATTACATTACCTAAATTTTTATATGACAGCTTTCAGACTTACAGCTGCATGGAGTGGTGTTTGTGTGTGATCTGCTGATCTGCAGTTTAGGGAACTTATTTAGTAAGTGTGATGTCACCGGGGGATTTCAAACATTTATTGTCCTGGAGAAGCTTTGAAGCTTTTTTTAATTGAAAGTTAATAGAGGGGCGATTAGGAGAGCCCGCAGAGCTACAAAACCCCAAGGGCTAGAAGATACTTCATATTAGCCGCTATCCTGGGAGCTATAAGTTGGTTTTTAGTAGATCCCAATAAGGAGTCCTGAATGCTTTCAAATATTCCAATAAAAGATTTTGTCTTTAAAAGAACAAAATACCTCGAAAACAATATTGTCATAGGTTAATTTGCAAATTTGTTCAATGAAAGCAGCCATGATTGTACCAACAAGATAGCATCACTGAAAGGCTCTACAAGGAAAATGGTGAGATGATTGCACATGATTATTATCATCATCCCTTCTCTTATATATTTCACAGATCAGGAAGCCCTGGTTTTTATGTAAGCAAAGGGGATACAAAGCCTGAATTATATATTTAAGTAGCATTTCCATTTGAGAGACAGTTATAAGGCCAGGGCAAATGTTGCCTTTTTCTTTGAAAGAGTTGGAATAGTGTAAGATGGGAGTGAAGTCTGAAACTAAATTGTCTTACCCAGATTGTGCAGATTAAATTAAAACGCCTTTACCTAAAATTTATACTTTATCATTTTAATAATATAAATACTTGGCATATGACAACAATTTTCTCCAATCTGTGTTGGCATTTCACAGGAAAAAGAATTGTGTTTTTTTTCATGGAGAAACAAATGCAAGAAAAAAAAAAAAACTTTATCTACATTTTTGCAAATTCTTCAGACAGTCTATTAACCAGAGTGCCCCATTGCATCCTCCCAACAGAGAAATGGGCAAAAAGATTTGTCGATCTGAGCGAATTTGTTTTGACCACGCCCATTTTTGTGGCCCCCTAAATACCATGTCCATTTTACAAACAAAGTTTTGCTAATGAAGGCGAATTGCTGTTTAAGCTGTGAGTTCTCCCAAGAGACATCCTTATCTAAAACTGTTATAAATATCTTAAGCATCTATTCTGGGCTCTCTGCCAAAAGTCAATTAGGTTAGAAACTTTGGGGTAAATTCACTAACGTGCAAAAATGCGCTAGCGACAGCTTTGCCGGCTTCGCTGCACTTCAGCAGGCGAATTTTCGCCGGCGCTACTGAAATTCACAAAAATTCTTAGGGCGGTGAATGGTAGCGAAATTGCGCTACCGTTACTTTGCCAGGTAAAGCGCACTTACGCTAGCGATGCCTAATTTGCATACGGCGTGAACTTAAACGTATAATAGAAGTATATGTTACAGTCACTACATTCCACTACACAAGCCCAGGAAACCTTTAATAAATAAAATAAAGTTGTCCTATTGCCCTACATGTGCCCCCTGTATAGTTGTGTTGCCATATGTTAGCAAATATAGGGGGGAAGGAGGGTAACCCCCCCAAAACATTTTCGCTATTTTTCAGACTATCACCCTACAAAAGGTAAAAGACGTCAGTTTTTTCAAACTCCTATCTATTGTATTGAACTTCACCAGGTCTGACCTGGTGAAGTAAAGTCTAGTGCAAGAGGTAACGTTCAGTTCATCTTAGTGAATTAGCGTAATTGCGTCCCTTCGTCAGTGGGCAACTTCACCTGGCGAAATAAGCTGTGTTTGGACTGCATCTCATAGAAGTTATTTAATTGGAACCCTGAATAGGGTTTTATTGGATATGAACTAGTCCTTAATGCAGTGACCCCCAACCAGTGAATATACGGTATATTTATATAAGTATAAATATACGGTATATTTATCAAAGAGTGAGGTTAAGAGTGAAGTTCCGCCACTAGGGTGAAATTCCGCAGCTCTCCATTCATTTCTATGGGATTTTTAAAGACATATTTATCAATGGGTGAAATTTCACTTTCACCCTTTGATAAATATTCCTTTCAAAATCCCATAGAAATGAAAGGAGAGCTGCGGAATTTCACCCTAGTGGCGGAACTTTACTCTTTGTTAATTTACCCCTAAAAGTGCTAGGTATAAAGTATATGATGTAAGCTTAAATTTGTTCCCCCACACCCATAGCACAATGCTGCAGACTTTGATCTAATTACAGTTGTCCTTGGGCTGGGTCATTACATTTATAATAAAGTCTGAGTTGATTGTTTGCAGTTTGAGATCTTGCCTGAGCCACGTTTGCCAGTGGCATTAAATTTGCTTCAAGTTACTGCTTTTTTTTTTTTATTGGATCTCACACTAGGACAGTGGTCTCTAATCTTTTTTTTTTTACCCGTGAGCCACATTCAAATGTAAAAAGAGCTGGGGAGCAACACAAGCATGAAAAAGTACACAGGGTGCCAATTACATTTTGTGTAATTTTGTGCCCCTATGTGGATTGGCAGCCTACAGGAGATAAAAATAGGTATAGCTCCGCACTCACCCAGCCGAAAATAGGGATAAGATAGCCCGGTGCTCAGCATAGAGGATCCGGCAACCCTCAAACACTTGAAAGTACTTAAAAAAACAGATTACAGGAGGCCATAAATTAAAAATGAAGCACCTGCTTTAAGGCCACTGGGTAGTGTCAGGCCATACCAACCAGGCACCCTAGGCAACCTGGCCGGTAGCAGCGCCCCATAGGCGTGCACCCCCGAAAAAGATGCACACGCATGTACGGAAAGGCGTACGTGGCCAAACAAATTGCGCAAACGTCAAAGGGTGAGGACTAGGGGGTAGAAGGCAGAGAAGGTGCATGCCTAGCACCCCCCCCCCAGCTTTGCGTCCTAGGCACATGCCTACTCTGCCTACCCCTTGGCCTGGCCCAGCCACTGGGAGCAATATCCAAGGGGTTGGTTAGAAACATGCTCATGAGTCACTGGTTGGGGGTCACTGCATTAAGGACTAGTTCATATCCAATAAAACCCTATTCAGGGTTCCGATTAAATAACTTCTATGAGATGCAGTCCAAACACAGCTTATTTGTATTATACTGGGTTTCCCCATACAAGGAAATAATAAGCACATCCCATACCTTGTCTGAGGAAGTCTTGACCCACCTATCACAGGAATTTTACCATATTCAGTGTATAAATCATATAGGTTGGACAATATTGATTGTATACCATCGCTTTAAACTCAAAAGCCTCTTCTAGCCTCTTGTGCTCACTAGCCGTAGACACCATCACACCATTTCAGCTACTAAAAAATGCCTTACCCTTTAAGCAAAACAGGGATTATTTGTCCATATATTGCAATATATTTAAGCTGGCTCATTGCACCCCCGCCTAATGGCTTTAAAAATTAGTGGTGAGCACAACTTTCCCTTGTTTGTTATATTTCATATAGGAGCAGTGACCAGCTCCAAGTTGTAGCCCCCACTACTCCCAGCTATAGGTGATTCCACTTGTGTCTAATAAAAGGGCAACTAAGTTTGGGAGTTTTACTTTGAAAGCAGCACGTAAGTTGCAGGTAAAACTTAGTCCCTTTTGTAAAATGTATAATGAAGTCATAGAATTCTTAATGAATCAGATGCAATTTGAGAGTAGGACTGGCCAGATATGGGATGACTTTGACGTAGTTGGCCAGCTTAAATATATTGCAATATATGGACAAACAATCCCTGTTTTAACCCTTGTTAAAGGGTTTTTAGTAGCTGTATGCACAGAATGTCTCAATGTCTTAAATATATTGATAACGGGTTGCGTGCAGAGGACCTCTTGTATTTGTCTAGCTGTTTATAATTTGTTTGTTAATAAATCTAGATCTGTAGTCCAATACATTAGCCATTATCTCAGCAAAGTTCTCTACCCCCAGCACAGATTATAAAACTGACATGATGAGAAAACTAACCATGATGTCTGTCTTCCCATAAAAGTTTAGATTTAGATTTAGATTAGCTCATCACTTGTGGGACAACAAATCCCTGTTATGCTTTGTCATTACATCACAAGTTTCTTGTCTTGTATTTTGGGTCTGTGACCTGTTTCTTCACGTGTTTCACATATAGGGGATTTGCTCTCTTTGTTCCACTCTGAATATTTCCTGTCAACTTCTCAACGATGTTTGAGAACCTCATACGAAATACAGTGGATCTTATTTCATGGGCTGCAGGTACATGAACCCTGTTGAATTAAAATATGGATTTCATATATATGCTGCCCCAGTTGTTGTTGAACTACAACTCTTTCATCCTTCAAGAGATGATGGTTGTTAGTAGATAACTCCATCAGCAGCTGCATATCTGCAGGTTGGGTTAGCGTTAGGTCAGATTTACTATAATAAGGTTCTAAAATATATATCACCCATCACTGATTTATAGAAATAATAAATTAGGACCTACACATATTCCTAACGTCCTTGTGTTCTCTGTGTCCTTACCAAGGTGATTTTGCCCCAGAAATATTCTTTATAACAATTTCAACTAAGCTGTTTCACAGATTCATTTGCCTTCAGGCATTTTTTTTTTTTTGCATTGCAGATCTAATAGCATAGAATTGCTGGAACAAAAGCTATCCGCCGCAGTACATACAATCTACTATAATGAATAACTGTTTGACTGCCATTTGGGTCTCTGTTCTGTTGCAGAGTTCTCAAAGTCCAGCTTCCAAGGAGTTTGTATCCTATACTCATAATATGTTGGTTAGCAAATTTAATCTGAAACAAGTTGCCTAATCATAAATGTATATCCTTACACCAAAAAGTCAGCAGCTATTATATCAGGCACACTGCATGCCATATATTTATTACATTAAATATTATAATTTCATTATTTAGCTTTTTATTCAGCAGCTCTCCAGTTTGCATTTCCAACAAGTCAATAAAAGAGTTGAGTCCCAGGATTAATTGGTATCCTACAAGTCTACGATATGCATTTCCAACAAACAAATTTCTGGTTGGTAGGGTTCAACTATGCATTGATTTGAACATGGAATATGAATAGGAGAGGGCCTGAATAAAAAAAACTGAGTTATAAAAAGTATCCCTAAAAATACATAGCATTTATTTTTAGATGGGGTCAGTAACTCCCTTTCAAAACTGGAGAGAGAAGAAGAAGACAAATAATGCAAAAACTATATGGAGGCCAAATAACATATTAAAAGTTAACTACCAAAACAAAATGCTCAAGTAAACCCAGTAATACAAGCAACTCAATGGGCCTTTTCTAGATTGGATCATATAATGGGCACTCAAACAGTGGACCTCTCCACCCCCTTGTGGCGTAACAAAAGAATAGGCATGGTGTCAAACATGGTCCCTCAACATGGCTGGCTAGTATAACCACAATCTCTGATGTATGGGGAAACAACAGTCCTCTCACATTTTCTGAAGTCAGTACCAAATTTGCCCTACCGGCAAATATGACTTAGACAGTTTGTAATATGTTAGTACAACTCCCATTCAATATACCTGGGTGAACATCCGGTAATACCCTTGATCAATAGAGGTAAAGAAAAAGGTAAAATATCCTCCTTATATACAGAAATATGCTCCCACCAGAAAAAAAACAGACCAATGAAGAGCAAAGCTCAATGGGAAGCAAATCTTGGGGACCTATCGGACACACAATGGGCAGCAGCCCTCAAGGCCCCACTCCAGGTATCTAACATTCCTAGGCATAGAATAATTCAGCTATGCCTAATCCATAGAGCATACTACACCAGGAGAAGCCTACACAATATGTACCCTCACATATCCCTAATGTGCCTTGGATGCAAATTGTAGCACAGAACTCTAATGCATACAATATGGCTATGTTCTAAGATTCAAGAATACTGGAATGAGGTGCTGGCTATTCTATCTGAAATGGTTGGTGTTATTCTAGTACCAGATCCCAAATTACGTCTTTAAACATCCATACCGGTATTAATATAAACTCCCTAACAGCGCCCCTCCTTAGTAAAGCGCTCTTCCAAGCGCCCAGGCTCCTAACCATGAAATTGAAATCAGAAATATCACCAGAAATATCTCAATGGGTTATGATGTCAAAATGTAATGGGCATCCTGAAAAGTATCATCCTGAAAAGTATCAATCACAAGGTGTAACTTGGACCAGAAAATACCCCCTCAACCAATCCATATCCAACCAATCCAATATAAGTATTAAATGATACACAATAACACCTTGTAAAAGCAAATATAAGTGTAACAGAAGTGTCTTGGATGTGCTGCTCTTTCTTGCCAATGTATATACTGCCTTACAATATCACATTCATATTGATGCCGGATCTGTAACTATCGGATCAATACTGGATCAATAAAACTTACCTGAAATTAAAAAAAATTACCCTTTTAAGGCTAAGTTACATGGGATGGCAAAGCACAAAAAAGAAGTATCTATGAGTTCCATGGATAACAAGGGTCAATGAAATTAATTTAAAGTCCACCCAGGTCAGATGTTAAGGGGACCCATGATCCTTGATCAGGTGAATATCACAGTATGACTAACTTTGGGCAAAATGTATGAGATCTCAAGGACAATTTTGCACCCCTTGAGGCTCCAACACTTGCACCCCTGCCTACATTAAATTAGCCCTTCAGCCTACTTGTGAGTCCCATAAGCAAGACTTTTAGGACAAAATTCAAAAACCTGGAACCTCACAGGCATTTTCCTAATGGTCCAGCCTAGTGGAAAATTGTTAGAAATTATTTCATGTAGCCTCGTTCCTTTTCAACGCTTATGCTTAACTTCAAAGAACAGACCATCATGGCTACACACCCACCTTGCTCTGAAAAAAAAAAAACATAAACACAATAGAAATTGGATTAGTGATGCATATTTGTCTGGCTTTCCACCCACTTGTACAACAGGAAAAGCTGCAAATGAAGGTGATAGTGCTAATCTTTGAGTGCCTCGTTACAATAGATGTGTTACATATTTGAAGAAATGTTTCATGCGTGAATATAAAGAAAACACAGAAGACTTTTACTGCTCGGTGGTGATTTTTAAAATGCCTTGGAACAAGGAAAATGTTGAATGTTAGAGAATGCTGACGCGCGCACAGAGCTTTGCATATATGCTTTACGTTACAAACAGACATATATATATATACATAGGGCCCTGGACTACAGTATGAAGGTAAATAACCAGACTGTTTGCTTTTAGTCTTGGTAAATGATGCAATAACAAGGTGAAAGTGTGGTCATGTGCTCTCTTTAATGGCCATAACGTGAATGAGTTCTTGGAAGAATAGGATAGTTGTAAAGCAGGAGTGCCCATACGTTTCTAATGCAAGGTCTACTTTTAGTGATGTTGTCCCATTAGGATCTACATACATAAAATAATTGTTAACATTCTGTTCTATGTCTGATATAAGTAATTCTAAAAGAACTGGACTTGCTGAGTAATTATTGAAGACGTTTCACTACTCATCCGAGCAGCTTCTTCAGTTCAACTGACTGGTGTGCTATAATTAACAAACAGCTATTTCTTATGTAACCATAACATAATAAATATCTAAAGGAAAAACATAAAACCGGAGGGTGATATAAAAAAGCTGTTAGTTGACAGTGTCTCGAAATCTACTGATCACCAGCTAAGGGTCTACTGGCAGATTCCCATCCACCTTTTGGGCACCCGTGATGTAAAGGCATGTATATAGCAAAATACATAAGAGTTAAATGCTGCCGAGTAAAATGCTGATCAATGGAATGATTGACAGAATTGGCAGATATTATCATTAGTACTAATAAATACATAGTTTCAAGTGTAGTGTCAAACATGAGAAAGCAAAGGCATTAGGAAAATAGACAGTAACCATGTGAATTTTGAAAGCCATGAAAGATTTGTTGGGGGCCAATGCTTACACTCTGAGTTAAACCAGTGCTGTGTCTGGATTGGAAGACTTGGGTAGGTAGGAATGTGGCATTAGTCACATGGGCCCACAAGTGAAGAAGACTTTGATATGCTGTTGCATCATGAATTTGATATTGGTGAGTATGCTGGTGTAGGTATTTGGAGAAAGCAAAGAGAGTTTTGATTAGAGGCCCTCCTTTATATAGTGAATAAAGTACCCACTTTTGTAAAATATAAGGATATTATAAGTTACCGAGGAGTTTCATGACCATATAAAAACACGAGGCCGAAGGCCTAGTGTTTTTATACAGGTCATGGAACTCCGAGGTAACTTCTAATATCCTCATATTTTGCAACTGGGGGTACTTTATTTATTATAATACACAAGTTTCAGTGAGTCATGTGACAGAACTGACATCAGAACTCACCGTTTATAACTGATGACATCAGATCTCACCGTTTATAAGGATATAATTTACAAGATATTCACAGCTTTTGTGTATTATAACTATATAACCCTTTTTCTTGTATTGCTCAGGACCTCAGTCTTAAAGTAGCCACATTCTTCTTGCACTCAAAGTGATTAGCCCTTTTTATAATGGGCACTGATTATACAAGAATGGAGCACCTAGCCATATGATTTGCATTGTAAATCTCTCTCTCTCTGGGACACAGTTGCTGCAGAACATATTTGCAGAATGCTCAGGACCTGGGGCTTTCTGGATAATGGATCTTTCTGTAATTTTATTCGTTATACCTTAAGCCTCCTAGAAAATCATGTAAACATTAAAGGACAACAAAAGCTAAAACATAGGTAAACCTGTGTGACAAGTCTGCAAGGCTAATCACTTACAGAGCCAAGTTAATCCTGTGTCCCTGGTGTCTAGCAGTAGTAAACGCGCTCTGATCAGACCGCGAGCGCAGGACTCCAGTGACGTCATTGATTTTTCATCAACTTTCCTCAAGGTTGATCGAGGCAGCCTTGAGTTGCTTTGGGCCAAATTAGCTACTATTACACATGTTTCAGGGGTGCAAAGAAGCGCAACATCATCTATGACATGTCTGGGAAGGGGGGGGGATGTTTTTTGGCACATGCGCTGTAGCAAAGAAGAGGAGAAGCCTGTCGTCCTTTCTCAAGATGAACGATGAACTGAACGAGAGCTAAACATGATGCATGATTTTCTGCTTTGCGATTTACGGCATCTGTATGAAAATTTTTGATGTAGGTAGTGCATAACTTTTACCTTTCTTTCTCCATTAAATAAACCCAATAGGCTGGTTTTGCTTCCATTAAGGATTGATTATATCTAAGTTTGGATCAAGTATAAATTATTACAGAGAAAAAAGGAATCATTTTAAAAATGTAGATTATTTGGAGTCTATGGGAGACAGCCTTTCCATTATTTGGATTATTACAGAGAAAAAGGAAATAATCTCCACAGTTTTTGGGACCCATCCCCCACACTTACTAGCAAACCAGTTCGGGCTCCAACTAACACATACTGATTGAGGATAGTATTAAATTTAAAACTTAACATTTAATATAACCAATAAAAACAAACACTAGGCCATGCCCACACAGCACGCCACACTAAGTAAAAACAAAGAATACACTGCTGCCAACACATGTGAGCAGTGCAGGACTGTAGCCTTAAAGGAAAACTATACCCCGAAAATGAATTTTTGAGCAACAGATAGTTTATATCAAATCAAGTGACATATTAAAGAATCTTATCAAACTGGAATATATATTTAAGTAAATATTGCCCTTTTACATCTCTTGCCTTGAACCACCATTTCGTGATGGTCTGTGTGCTGCCTCAGAGATCACCTGACCAGAAATATTTCAACTCTAACTGTAACAGGAAGAAGTGTGGAAGCAAATGACACAACTCTGTCTGTTAATTGGCTCATGTGACCTAACTTTATAGTTTGTTTGGTATGTTTGTGTGCACCGTTGGATCCTAGGATCCCAGGAGGCTGTCCTTATTTTTTAAAATGGCCATTTTCTATTTATGATGACCCAATGGCACATGCTACAAAAAAAGTGTATTATTATGAAAATGGTTTATTTACATGAAGCAGAGTTTTACATATGAGTTGTTTTATGCAATATATGTTTATAGAGACCTACATTGTTTGGGGGGTATAGTTTTCCTTTAAAAAACATACACTAAAAACGTGCATAGAGATGGATGGTGGGGGCATTACAGGCACTGCTCTAAATAGCAGGTATTAAAGTAAACATACCGACGACCATTCTTTTGTTCCATATTACAATTCTACCTGTCTACGTTGGGAATGGATGGGAGCTAGGTCTCCCACTGTCCACCTATGCGGCCCTACGCGTTTCGCCAGCACACTGGCTTCTTCAGGGGCAGTATATTTTTAAGGCTACAGTCCTGCACTGCTCACACGTGTTGGCAGCAGTGAATACTTAGGGGGGAAATTTGCTAGCGTTGCCTTTGCTGACGTTCGCCGCACTTCGCCAGGTGAATTTTCGCCAGCACTATGCAAATTCACTAAAGTGCAAAGTTACAATAAGGTCAGCGAATGGTAGCATAGTTGCGCTCGTGTTACTTTGCCAGGCAAAGTGCACTTACGCTAGCGATGCCTAATTTGCATACAGTGCGAATTTCAAAGTGTAATAGAAGTGTATGTTACAGCCACTACATTGCACTACACAAGCCCAGGAAACCTTTAATAAATAAAATAAAGTTGTCCTATTGCCCTACATGTGCCCCCTGTATAGTTGAGTTGCCATATGTTAGGAAATGTGGGGGGAAGGAGGGTAACCCCCCAAAAAAAATTTCGCTCTTTTTCAGACTATCACCCTAGAAAGGTAAAATACGCCAGCGTTTTTTTGGGACTTAAAAAATGTTCACATTTTTTTTCTTTTTTTTCTTTTTTTTGCAAACTCCTATCTATTGTATTGAACTTTGCCAGGTATGACCTGCATTGCCTGTATGTGTTAATTGGAGCCCAAACTGGTTTTCTAGTAAATGTGGGGGATAGGTCCCAAAAACTGTGGAACCGTAACTCCCCACCTTACAATGTTCTCTCTGTTTATTGTTTAGTTGTTTTAAAACCTGTGGGATCTCTCCAACCCAGCTCTCACTTACTTAGCAAGCCCATTATATTGAATGTTAACACAAAAAAGTTTAATAGTTAGAACGTTTGCAGACAAGCCCACTTAAAAAAAGAACGTCACCTGCGGTTTTACAACTTTAATGCATTTTTCGGCAGACAGTATATGCAGTATATGATATAATTGACAAAAAGTCGCTGGCGATAGAATGCTAGTGACGGTTCTGTTTGCTAGCGAATTGTCGCATACACCTTTTAGTAAATTGGAGATGATCCTATGGATGGGATTTCTGGCGAAATGTTGCTAGCGTTAGTCACTTCGTCCTTTAGTTAATCTGCCCCTATGGGAGATGGCCTTTCTGTAATTTGGAGCTTTCTGGATATTGGATTTCAGGAATAACTGATTCCATACCTGTGTGTGTGTATATATGTGTGTATACTGTATATATATATATATATATATATATATATATATATATATATATATATATTCTTACATTGGTTTCTGTTCATCTATACATTCCCTGTATTAATAAAGTGCTACTTAGTTAGGCACATGTGACTAAGAGGGACTGCTGTAAGATTCCATAGACACTCACTATTTCTGTGTACTTGAAATGTTGGACTTGGACTTGGTGGTAAATGACTACTGACTCAA
This sequence comes from Xenopus borealis, assembly GCA_024363595.1. Classification (NCBI taxonomy): domain Eukaryota; kingdom Metazoa; phylum Chordata; class Amphibia; order Anura; family Pipidae; genus Xenopus; species Xenopus borealis. The sequence goes on from CM044443.1 coordinate 93,583,270, forward strand.
AATTTTAATGGGAAGGTCAAGAGACATATACTGTGTTGTACTGAGCAGCTACACTAGTGTTTAATAATTATTTTCAGTCTAGACAAGTTCATTATGAAATGATACAGACAGTGCAGGAGTTCATCCATTGGCTAGAAAGCCACAGTGTATTCTATATCAGCAAAAGAATCGTCACCAAGGTCACAAACATGTTTTTCCAGGTGCCCTTAAACAACACGGCTCTAATTCTTTTCCCTTCTCCTGCAAAAACCACAAACATGTTACGCATACCATGTAAGCAATTAAGAATCTGAAGCCTAAAAGGTAGCACCCAAGCTACAAATCCATACTATGATGTTGTACAGTTTTCAGTGCAAAGCTCTACATGTCCCTGAATCCTTACAATATGGGCTGCCCAACTGGAGGTGCAGACGTTTAAAGGGATTCTGTCATGGGTAAAAAGGTTTTTTTCAAAATGCATCTGTTAATAGTGCTGATCCAGCAGAATTCTGCATTGAAATCCATTTCTCAAAAGAGCAAACAGATTTTTATATATTTCATTTTGAAATCTGAAATTGGGCTAGATATATTGTCCATTTCCCAGCTGCCCCAAGTCATGTGACTTGTGCTCTGATAAACTTCAATCACTCTTTACTGCTGTACTGCAAGTTGGAGTGATATCACCCCTCCCACACCCAGCAGCCTAACAACAGAACAATGGGAAGGTAACCAGATAACAGTTCCCTAACAAAAGATAACAGCTGCCTGGTAGATCTAAGAACATCACTCAATAGTAAAACCCATGTCCCACTGCGTACTATTCAGTTACATTGAGAAGAAAAAACAACAGCCTGCCAGAAAGCAGTTCCCTCCTAAAGTGCTGGCACAAGTCACATGACTTGGGGCAGCTGGGAAATTGACAAAATTTCTAGCCCCATGTCAAACTGAATATAAAAAAATCTGTTTGTTCTTTTGAGAAATGGATTTCAATGCAGAATTCTACTGGGATTCTATTAACTGATGCATTAAAAAAAATGTTTTCCCATGACAGGATTCCTTTAATATAAGCTACAACATATTTTATGGCCATTCAGTCCAATATCTCTATTGACTTCTCTGTATGATAGCATCACTTGAATATCATTTTAAAACTAGCTTCGTGCCATTACGGTGATAATGGGTAATTTCAGAACTTAGTTACTTTTCACTCTAACTAATAACATAAAATAAGGTCTCAAAGATGGCTGGAGTGGATCATTATCACCATAATGACATGAGCTTTGGTATAAACTGACAAATGGGCAGATTTAATGTGTGTGTGTATGGCCACTGCTAACATTTCTCTGCTTGCCCTTACACATATATACAACCCACTGACATCTTTACCTCTGATTATGGCTTGTAGACCTGTTTCAATCTGGTTTTCAGGCATAACATTGAGACATTGTTTATCAATCTTTCCTCTTCCAGTTCCTTCCAATCACTTTGCCTTTGTTACACCACCCTGCCTACCTACTGTAACCTTCTATTAACTGACCTTCCCCTCCAGAGACCGTTACCTCTCCATTCCATATAATGCTGCTGCCAGTCTCCTACAACTCAGCCACTTTTTCTTTACATTCTTACACATTCTTTACACAGTAAATTAACTGAGGCTTCATAAATGGCATCGGTCCTAGTGGAGCTTACAACCTGTAGTTCTAATCACATTCACACTGGAGAAAATCCATGCCCAAAGATGGAGAACACACAAGAACTCGAAGGTACTGTCCTGGCTGGAATCAAACCAAGGACCCCAACACTGCAAGGCAGCAATACTTTAACTTTATTACTGTGCTGCCCACTTTTACACTTTGACACTTTTACCTGGCAAAGGCTGTTATAGCAGACGAGAGAAAACCAACTTCATATGCCAGATATTTATGGCTATATAGTGTATGATTAGTATAAGCCCAATAAAAAGTGCACTTACAGTTTGTTCTGATGAGAAGCAGAATAACCGACTAGTTTGCCTTTCCATTAAAACTAAATTTGCAGGTAAGACTCCCTCTGTCCAATCTTTTCACTTGTGTAAAGTTAAGTGTCATCTCAATTCAGCCTAGAGAAAGTGATAATCAGCGGTGTTTGCAAGGCCATTGAGTCACTTGGGATACGCTACCTTCCTGAGTAAACAGATATGCAAACAAGGTGCAAAAGGAAATCAAGCTTGCACATTTTAATCTGATATATGGAGCTTAAACCAGCAGATTTTAATTTAAGTGTGCATTTCCTGGAAATCCATCTGGCCAAAAAGCTACATTTTGTGAAACTAAAAAGTTGACATTCTGTGTCTGCTAAAAAAAAAGGGTGGTGGCTGGATCTGGACAGAGAGAGAAGCAGTCTAAATTATGAATAAGAGTTGTTTGTGCGTCATTCGTGGCTGAATTGGGTTAGTCTTGATACACAAAGCAGATTTCAGGTGATTTGTGCAAAATCTGCGTTGCACAGTGGGGCTCATTTATAAACACTGGGCAAATAGTTGCCAGTAGTGATTTTTCTTGCAGCTGCAGGTTGAACACCAAAAGCAATCATCTGATTGGTTGCCATGTGTTACTACCCAATAGCAAATTTGCCCATTGTTTATAAATGAGTCTTACTGAGTTAGATAGAAAATGCCCCCCCAAAAAAGTCATGGAACTTTCAGTGTAAAACAGTAATTATAGAGGAGCAGACCCCGCAGTCGCAGGAGGGCCTTGGGAAAGGGGGCGTCTAGACTGTTGGGTCTGCTTTCTCTTTAGCTAAAACCCACCCAACTCCTCCCCAGCCACTCTCTTTCCTGGGAGGCAAGTCAGGCGGGAGTTGGCAGAGTCAGGCTGGGAGTGGGCGGCAGAAGCAGGGTATGGGATGGGCAGCAGAAGCGGGCAGGAGGTTGGGGATCGGAGTGCCCTTCTGAAGATTTTTTTTCCAGGGGACCCAGGGCTCTCTAGTTATGCCACTGCTCACTGGGAGGCTACATAATTAGCAATGGGAAAATAAATTTGTGAAACTGCGCCAAAATTCACCGGTGAAAAATATGCTGTGACAAGAAAACATTTGTTTTGTGTGAATTGTCGCGCATATAAAATTGACTCCCATTGACTTCAATGCGTTTCACAATTTTTTTTACCATTTCGGCCTAGATTCGCCCATTGATATAGATATTCTATCCCTAAATCTATGTTCCATAGACCTTAAATGAAAAATAGACCACCCCTTTTCAAGCTCATTCAATTGGGTTTATTTAGAGAAGGTCCATAAACCTCTTGTTCCCCTGTGAAGTGATGGATTCTGGGACTAGAAGTCCCTCTGCTTTCTATAATGAGTGTGTGTGTGTATATGTATGTGTCTGTGTGCATACTAGCACTTAGTGATGAGCAAATTGGTCCTGTTTCTGTTTGCAGAAAATTTTCTAACAACATTGAAGCCCATGTGTATTTTTATGCAGTGAAATCTAATGATAAATTGCGCTCATCACTACTAAAGTTGCCACCTTTTCTGGAAAAAAATACGGGCCTTCCTTTATATTTATGTTTTTTCCCCTCTTAATGACATTGGGTTTAAAGATCATAAAATACCAGCCAGGTGACAACCCTAATCACTACAAGCGATCCAACGAGCACATTATGAATAGTACCCTTCAATCAGGGGCGATCCTGCGCACAGCACTGCCTGAGGCGGCCTTGATTTTGCCGCCCCCCGCACTCTGCGCTAGAAGAGCCGAATTTCCTGGTTGAAAACTAGGGGGGCGCTGCCGCCTGAGGCCTCAACTCACCTCATTGGCGGAGAGCCCCTGCCTTCAATGCACCAATGGCCTTTGCGTCTGTTTGCACTTTTCCCCATGCCCCACTTTAGTAAAAGAACGTTTATATGTGCAAGTGTGCAGATGATCATGTGGGTGTGAAAGAAAAAAAAACATCGGCAATATGCAAGTATTCTATATGCAAAAAAACTGAAATTCATATGGTGCAAGATCACATCTTCCCATTTCTATTATTCTTAATGGTTCAGCTTGGATTTGCTCCACATTTACCAGCATGCTATATTCCCTTTCCCCCCATTTTCTCCTTTCAGTGTAATATAACCATCTTATAGTATTCCATTTCCCTTTTTCCTGACTTTTTCCCTGTTTCCCACATTCCCTGCCCCTTTATATCTCTCTACCTCCCACACTGAAGCTGCCACAATTGTAAGCAAAATGGTTAATTGGATCATTCTTTTTCTCTCCTCCTGCTTTTCTCAACTGATATTTTTTTTTCTGTTTTAGCTTTATATGGCTTGCTGTATTTCTTCCCGATCTAATAAATGTCACAAGTAAACAGAAGCAGGAAGCAAGGGCCCTGTAATTAGAAAGATAGGCCTCCCTCCCCCTCAGCCAGATATACTGCAGCTCTGGGAATGCACAGGGGGTAAGACAAAGGCAACTCCTTTCCTACACATAACTGTGAACTAGAACTTCACATCCCCCATGTGAATCATGTCAGCAAAGGTGAATGCAGCACATTGTACATGAAGCAGCTCAGAGAGCATATAGGGTGGAAACAGGAACAAGAACACTAAATACTAGAGCAAATAGAGAGGATTGTCTTTATGAAGTACCATATTATTTAAGTCGCAGGCGTAGAAGCAGCACTTCTCCAGGAAATAACACTTCATTATATCGTCGTTTTAGTTTGAATGTTGAGGACATTTCTTCTCTACAGATGAGCTGCCACACTGTCTCCACAGATATTAATGAAACAGCACTCCTAGTGGCTGAAATGAGATATGTTATCTGCAAATCATTATCCAGAAAGCTCCGAATTACAGGAAGGCCATGTTAATCAAACAATTCAAATGTTAAAAGATTTGTTATAAAACAGTGCCTTGCACTTCATGCTAAATAAGATATAATGAATTCTCATTGGAGGTGAAACAGTCCTATTGGGTTTATTTAGTGTTATGTTATGGTATTCATTGTTAGGTAGAGAAACAAAACATTCCTATATTACCCCTGTATTCATCTGTAAATCATGGCAATCACCTGAAAGCAGCTCACCCATTTAAATGAAAGCAGGGTCAATTTTGAGCATTTTGTTCCCTGTCTAGGGTTGCCCCCTTTTCTGGAGAAAAATACCGGCCTTCCTATATATTTATATTTTTTTCCTATTAATAACGTTGGGATCAACCATCAAAAATAACGGCCAGGCCAGTAAAATACCAGCCAGGTGGCAACCCTACCCCGTCTAATATGTTCCAAAATTTCAAGAAGGAACAATGTTTGATCTTTTGTGCCGTTACTTTAAGACAGATACCCCCCATATGCAATAAAAGGCACTACGTTTGCCCAGGACCAGTAACCCATAGCTACCTATAAGATCTTTGCTTTTAAAAAGGTGACTGCTACATTCTAGATTCTGATTGGTTACTATGAGTTACTGCTCCTGGGCAAACTTAGTGCATTTTATTACATAACCCCCTTGTTGTCAAAACATTTTCAGTAAAGACACTTTAAAAGTCCAACCTTTGGTCAGGGCCCCCAATAGTTCATTAAATGCGTATAGATGTAGTAAAAAATTGGTGTCATTCAACCATAGTTTCAAAATATCTAGGCCTGCAAAGACATAGTCACTCCAAATCTCACCTAACTGACCTACATGCAGGGGTTTTTGGTATATTTAGGAAAAAAATTGCCTTTGGGCTTAGATCCCATGCAACTTGTCCAAGCCCTCTCAGGGGGGCAGCTTATAGTTGGGGACCGCTGTTCTAAAGTGTCCATAAGAAGACATAAAAATCATTCTGAGGAAATAAAAACACATTAGAAGAGTAAATATCTTTCAATACACAAAAGTAGAGGCATAGTATGACAAATGAAAACACATGCCTTCTGGAACCCCATTTATATAGGTCTGGGAATAGCCTTTGAATGTATCAAATCAACCTTTAATGAGGTAAAGGCTTATGTTCCCACAACTCTCTGTGATACCTTTGCTTTGAGACAGGCCTGGATCTGTGGGGAGGCCACCTAGGCCCGGGCCTAGGGCGGCAGGATTTTAGGGGGCGGCATGCTGCCCAACCACACCCACATTGGTTCAGAAATGTAAATTTCCTGTGTGCCAATTCCCATTGCTACGTCCCAATGATGAAAATTTGAGCAAATAAAAGGGAGGGGACAAGGGCGACAAACAACAGAAGGCCTAGGGGCACCCGCTATGTAAATCCGGCCCTGCTTTGAGGTAGTTGTCAGCAGTGGTCCCACATTTCATGCTATGCATGCCAAAAATTACAAATTATATTTTTAAAAAACTTCCCCTTTAAATTTGATTCAAGCTTCTCCTCCCAGTCTACCAGAGTATATTCTTTTGAAGAAGAAAGTAGTTCATAAATAATTTGTAAATTATGTAGATTTCTTTATAGATGGATAGGACCTTATATCTAGAATGCTTGGGACCTGGGGTTTTCTGGATAATGGCTCTTCATACTGACAACTAGAAAATCATGTACAAATTAAATAAACCCAATAGGCTGGGCTTCCAATAAGGATTAATTATATCTTAGTTTGGATCAATTACAAGGGACTGCTATATTATTACAGAGAAAAAAAAATTGGATTTGGATAACATGGAGTCTATTGGAGACAGCCTTTCCTTAATTTGGAGCTTTCTGGATAATGGGATGGGATAGGGTCACAGGTCGCCACACTAGCTTTTGGAGGGCAGCAAAATAAAATTGTCTAAAACATAAACCTTTTGCTTTGGCTTATTCTGCATACTTTGTGCTGTTCATGTTCCACTGGGTGGATTTCTTTCAATATTGTGCAGGTTTTAACTTCTGAGCCCTGTTCTATACAGGGGAAATGACAAGAGGAGTTGTGTGCTCACAATAACCCTAGCATAGAATGCGTTTTAGAAAAAAACGGATATGCGTGGAGTATTTAAACACGGCTTAGCTGGAGTTAAAAGCCTTTTTGTTTTTCTTTTTGAAAGGTCTGATTTCATTCACTTTCACAGTTCACAGCCACTTTCACCTCAATATATGTTAGCACAGGTGGCTAGCTTTAACAAATTGTGACATTTCTTTAAAAATAAAATATATGGGTGCGTTGTTGTTCAGCACACTTCTATGGAATACACCGCAGCTGAAAAAGACTAGCGCAATGTAACATTGTGCTCAGTGATCACACCCAGGCTATTGTACCAGAAGGAGAACATTTCCGTTGGGAAGGGGGATTACACAAATGAGCTCATCTGTACTGCTAAGGTGTGAATGGGTGGTGGCCAAAACTGACCTTTTATTACCTACACCACACTTTTCATGGTACGTTTGCTTGAAATGAACCCATGGTATATCTAGTATAAGTAATTCTAAAACAACTGGACTTGCTGCGTAATCATTGAAGACATTTCACTACTCATCCGAGCAGCTTCTTCATTCAGTTGAACTGAAGAAGCTGCTGGGATGAGTAGTGAAACGTCTTCGATGATTACTCAGCAAGTCCAGTTGTTTTAGAATTACTTTTATTCGATATTTCTGAAAAATGGGTTTCCTTTCCAGTGGAAGCTCTTGAGCAGTTTATGGGCCAAAAAAAAATCTTTTGGAAGTCCAAATCATGCTCACAGACCTCCAGATGAACAGCCCTGCTATGAGCAGACACCATTTGTCCAAAGATTCCTGATGTCTTAATTAATTACATGTGGATGACATTAACTATTCAGCCATACAAACCTCAACTTTATTTACCAACTTGAAATATAGATGCCAAACTATGATTTAGTGGTGAGAATCTGGTGTAGGTGTAGAATCTGGTAGCCTAGCATTAGTGGACAGAAGAGGAGAGTAGAAACAGTATGCTAAAGTTGTCACAACAATAAAATCTAAATATAGAAATCTCAGACATTCCTTATTATTCCCAATGCCCCTGGTGGATGACGACTGAAGGAACAAACTAAAATATATGTCATTGTTTTATGAGACACCAAAGGCAGAATGAGTTGCTGCCAGTTGCCTGCTGCTAGGCCTTAATTAAATACAGGGTGTCCCTCCTAGTGGAATAATGATTTTGTGTGGATGGGGTTAGGGCTTTTACTTATTCCATTCACAGGAGCAAAACATTCTATAGACTCTCTTTTCTACTCCAGTAGCTGATTGTGTGGAAGCAGGTGGACTTCAGAAGGTGAGATAATAGGTCCTCTAGAGGACGTGAGGAGTTTTCAGGTGTTAACTGGCAGAGCAGGGATAGTGCTCGCTCATTGATGGCTGTGGAGCTATATGTCTTGGGTATTAAAAAGATGTCAAGGGATTAGGAGCATTCTGTAGGTATTGTGCATTCACAAGAAAATGTGATTGGTTGCTAAGAGCTCTATCACCGTTTCCATACTTAATTACTTTACTCAAATGTTGACTTTGTAGGTGAATAATGTCCCTCCTTGCTTTCTGCTTCACATTCTGTTGTGGCCAATAATGTTACTGGTGGGGGCAAAGCAAATAAAGTGCAGTGACACACCCACAGACAATTTAAGCAAGAAACATGGCTACATTTTTTTATGTATGTAAATGTCACTTGCTCTATCCCATTACTTTTATATATTTATTTGTGTGCTGTATAAATAGTAAATAAGTAGTCTTTGATGGTACTGATGTGTTTCCTTTTCCTGAACATTGCAAGAACTCCAGTCTCCAATGGAGAAACAACTATATGAGAAGTATCACGACATCATTTGTGTTAGCCTCACACCAAGAGTTTTCTTTTTTTCTTTAGAACAAAACAATTGTATGAAATAATCCCAGGGTAGAGGAATACTGAGACATACTGCAGAAGAAAGGCAGTTGTTTGTGTACTTGTAGAACCTTCATGGGGGAGACAAATGTGAAGGACTAATGAAGCATTTTCTTTTCGCTGAAAGCAATGTGTTGTACTAAACTGAGCTCTCATGCCATTCAGCTTGTTTACAACCAGCTATGTCTTATTATGAGTAGATACTACGACAGGCTTTCAAGGCCACTTGTTGATCCTCTGGCAAGTCTGTACTGCAAAGATGATGATTAACAGGAAGAATCTTGTGTACAACATGGCACCATGCCGTAAAACACTCAATCCTTAATTTAATTAATACAAATTGCACAAAAATTCTCTATTTTAGGCATTTTTTTCCTCTGTAATAATAAGATAGCCCCTTGTTAACATAGCTAGCATAAATCCACATTGATAGCAAACCATTCCCATTTTTTATGTTTGAATGTTTTTTAGTAGACCAAAACTGCAAAAAAAAAAATAACCCTTATCCAGAAAATCCCAGCTCCCAAATATTCCAGATAATAGATCCCATACCTGTACTAGAAAATCTGCGGATGTTTGTGGCTGCAAGTTAAAGTCTCTGTTTCATATTTGTATGGCAGACGCCTTTAGACTTGACATTGTTCCAACTAAAATACACAGAGGGGATGTAATAAGCAAAGACAATCATTTCCTGTTTACATTAATATTTCTTTCTTTTTAACCCTTCTACAGCCGTAACCGATGGGCATCCTCATAATCTACAGAATTTGTCGATGCACTGGCATTGATCTAAATATACATATTCTAGATTCCACCTAGATCTAAAAAACATTAAGAGATGAGCGATAAATTTGTGGCCCTCCATGAAGTACATCTTCTAACAAGCTCAGGATGCTGGGAGTTGTAGCTGCCAGTGACTTGAGAGCTGTCACTTTTTCTTTCCTTCTTTAGATCTATACCACATGAAGGTTTTGGGGCTACACCAGCTAATCAAATACTTTCCAGGCAGCCATGCTCCTGTTGATTTTTAATTAGAATACTGTGCTCCGGAAATAGCAAAAGACACATCTGGAAGTGTATCGTTCCTTCCCATGGCTCATTACGGCTGCACAAATTCTGTTCCTATGGAGAACAGGCCTGTGTATTTCTTGTTTCACAAGAGGCATCTGTTTAAGAAAGACCTACAATGAAGCCGGGTTCAGAAAAAAAACAGATTGCTTTGTTTAGTATGTTTTTCGATGGCAATTTTTTATAAAAATACATTTTTGAACTGGCAAAAATATATCTGTGTCAGTCAATTAATCATTTCATAAATACACATTTTATACTTCGGAAGGCCCATTTATAAAGGTCGAATTTCAAATTCATGTGAATTTTTTAAAAATTTGAATATACTCACAATTGGACTGGAAGGTTTTTTAAAGTGCTACTGACACGTTCCTATAAAAATAGGTAAAAGTGTCAGTATCCGTGAAGAGAAGCTGCACGCAAAATATAAGCAGCTAAAAGCTCCCCAAAGCCGCCCCCAGCCCAGTGAACCTTAGTCATGGCGACCCTCTGACACCATTAAATCATCTTGCTGTGTTGTTTCAGGTACGCTGGTTTGGGGGGTGGAGTGATCCCTCCATAGGCTAATTACAAATGGAAACAGACTCCAGCCAATGGAGGGATCGCACCGTCCCCAGCCCATCGTAGCTGAAACAACTCAGCAAGATGATTTAATGGCGTCTGAGGGTCGCCATGACTAAGGTTCACTGGGCTGGGGGGTGGCTTCAGGAGGTTTTCAGCTGCTTCTATTTCGCATGCAGTGTCGGAGGGTCATTGTTCCTAAGGTTCACTGGGTTGGGGGCGGCTTTGTGAGGTTTTCAGCTGCTTATATTTTGCATGCAGATTCTCTTCACTGATACCAACACGTTTCTATTTTTATGGGAACCTATCAGTATCACTTTAAAGGACATGTCAACCCTCTCCCCAAAAATGTAATCAATGAATAGCCTCTTTGAAATC
>CM044443.1:93599262-93614452 GCA_024363595.1 Xenopus borealis
GTTTGGGTGGGGAAGATATGCCCAACTTATATACATTGGAGGAAAATGTAGGCTTTACATGTCCTTTAAGAAACAATTAAAATGTCTAATATTCGATCAAATGGTTCTGACCTGATAACTTGAACATCAGGAAGGATATCTCCAAAGGGCTCAACTGACCTCTGCCATTGATTTATACATGAACTGGGCAGGTTTTAGGTGGCGAATACTTGAATTAGGACTGTTTCCACGGTCAGGTGTGATAAATCTCAATTTTAAATTGAATTTTGAAACTCAAATTGGAATTTGAGTTTACTGTTCGACCCTTGATTAATCTGCCCCTACATGTGTATTTAACAAAGTCAAAGAATTTATTACCAGTGGGTAATTTAGTCAATAGTGTTACATTGTTTGTGAAGTTTTAGGTGTCAAGCACATTTCAGGAATGACCTGATTCTTTAGCCCATGGTGGTGGCTATATCCCTCATAACGAATGCATTCTGAAAACTATTACTGAAAAATGTGGTTTTATTTATATAAAATCAACATGTTCCCCAGCACAAGAATTATACCTTACATACTAGGGTCAGTTTCATCAGGAACCAATTAACTTTGCCTGTATGTTTTGCTGTACCCTCAGGAATCCCCCATAGACACAAGGAGAATATACAAGCTCCTTCCAGAGAGGAATTGAGCTCAGGACCCCAGTAAAGCAAAACATATAAAACACATTGCTACCCAACAAGGCCGAATTAGGGCTAGGCAAAAGTTGCAAGTGCCTAGGGGAGGTGCTGAGCACTTACCTCTTCTGGCTCCATTCACTGTTTTCTCACCTGAGAGAAGGTAATTGACTGCTTCTGTTCATAAAACATTAGTCCCTCACATTCAATGTCTAGCTAACCTATCTGACCAATCAGATTTTTGTATTCCATAGTTCCAGATCAAATATGAAAAAATGTATATTTCTTGGTCTGCAAACCTACTGAGCTTTAAAGGGCCAGTTCAGTGTAAAAACAAAAACTGGGTAAATAGATAGGCTGTGCAAAATAAAAAAATGTTTCTAATATAGACAGTTAGCCAGAAAATGTAATGTATAAAGAATGAAGTTACTTGATGTCTAACAGAACACTACTTCCTGCTTTTCAGCTCTCTAACTCTAAGTTAGTCAGTGACTTTAAGGGGGGCCACATGGGACATACCTGATTAGTGAGTTTGCATTGGATCCTCAGCATGCAGCTCAGATTGAAAAGCATGTGCCCCCCCTCAAGTCACTGATTGGTTACTGCTTGGTAACCAATCACTGGAGACCAAGAGAGAGAGCTGCAAAGCAGGAAGTAGTGTTCTGTTCCGTTATGTTAGACATCCAGTCACTCCAGACTTTATAGATTCCTTTGTTGGTTAACTAACTATACTGAAAACATTATTATTTTGCACATCCTACCTATTGACATAGTTTTTATTTTTATACTGAACAATTCCTTTAATCTGTCATCTCCTCAACCCAAAATCACATGCCTGCCCATCTGAAATTGTATCATGCTACAGTATTGGAAAACTTCTAAGCAGCACATTGGGGCAAAATGGGAATTCACATAGGGGGTTTCAATGGTGATGACTTTGTTATGATGCTGATTTGCCTGCAAACCTGAATAGCTTCAATGACAATGCTTGGTACAGGCCTACCTACCTACCTGATCAATGGTATTATTGTGGCACCTTTACACAGTATTGCAGCAGTACTTCAGCAGAACTTTCCTGCATGTAGGTAGTATGTATTTCATACAGTAGGAAAAGAGGAACAGTCATGTCTCTTGACTAAATATATACATACAGTATATACTGTATAAGCCACAGAAAAACTAATACAGGCTTCATCTAATGCCCCCATTTCATTATTGCAATGTTGGTTTGAATATTATTGTGAAGGGTTGTATAACTTGCTAGCACTGTGCTCATAAATTATGACAATTGTTTCTTAGTCTCACACCTAACCAGAGGCCATTGTGAATATGTAAAGGACAGATTAATGGTAATTTGCCTCACCTAGGGGCATACTTTGTTAATGTTCTTGTTAATGGAGCCTGTACACTTGAGCTCTCCCTTTTGGACAACTACATTTACCACTCTCCTTGGACACAGCAATTAGGCACAGTTATGCTACAATGTCAAGCAGCAATTACCTGTTAATAAAAAGCAAAGAAAACACACTTCTGTTAAACAGACTGTCCAATATTTATCCACCTTTAGGGCTGTGCTGTAAGCTTTTTACCATGCTTCCACTCGCATTCAGTTAGTTGTTGCCATGCACACAGAGCAGAGATATCCCAATAATTAGGATAAATTTGCTGTAAATACAATTTTAATTAGGGATGCACGGAATCCAGGATTCGTTTCAGGACTCAGCCTTTTTCAGCAGGATTCGGCTGAATCATTGTGTCTGACCAAACTGAATCCTAATTTGCATATGTAAATTAGGGGTGAGGAAGGGAAAACATATGACTTGTCATCAAAAGCAAGGAAGTGAAAATGTTCAAATTTTTCCTTTCCCACCCCTAATTTGCATATGCAAAATTGGATTCTGCCAAATCTTTCACAAAGCATTTGGGGATACAGCCGAATCCCAAATAGTGGATTCGGTGCATCCCTAATTTTAATACCATGCTTATTAGAGGTAGGGCTATCTCTACCATATAGGCACCTGTGGGCCCAATCCTAGGGCGCCAGCTTACTGGTACCTATATGGTTATCACAATATATTCTAATTGTAAGCAGGATTATAGTGAGTGGGAAAGAACATTTCTACAGACCACGCATCATTTTCCAGGTGGTGCCTCGGTGGTGGAACGTGGTCCTTTTGAATTGTGGAAATTGAACTTTACAGAATAATATAATGAAATGATAACACTTGGCGATTACAAATAGTGGGTCAATGTGGGCTATTGATGTATAGAATATACTACACTCAGGGCCGTATTTATATTAAGGCACCCGAGGGCCTGTCCCTAGGGTGTCAGGTTTTTTTGGGGGGCCCTCGGGTGCCTATAGTTGTATTTTTAATTTAAAAAAAAAATCCAGTGGAAGCCCTGGGGGCTGAGGGGCAGCTTTTTGCATAAGTGATGTCACTTCTGGCACGCTGACAACACACACCATGCGTCGGGGCGTATTTAGGTCTGATGCCTAGGGCAGCTATACACTATATTATTATCTCAGTGCTGTGTACTTCTCTCCCTAAGCTTACCTTAGCACTGACTTTCACCTATCAAAAGAAAGCTGTACATGAATCAGAGATGCCCAACCTACACAAGGGCAACGGGAAATGACTAGTGGTCCAAATTTCCACCATTCCAAAGCCCCACGTTCCAACACCCAGGCATCGCCTTTCTACGGGTACGTATAACTCCTGCGGAAGTCGGTGCTTGGGTACATAGAGCTGATAGGGGCTGAATGATCGTGGAGCTGGGAGTCTGTGCTCTTACTGCTTACTGTAAGGACCTGATGAGGCAACTGGGATTTATTTTGTATGAGCAAAATATGACTAAACATCTCAAAACAAGGAAAAAGTGCTGTTACCTCCAAGCCGATTGCACATAATATCTAGCCAATTTTCTTTTGATAGCAACTCCGCCCCAGATGCTGAAAGAGTTATCCAAAACTTGTAGGGGTTTCACAGAAAAGGCCAAACTGCAGGATTAACTGCTGCAAACTTTAGGTGTTTATTGTCAACACAACATGTTTCGAGCCCTTTGAGACTCTGTCAAGTGTGCTACAACATAGTGGAAAACATATATAAAGGGTGCTATACAGGAAGTGACATCATGAAGTAGGTAGCCCTCCCCCAATTAATATTGCATACTAGCAAATACAAAGATTCTTCACAAAGTGAATAAGGTTACAAGGAAAACCAAAGTTCAATAAAGTCTTTTTTAATTTTTTTCAAACTTGTGTGTTTTCTTTCCATATCCTCTTGCATGATTGCTGTGAAAAAATAACACATATAACCATAGGGATGTAAAAGGAACTGCCTGAAAAGGCCTACCCGCCCTATCTGTTACAAAAATATAAAAAGAATAAATAATAAAAGAATAATAATTAGTCCATACATTACCATGTGAAGTATTATAAACAATTCAGCTTGACTATATAAGGGGATCAAAATCTGAAAAATAAGCCAAGAAAGGCATTTAGTATACCATTTACATGAGACTGTACACATTATAACAACTACAAGAAACTCTTTACACTCCATGACTCATTTAGCCCTTTTGGGTTTACAGTATTTAGTTTCTTAATCCAGTACATTTCTCTTTGAGCCAGCTAAGACTAGCCATTTCAATTGATTCGTGTTGGGATTCAAGGCTGAGAAATGTCTTGATACTGCTGTGTCCGTGTAGGTATCTTTTTTGAAATTTCTGATATAACCCCAATGTTCTTTAATTCTTATTTTTACTTTTTTTTTATTTTTACCCACATGGGCATTTAAGTAAGTAGACTACATTGCAAGTGTCACAGGTGGCGTAGTCTTGTAGCTGTATAGGATTTCCATTAAGTGGGTGGTTAATCGTGTCCCCTTTAATCACTGATGAACAACAGACGCAGTTAAGACATGCAAATGTACCCTTTTTAGGTTTCACAATAAACCTTTGTACATCCTTCTTAGGGGGATCAATCTCTGAAGGGCATAATATGTCTCTAAGGTTGCTTCCCCTTTTGTAGATTGGAGTAGTGGGGAAACATTTACCCAAGATTTTATCCTGCTGAAGTATTGGCCAGTATTTACGAATAATTTTCAATATGTTGTTGCTATGTGTGCTGTAAGTGGAAACAAATGGTAACCCTACATTCTCCTTTTCCCTTTATATTTTAGTAGCTCTTTCCTGTCTAACTTGCAAACATCTGTAGTATTCTTATCAATAGACTTATGATTATAGCCTCTATCTAAGAACCTTTGTTTTAAAAGTAAGGTAGCCTTCTCATAATTCTCTTCATCAGATGAAATACTACGTCGCTTTGGTATAGCTTTAATTATATTAGGGGCATGAAAACTGGTGGCGTGTAATACGTTATTCCTATCTTTGTCTTTTCAGTAGAGGCTAGTATGTATCTGACCATCATTAATCGTAAGGTGTACATCCAAAAAGTTAATCGAATTGCATCCCACCTCTGATGTAAATTTAATGGTATCATGTGCTTTATTAGCCTCAAAGACCATTTTTTCAAACGTTTCAACTGGGCCCTTCCAAAGAATAAGGATGTCGTCCACATACCGAAAATACTGAATAATATGGTGCTTAAACTCCCCTTCTAAAAACAAATTCTTTTCTAGGTTGTATACAAACAGGTTAGCAAAAGCTGGCGCGACTGCAGCTCCCATAGATGTACCTTGGCGCTGCCAGTAATACTCCCCTAAGAACCTGATATAATTCTTTTGAAGCAGTCAAGTATAAAATATAGCAACTGAGGGGACAAGTTTGTATCTGTAAGAGCTTCTTCTATAACCCTTATCCCTACGTCTTGTGGGATGGAGGTGTATAAGCTTTGTATGTCTATACAAGTACAGTATATACAAATATAACATTTGGGTCTAGCTTCTCTAGGGTATTCATTTTGACCAATAGATCAGTAGTGTCTTTCAAACATACTGGTATATTAAAGTGTTTTAAAGTAAAGAAAATATCACGTAGTGTTGCCCTGCGCTGTAAAAATTGATCTGTTTGCTTCAGAAACACTACTATAGTTCATATAAACAAGCTGCTAAGTAGCAATGGCGGAAATTGAAATACGGCTATATGGCACAGGATAAGTAATGGATAACAGATAACATTATGTTCTACAGAGCTGCTGTGTAACTTGAGCCTTTTCTCCTTTGAATGGCTGCCCCCATGGCTACACAACAGCTTATTTATTTAAACAATAGTAGTGTTTCTGAAGCAAACACTACAGTTTTACCAGTGCAGGGCAACACTGCATTATATTTTTATTACTTTAAAACAATTACATTTTTTGATGTTACTGGTCCTTTAAGAGTAAGTGGTTGTAGGTAACTGGGGGGTTATCAAGATTTTTATGTATTTTAGGGAGTAAATACAGTACTGGGATGTGTGGGAAATCAGTAGTTCTCTTGTATTTGTAAAATGCCAATCTCCCATCTTGTGTAGGATCACCTTCTATTTTCTCATAATGGCCTGGTATTGTTAGTTGGTTAAAAGCTTCAGTGACATATTTACTCCATGACCACTGTTGCTCCTCCCTTTTTCACTACTGTGTGCTGTGTACTTCTCTCCCTTAGCTTAGCACTGACTACACAAAGGCAATGGGAAATAACTAGTGGTCCAAATTTCCACCATTCCAAAGCACCACGTTCCAGCACCCAGGCACCTCTTTCCTGCGGGTACGTATAGCTCCTGTGGAAGTCAGTGCCTGGGTACATAGAGCTGATCGGTCCGGATGATGCTCGTGGAGCTGGGAGTCTGTGCTCTTACTGCTTACTGTAAGGACCTCTATTTGACGAGGCAACTGGGATTCATTTTTTTATGAGCAAAATATGACTAAACATCTGTAAGTACCCACCAGAGAAATAACACACGTTGCTTTCGAACAGTGGAAATTGAACTTTACAGAATAATTTAATGAAATAATAACACTTGGTGATTACAAATAGTGAGTCACTGTGGGTTTTTGAAGTATAGAATATACTACACTATATTATTATCTTGATGCTGTGTACTTCTTACCCTAAGCTTACCTTAGAGCTGACTCTCACCTATGAAAAGAAAGCTGTATTTGCATTTGCTCGAGGGAGAATGAGTTTGTGAGGGGGGGCCCCAAGGACTTTGGATAGTTTGTTATCGAGTAATCTCTGATTCATGGTTATAAAAAGCCAGTGGCAGTGGATATTAGAAATTGGCCTCGTAGGTAGACAGTGTGGCACACATCTAAATACATAATACCTACATTTATTTCCCATAAACTACACATTTAGCCAAGTGCCATGAAACATAGAATCTATGGCAACTACATAAATGAGCTATAGGGAAATGTAGTTTTTCTAAAAAGGTGAGGGGGGTTCTTTTATCGCATACAAAGGGAGCAAATTTAGGGGGTTATTTACTGAAATCTGAAATTATCAAGGAAATCAAGCTTCCATGCCAGATTTTAGCTTATTAATAAATTTAAAAAAAAAACTTCATTCAAATGGATCAATAAAATCAAGCAAAAACCCAAATTGCACTAATTTTTGGGATTTTTCCGAAATTGCTCAAAGTTTTTGGGCTAACTTCCAGAATTGCTTGAATTTTTCAAGTTTCTGCCAGAAAACCCTGAAAAAGTCGGAGTTTCGGGCTAAACCCAGCAGAGACAACGAAAACTTCAAATTGAGATAGATGCCTCTCCACTGACTTAAGGTGGCCATAGATGTAGAGATCCGCGCATTTGGCAAAGTCGCCAAACAATCGTCTCTCTCCCCGATATGCCCACATTGAAGTGGGCAATATCGGGCTGATCCAATCGTTGGGCCTGGATCATGGGATCACATGAACACAAAGATGCAGATCGAGATCTGGCCAATTTTCAACTACATATTGATCAGGTAAGCCCGTCGGATGGCCCCACACACAGGCCAATTAACTGGCGACTCAGTCTGTCGGCAGCTTTTATTGGCAAGTGTATGGGAGCCTTTATACAGGACCTCAACAGGTAGAGACAGCAGATTTTCAGATTCTGGCTTTCTGCAGCATGGAGTTTTGTAGTGAACAAAAAACTCAAATATTTCGAGATTTCACAACTCGACCTTTAATAAATAATCCCCTTTATGTAAGAATTCAGTCTGATGATTTAAAGGATGTGTTTTTGATGGAAATAAATAGCATAGAACATCTAAAATGCATTAGAAGATACGTCAATGCTAACAATACCTCAAACAAGAGACACTCACTGACCAATGGGTTATTGCTTTTAGGGAGGAGCTGTTGTTTACTGATGTGTCACAGAACCAATCATTAATATCAAATTATTACATCTGTGTATGCCGTGTTCTTTCTCAGTTCTGTTCTTCAGCTTGTTGCAAATACAGAATATTTTAAATAGATATGTAGATGCCTCTTTCAGTTTGAAGTACAACCACAACTGATGATATCTCATATGAAAAACGAACCACTTTGCTTCATGATAAAAGGTATGTAAAGTGGTTTGTAAATTGTTGATAACACAGTTTCTTGACATTATATTTGATGATGATGACAAATATGACAGTCCTTTATTTTAATTAGAGAAGAGTGCAGTCAATATATATTCTGACTGCATTTCTTAGGGAGCTTACATTAAGGTTTGTATAATGAGTATGTTTTGGCCTCCATAGTCTGGTAACTGATGTGGTCTGAAAAAAAAACATGTTTCCCTGTGACAGAAGGAGAGAGTGCATGTACATACAACTAAATGGTTTAGGGAAATGGAACAATTAAACTAGGGGGTAGACTGTCACGGTTGGGGTTGTTTTCTATAGAGAAAAGATGCTTGTGAGGGGACAGGATTTCTCTTTACAAGTATGTTAAAGGGCATTATAGACAGATACAGCAGGGTCTTTTTTCCCATAGAAATTATCAAAACAACAGAGGCCACCCCTTTAAGCTTAATGAGCTGAGCTTTCATTTAAAGCAGCATAGGTGCCTCAGGCTGGAAAACTGCACCGGTCCAGGAGTTCTTCCAGTGAGCACCATGGAGTGATCAGCTTCCTTCTTCAAATTTCCTAGGGCAGGCGCATGCGCAGTAGCATGAAATAGCTGGGTTTTCCATAAGTTCGCCTTTTTGTGCTACTGCAGAGAGAGAGAACAAGCCAGAAGCCAATCACTCTGTGGTCCTCACTGGATGAACGCCAGGCCAGTGCAGTTTTCTGCTGATAAGAGCACCGGCCCAGGTCAGGTTAAATATATACAATCACTACAGGGTGCCAAGTAAAGAGATCCTGTCCTTCTCCTTTAAAATTCACAATTATTTTAGTACAGGTATATATAAATATATATTTGAAAAGGTTGAAGTTCATGTACTATTGTCTTTTTTTTCAACCCAAGTGAACCCAAGTGAATTATACAACAGTTGTAAGTTGCAGTGGGAAATATAACATATAACATTAAACCCTTTGATCATAAAGCATATTGCTGTAAAGCACCCTAAATATGTCTTTGAACTCTTGTAGCAAGAGGAAAAGATGGGAAGCCTTTGTGTACAGGGGGGTCAATGCTTTGGTTTTATTGGATGGCCTGCACTCAGCTAGCAGTGACAGATCATCTATTTTAGGCCATGCTGGTGAATGGATAGTCAGTAGAGACACCAGACTAATACATCTTGCCATTCTGTATTACTGACACTCTAATTATCTCGTATAGTCCTCTTTACAGGTTGCTGATGGGTAGGGAGTATTTAAGTGACCCCACCACCAATGTCACAGACCAATCAGAGGTGGGATAAAGTGCTCCAGAAGATCCACTGTCTGAGACGTGTAAATGGCAAAGTTGTAAGTTTATAGGGAGCCTTCATTATTTCCCACCCTACTAAGAATAAAGCACGGATAGCACTAATATTTGTATACAGTACGTGTTAAAGCAAGATTCTATACAATAGTATTGCTTCTCTGTGTACGGCAAGAAAGGGCAATGTGGAGACCTCCATAGTCCCCTAACATTGGAAGAGTTACAACTGCACAATACCAGAGAAGAGCAAAGATTTATTTCCACCAGTTTATTTTTACCCATAGTCCCACTAACGTACACAATATGAAAATCATAGTAGTGCAGTGCAAGTCCAGCTTGTAGTGCATGTGCCAGTACTAAGCAAAATAAAATGGAAAGAAAGAGCACATTTGAGTGAAACACATAAATGGACTATAGGGAAATGCAATTTTCTAAAATGTTTTATAAAAGGTGGCGGGTGTGGGGACTCTGGGGGTGCGGGCCCTGGTCCACACCCCCCCTACTTCCCTGGTAGTTACCCCCACTGCCTTTAGGGTAAGGTCACACCTGGCAATTCTGGGAGATTGTCGCCTGCGGCATGACATACGCGTTGATTCATTTTCCAAAGTCGCCCGAAGTTGCCTCACAAGGAGACTTCGAGCGACTTTGAAAAAATGAAGCGACACTTGTGTCATGCCGTAGGCGACTTTTCATTATAGCAGGCGCAAGACAGGGGGAAGCGGTTTGGGATATTAGTCACCCCAGAGAAGAGGCGATTAACTAACCTACCAGAATCGCTGGGTGTGACCTTACCCTTAATGTATGAAAACAGTCTGATGGATAAAAAGATGATTATCAGCATGGCCAGCAATAGGAAGAGAAGCTAAAGTCCTTAAAAGCCTTTTACAATGTGACTGTGTGGGCAGTTTGCATCATGGGTTGGTCAGATGTGAAAAAAAGGATGAAACATAACCAGATTTCAGGAACTGCAAATGGGGAACATATACCCAGTGTCTATTTTTACTATGCAGTGTTAGCATTCTGCTCATCCCTCTTGAACTGTTGACCCTCTTTTCAATGCAGATGTTGGTGACCCTACCTGCAGTTTCAGACTTGTGGTAGACTTCATTGTCCTCAGCTGGGTGGTCACAAACTTTCTTACAATCATTTCTATAATGTATATGTCCCTTACAAGAATCCTACCTGCTACCTGACTTGGTCTGAAAAGTCAAGTGACTTGAATGTCCCAGCATGGAGCCAGTAATAATAAGTCTGTACATTAGATTAAAGCCTGTTTCTATATATTATTATTCCCCTGTACTATACAAGAACATTTTAGAGTATAGTGAACATTCAGGTTCATTGGGACGCATGCAACTGGTCATGTCGCATTCCTTCATTTAGTTTTCTCTGACTTTGTGGCACATTGTGACGCATTTTGGTTTGCAGATGCTTTTTTTTTTCTGAATTCCCCTTGAAGGTATCCAGAGATTTTGATTGACAAACTATGTGTTCCAGATGATGTAGAGCTCTGTTGTTCATTTTGCTTGCAGACTGAGTCTGAGACAGTGTTTGATTGCATGGCTATTAATATTGCAGAATGCTTGGAAGAATATATGTTATCCCTTCCCCTCAGTACATTTTAACAGAGTAGATTAATTTATGAGACAATGGGTGCATTAGGTCAGTTCATAGATGCTAATCGACATCCCAGAATAGTTGCCTTTTCCAGCCTATAAATGGCAAGTTTTTCCAATGCACTCATATATTGGTTTGTCTTCAGCAAAACATCCAGCCATTTATTGTGCAACTTAATCTTTCTCTCTCAGATACCTAAGGCTGCAGAGCTGTCCGCTTGTCTTTGTCCGATGCTTTACACAAATAACACATTTCTTAGGGTGACAACATTTTATGCATGCTTCTTTTTTCCTCAGTCGTTTGCCTGGTATTGTAAGAGAAGCAAAGTGGAAACTTGTAGAGCTAAGGTAGAACATAAGTCACCAGTTAGTTTTTCTGCTTGCAAAGGGCTCCCCCTAGCACATAACATGGAAACTGCTTTGCACACGCTTTGTCAACAAGTTAAAAAGGCTTAGCCCAGAACAATGTTTTAGTTTGTGAAAAAAAAAAAAAAACACACACCTGGAGATCAAATAAAATGCTTTAAACCCACGTTTCCCTTGCGTAAATCCATATGTGGGTAAGCAACACAAACAGACTAGTCATTCAGTAACAATTAATTAGGAATGCCATAGCAGGAGCATTACAACACCCCCAGCTTCTCTAACAACTTCCTGCTCTTCCATTCTGTTGCTATTGATGATCAGCAAAGAGCCAGAAGTTGAAATTATTTTAACATTCAGCTTTTTAGGGAGCCTGGGGGAAAGTTGGCAACGTAGGAGCCATCCTTAACTGATGCTCTCTCTTTTAATATGAATGCAACATAGACTGTCTTTCTTAACTTTTTAAGAAGGATAGGCACTAAAATGTTTTTAAAAATAAAATATGAATAAATGTGAAGACACTGAATACTGCCTGTCAGTAGAGAGCGGGTGCTATGGTTTTAGCAGAACTGGGAGTTGCAGCTTTAAGGGGCAATACATTGAGAAGCCGCTGATCCTCCTGCTTATTCTTAATGATGCTTATTGTTATTGGCTGTAAACCAAGTAAGCATAACTCCCAACTGTCCCAGTTTTAACAGGACAGTCCCGATTTTGATAGCTCAGCCTGCAGTCCCGGATTGTTACTGAAATGTCCTGAGTTTCTCTTTGATCTCCTTGAACAGCCATAAAAAGATACAATGTTTCTGAAATGTAATCAATAAGAGGCTTTTGACAAAGAGGCCAGAACACTCAGCACATGCACTTAGATACATTTGTAACAATTTAAGATAAGTAAATATACAATTGTAACTAATTAAGATAAGCAGGTCTCTTGGGAAAACTGTGCAGCTTAAAGAGCAATTCACCTTCATTAGCAAAACTGTAATAACACATAAAACCTGACCCTAAAACCCCCAGGAGTGGGTTCAAACTTTCCATAACCTGCCAAATGTTGTAAAATAGATGTGATGTTTAGGGGGGGTGGCCATAAAATGGGTGTGGTCAAACATTTTTCCACAACGCGTACATTTCCTTTCTATTTTACAAATGTTGGGAGGTTTGGAGTAAATACAGGCTCAGATTTCAGGGCCAGGCCATAGGGTGTTGTACCCACTCCATATGCCTGCGTATATAGCATTTCTTCCAGGGTCTGGAGAACTGGGGATTTTATAGGGGCTCTCGAAGAAAATTAGATGTAGCTGGGAGGCATGTTACCCCTGAATTCCTGCCACCCTAGGCCTGGGCCTTTGTGTCCTTCCCACAAATCCAGGCCTGAAGCTGCACGTTTGTATCTAAAAATATCAAATATGTATGCCTTTCCCCATAGAGCGCAACTTATAAAACACAGGGTGGGTTTCCCACAGGTTTCACTGTTGCTGGATAAAGTCTCAGTGTGGCATTGCCAAGCAAATAGATTGGAGTATCTGAATTATTTGAGATCTGTTTCCAGAAAGAGATTGAGCTTGAGTATATATGCATAAAACATGGATTTGTCTCAGACTTGTGTCCCTTGCAAGCAAGAAGTGCCTTTATTTCATTAGCTTTCTGCCAGTAGATACCAGTAGGGAGAAGGGCCTCACACATAGAGATAATAATATATAAATCACAAAAACATAAAGAGTGAATCGGGGTCAAATCATGATCTCAAAATAAATGCTCACTTTTTGTTTGCAAGAGCATTGAACCTTTCCAGGTTCTGCACATTATTTAACTGAAAATTTGCCTGCCTTCTACCAAAAGAAAGTAGAAAGTGGCTGAACAGGAATAAGTATTGCCTTCAGGGTCCCAGGATTATCAGGCCTATTATACCCTTTGTGGCTCCTTGCTGAAAATCATCAGACGTGATTATATTGGGCTCACACCCAGGTCTGTGGGAACATCAGAGGCAGAAAGCTCATACATGATGCATGCTGCATTCCCTCCCACCACTTCACCGCTTGCATGGATGTTTCCTCGGCTGCCTAGGAAGAACATTTTGTTGCCTTTCACAATATGAATATATGATACTTTGCAACCTAGTCATATATCAGAATGCAGAAAAAAGGCTTCCTACCTATTTTACATATTCTTCCCATTTAGCTGTGATATCATAATCTAACGAGTGAGTACACGCTGTGATTCCCAGTCTGACTTATCCTGTTATTATTTCTCTTCCAGGAAATACCATTCATCAAGTCATTTGCTGGGAGTTCAGTGCATACTAATGGCAAAGCAAGTCTGTGCTCAACTAGACTATAACGAGGACACATGCCTGCAGTAGGTTTACCAGCGGATCTCAAACTAAGAAGCACAAAAAAATGCCCAAATGGAAATAAATCTCAGTGTTCTTTACTCAAAGGTGATGATGTGACCTTAATCTGCAGAGATACTAACCAGCTCCCTCACATCCGTGACATATTGATTCAGTTCTAGAATTATAAAAGGGTTAGATTACCTTCAAATGTTACGGCACAATTGCGCTTACTATAGGACAATGCCTATGCTCTGTGGATTTATGGTTTCTTTCCATACAGTCTATGAGAAAACCTACGGCGTTTTATGCTCTTAGGCTGGGGACAGACAGGGAGATTCGGGGAGATTCTGTCGCCTGCTAAAAACGCCAGGTGACAAAATCTCCCTGTCTGTCCCTACCCTTATGGAAAGTTTCATCTACGGCTCATTTCTGCTTGTCACACCTTGGTGACATGATTCCACATTATTCACAACTCCTGTTTTTTTACAAAGATATCATAAAACAATAGGGGGGTAAGGGACAAGATAAGGAAGTTTTGGCCAGCTAGACTCACAATGAACTCTGATGCTAGGATGAAGCTAGGAGGAAAAGAAGGAAATAGGGAAATGGTATAATGACTCTTAAACAAAGAAGGTTGGCCACAATTGAGTTTACTTTTGGGATATCCATCCAATTGGCCTTTGTAAAATCAGACAAAAATACAACATAGCTACCACTGCTGTAGAGTTGTATTGATGTATAAGGTAACCCTCATGATGCACATCAAGTGATGTTTCTTTTATCACATTCATCGACCCCGATACCTTGGATTGCTCCTTTCATATGATCAGTTTCAGTCTGAGAGATCATGAAGCATATTGGTAACGGCCTAACCCTGTTCCATGAAACTCAAGAACCAAGACACAATTATAGCACTGACTGGGTGTGTTCCCTAGCACCTTTTCACGCCCGATATTTGCTTAGTTCTCAGTTCTGCTTTATTGTCAGATCCTCAAATAAATGCAGCGTTAAATGTTGCAGTTTGGCTAAAGGAAATAATAAACCCAAGGGGCGATTCAAGGACTCAGTATTATGCAGAGGAAGGAAGGAAAGCTGGCCACCCATCAGAGATCTCCAATCTGCATCCCTCCATTTTGTTTAATTCCAAATATTACCCTGACATTTGTGTATATTGGTGGAATGTTAGTTGCAAATCCCTAATACACTAAATATGCCCGTTTTTTTATCTATGTTTATATTATCTGGCATGGGGCAGTCAAATGCCTCCCCTTCCCTACTCTGAACCTTGGACAGAATGAGGATTCATTCATACGATAAAATCACACATCAAGCAAATCAGGCCCTCTGTACTTCTAGGCCCCCATAGTAGCTGCTTGTTTCATTGTCTCTGTTATTTTGACCCTGATACCATAATGAATGTACAACAAAGCCCCAGGGCT
>CM044443.1:93626723-93643234 GCA_024363595.1 Xenopus borealis
CAAGTCGCCAGGCGACAAAATGCCCCCGAATCTCCCCGTCTGCTCTAGCCCTTATAAGGAGAGCGAAGACCTCAACCCAGGGTGACCAGACCCCCCTGCTTTTGCAGATTCTATAAAACACTTCCTGCAGGACAGCAATAATTTTAATTGCACCTGTATCATAATGTAACTGTATATGTAACTGTTCATATATATTGGACCCCGGCCCATGTGTGCCCTGTAGCCCTACAGACCCAGGACTGCTCCCTCCACTGGGAACTACGGGCACCAGCATTCCCCCCACCCATAATCACATCTTGAAGGAGGTAAATGATGCATGTTGTGCTCTGGGGGAGGGAGGGAGGCATGGCATCTGGAGCTCATGACTAGGGTTCGGGCCCTGAAGCAGCAGCCCCAGTGGGCCCCAGACACTCCAGTTCAACAATAACTCGTCTTACTACAATTGTCCATTTCTCACGAGACAGAACTTCCAAGAACAAAGATGCCATCTCCCATTTAAAATAACTTATACACAGTTTATTTTTTCTATTAACATGATGCAAAGTATTGGAAAAGCTCATGTCAGCCTCATCCTGATTTATAATATATACAGTACGATGTAAGTCTTCTGACACACTGCAGAGAGTTAAAGCTAAAGCTTAGCCTGAATGTTGGTGGCCCCTGCAACCTCCTCCCCCTGAAAGACTATTGGCAGATATTAACACAAATTGGGTATAGATGTGATAATCACTTTGCACCTGGCTTAATCAATTCCTAATACTACAAAGAATTGTTTTGCCGAGTATGCACGTCATCGCCACAAAAACAGCCCTAGACTCCAATGTGTTGGATGGCAAAAACGTTGCTGCAAAAAATCAACATAGAATGAAAAAGTTCTCCATGAAAAAATGGCTATTGACCAATGTGTTTTGGATTTTTTGCTGTTTTGCTAATTATTCTGCGATGCGAAACAAAGCAGATTCGCTTATCACTAATTTATAGTAAAAGCTGTGATTTTGTAGTATTTGGCACTAGAGAACTGTACAATCACATCTGTCTGACATGAGATAAAAGTCATTGCCTCCTTTGTAAAAGTGTAAATGAATGTTATACTCATTACTACTGACACACAGCTCAGTATCAATACATTTATCAACTAAGAGGCAAAAAGGGATATAATATACAGCTCAGCCCACAGTACTGAAATTTCCCGACTTTCTCTTTGTTCTCCTGCACTGAACAGCCAGAAATAAGATACAAAGTTTCTAACTTCATTGGCTTTTGGCAGAGAGCCAAGAACAGAGATGTAGATACATTTGTAACAGTTTTAGATAGGGAGGTCACTTGGGGAAACTCATTTGCAGCTTAAGGGGCAATTAAAGGAGCCGTCTCAGGACGCCTAACAGGCCTGAATCCCCACTGCAGGGAACAATGCGTAATGCATTGCAAGGTTGTAATCAGTGTCTTAATTTAGCTGGAAATCAAAAACTATAGCTCCTTCTGTCTAATAGATAAATTAATAGATGACTGTATAATTTTTGTACTCCAACTTGCATTTTCCCCCTCTAGTCTCTATGAAGAGATTTCTGAGTAAAAGTTTTGCCTGAGATTCAAATGGCATAGCTCCCGTAAACATCCTATTGTGCTATAACGATAATCCATTAACAACAAAGGGGCAGATTCACTAAAGCGTGAAGCGTCTAACACTAGCGCTAATTCACCAGCGTGACGTCATTTCGCAACTTCGCAAATTCACGGACTTTCGCTAGCGAAGTAAATAGACATGCGCAACTTCGCACCCTTACGCCAGGCGAAGTTGCGCACTGACGAAGGATCATAATTTCGCAAATTCACTAAGATGAACATTTTCAGGTCAGACCAGGCGAAGTTCAATACAATAGATAGGAGGTTGGAAAAAAAATGTCAAATTTTTTCTAAGTCCCAAAAATTTTATTTTAGCATAGGAGGGTAATAGTCTGAAAAAGATCGATAATTTTTGGGGGGTTACCCTTCTTCCCACCTACATTTCCTAACATATGGCAACTCAACTATACAGGGGGCACATGTAGGGCAATAGGACAACTTTATATAATTTATTAATGGTTTCCTGGGCTTGTGTAGTGGAATGTAGTGGCTGTAACATATACTTCTATTATAAGTTAAAGTTACCGCCGTATGCAAATTAGGCTTCGCTAGTGTAACAGCGCTCTGCCTAGCGAAGTAACACTAGCGCAACTACATTACAGTTCGCCGACCTGAGCGTAAATTCACACTGGTGAAGTGCGGCGAACGCTAGTGAATCCAACACAAGAGAATTTGCGCATCTTAGTGAATTGGCCCCAAAGAGAGAGGTTTAGTGTAGCTGGGGTGTGTTCAGCCAGACCAGTGCAATGTAATCCAGAAATCCATTATCCAGAAAGGGGAAGGCCATCCCCCATAAACTCCAATATATCCATATTTTTTAAAAAGTTGTACTTGATCCCAACTAAAATACAATTAATCAAAGGCAAAACAATTTTATTGGGTTCCTTTAAATGACTTTTAGTAGACTTAAAATAGGCAGATCTACATTACAGAAATACCCATTATCCAGAAAACCTTGAGACCCAAGCATTCTGGATAAAAGGTCCCATACCTGTATATATCGTTGTCAGTATGTATTCCCTGTACAAAGGGAATTATAGTGGTCCTTTTAAATAAATACATTTATTGGATACACCCTATGGCTGCTTATTACCCAATCAAACGCCATTCATCCACTCAAACATATAGTGAAGGATTAAAATCTAATAAAAGCTTGGCCAAAGTCAAGGGAGGGAAATTGCTGGAGGGCACATGCCATGTTGTATCCACTGCTCCAGCAGCACACCTGGAATTTAATAATGGCACATTGTGTGTTATAGAACCAAGGCTAACTAATTGCCCCTAAACTTCACAATAATTTCTTTTCCTCAAACCTACAGATGGAGCAGCAGGTATTTAAAGGGAATTGCAGTAGTATCTATTTCAACTGTTCCCCCATTCTCAGGGTTTATGACAAAGGTTGTAAAACAGATAAAGTAACATATACCTAATCTACACATATTACATTCAATGTATTGTTTTCTTGTTGCTATAGTGAATAACTTCACTTTCAGACCTCTCTGTGCTGTTCTGTCTCTGCCAGAATTGTGTGGGAGGAGGTGTATAAGAAAGGAAAATGGGACATATGTAAAATCAGGACTCATTCACTCTTTTATATTTATTATCCGTCAGACTGAAGGATGTTCTGCTATGGCAATGCAAGGAAGGACCTTGGGGCAGATTCACTAAAGCGCGAAGCGGCCAACGCTAGCGCAAATTCGCCAGCGTGATGTCAAATCGTAACTTCGCAAATTCACTAACACCGTCTCTGGCGAATTTACGCTAGCGAAGTAGATAGACTTGCGCAACTTCGCACCCTTTCGCCAGGCGTAGTTGCGCACTGGCAACGGATCGTAATTACACAAATTCACTAAGATCAACTTTTTGCTGTTCGTTAGCACTTACGCCAGACGTAACTTACGCTAGACGTAACTTCGCCAGCTCAGACCAGGCGAAGTGCAATACAATAGATAGGAGGTTGAAAAAAAAATGTCAAATTTTTTTCTAAGTCCCTAAAAACGCTGTGGCGTGTTTTATCATTGTGGGTGATAGTCTGAAAAAGATCGATTTTTTTGGGGGGTTTCCCTCCTTCCCCCCTACATTTGGCAATACTACTATACAGGGGGCACATGTAGGGCAATAGGACAACTTTATTTTTTTGATTAAAGGTTTCCTGGGCTTGTGTAGTGGCTGTTATATACACTTCTATTATTATTTTTATTTTGTAATTCGCGCCGTATGCAAATTAGGCTTCGCTAGCGTAACTGCACTTTTCCTAGCGAAATAACACTAGCGCAAATACGCTACCGTTCGCCGACCTGAGCGTAACTTCGCCCTTTAGTGAATTTGCATAGCGCTGGCGAAAATTTGCCTGGCGAAGTGCGGCGAACGCTAGCGAAGCTTGCTCTGGCGTTTCTTCGGATCTTAGTGAATGTCCCACTTTGTGTTGTGCACACCAAACTGCAATAGATGTGCAAGCAGAGCCGGGTTTCTGGGAAGACCACAAAGGCATGGACTAACCCTACTCTTGGGGCAAATTCACCAAGATGCAAAAATTCGCTAGCGTTCGCCACAGTTCGCCAGGCGAATTTTCGCCAGCGCTACTCAAATTGATTAGGATGCGAATTTGCGCTCAGGGCGGCGAACGTTAGCGAAGTAGCGCTACCGTTCGTTCGCCAGGCAAAGCGCCAGTGGTGTAACTAGATGTTACTGGGCCCCACAGCAAATTTATTTTAGGGCCCCCAAAATATCAAGAGGTTGTCCTGTTTTACCACTATATATTGAATTGCTCATTAAGTAGGGCCTAATGGGCCCCCTATTCCTCCTGGGCCCCCCTGCAGCCGCAGGGTCTGCTTCCTCTGTAGTTATGCCCCTGCAAAGCGCAGTTACGCTAGCGATGCCTAATTTGCTTACGGCACGAATTTCAAAGTATAATAGAAGTGTATGTTACAGCCACTACGTTGCACTACACAAGCCCAGGAAACCTTTCATAAAAAATAAAGTTGTCCTATTGCCCTACATGTGCCCCCTGTATAGTTGTGTTGCCATATATTAGGAAATGTAGGGGGGAAGGAGGGTAACCCCCCCAAAAAAATTATCTTTTCCAGACTATCACCCTACAATGGTAAAACACGCCGGCGTTTTTTGGGACTTTTTTTTACCATTTTTTTATATCTATATATATATATATATATATATACTTGTTGGGTTAGGAATGACATTTTAGATTGTATGAATTATTGGCATTGCAAACAGTGTAATTTAGAATAATAACTACATCTTCAAAATCATGGCAGAATCCCTTTAAGTATAGATCAGCATATAGCCTGCAAATTTGGAATACATACAGAAAAATACAAATTCAATTATTGCAAAACAAATCAGGAATATGAAAATAACAGCTATAAAGATATGTCTACAAAACAAGACAGTCTCACGCTTGTGTCCAGAAATAACACGACACACATGCAAAAATGCTCATCCTACACGTACCATGCGCCATACTCCCCCATGCACACATAATGAATAGTCATGTGCAGCGCATAAATACACCATTCATGATTAAACAGGTCATGCATAATCATTCCACACATACACATACTGTATATATACAGTAATGCAGAGAAGCATAGCATGCATCCCTATCCCTCCCCCATAGGCTGCCAAGCACAGAGAAGCAATGCTGCAATATCCAGACCTACAACTGACAAAAAATACCAACCAGCCTTCATATTAGTGTTGCCCCTTAGGTATAATTGCCCTGTGACCTTGATATTTGCCCTTTTAACCAAGGAGCTGATCCATGTCACGTGACTCCAGGGCAGTACAGTGGAAAACAAGAATTTATCAGTTATGCAACTGCTAGTTATTATTCTGGATACCTATGCATCTCCAATGGTGAACAGAGGAACCAATTATCTCTTTCACTGTTAAAAAAAACTAACAATAAAGTGATCTCAGGTTATAGAAAATGTTGCATACATTTGTAATACAGGAATGCCTACTGGGCACAAGGATATTTCTGTGTCTATAATGCCCTTCTCCTTCAGAGATTATGAATATAACTAGTAACAGCCCATGCCTAGTTCAAGGTTCTCATTAATCTGAGCATCAGCTACAGAATCTGGATAAAAGAAAGGCAAGATCATGAGAGTTCTAACTGAGTTTCCTGGAAGCCAGCTTCTGGACACCCCTTGGTAATTATATCCAGGGAGGCATTCTATTGAATGATGTACAGTTCCATTTTTACAGATTTACAGACCATGCCTATGATCCAAAGTGGCAGACTAAGCAAAGCTTGAACGTGAGTGCCTGCCCTTCCCTTGAGGGTAACAGAGTGCACCAGACTTCCAGCCATCTGCTAATTAACCATGTGATAGACAGGCAGATAAAACAGGGGCAGAGTACGAGGAATGCTGAAATGTACCTGAGCGACTGGTGTAGGATAAGGGACAGATTGTTGCTAGGTAACACGCTGGCATGTGCTTATGCACAATCTAATCAAAGACAGTAAAACAGGTTACTATTCTTGAGACTCTTTATCTATGAGTACAGAGAATTGCCAGAAGAGAGCAACCGGGTTACAGGGAGGATATATGGTGCACTTACCTATGTCACAGTCCAGTCTAACATGTAAAGCAAAGTGGTTCTACCATACTGGGAACAAATGCATTAAAGGACCAGTAACATCAAAAAACGAGTCATAAAAATATAATGCAGTGTTGCCCTGCACTGGTAAAACTGCAGTGTTTGCTTCAGAAGCACTACTATTGTTTATATAAATAAGCTGTTGTGTAGCCATGGGGGCAGCCATTAAAAGGAGAAAAGCCTCAAGTTACACAGCAGATAGCAGATAAGCTCTGTAGAACATAATGGTGTTATCCGTTATCCACCACTTATCCTGTGCTATATAGCTGTTTTTCAATTTCCGCCATTGCTACACAGCAGCTTGTTTATATGAATTATAGTAGTGTTTCTGATTTAAAATACTTTCATTTTTTGGTGTTACTGTTCCTTTAAACACAGTGTTGCATTGGATGTACAGTAAATGACATGCTGAAAAGTCATTGGTAGCTGCATTTGACTTAGAACCAGGTATACACATCCTAGAACAGGTAGACCTTTTTTCCAGAATATTCAGGATCTGGGGTTTTCTGGATAACAGATATTTCTGTAATTTAACTCTACTAGAGAATCATGTAAACATTAAACTGGTTTTGCCTCCAATTAGGATTAATTGTTTCTTAGTTGGAATCAAGTACAAGGCTCTGTTTTATTATTACAGAGAAAAGGCAAATCTTTTTTTTTTTTTTAATGTGGCTTATTTGGATAAAATCAAGTCTATGGGAGATGGCCTTTCTGTCATTTGGAGCTTTGTGGATAACAGGTTTCCAGAAAACAGACCCCATGCCTGTACTTTTTGTGGGTTTCAGATGAACCAAATCTGAATCCTAAAAGTCACATAACTTTAAAGCTCTGGAAACTGATCACAACAAGGTTTCGTTTAGAATTGACCCCAACCTTCATTTTTAGTCCCATTCTAATTTGAAGCTTAAAATCTGGGACGAGTAATATAAGGGTCAATTTACTATGACCCCAGAATAAAATCACTTGCATTCAGGATCTGACTGCACTTTGCACATAGTTGTTGTGTGTCTCCCCTCATGAATACAACAGTTCCAAATGCAGGCTATAGCCACATTTAAACACCAGTCATGATATATCGGAACCACCTTTAGCTGCTCATTAATGAAATAAACCAATAAACATTCCTTCCATTTCTAAACATCCATCAAAACCTCCTGGTTGCATGCCATTTATTTTAAATGTATAAATATAACATCCCTTACATTCTGCACAGGTTGATGATTTTATTAGGACAGCAGTGGGAATTCAGTATGTTAAAGTGACAGTAGAGAATATTTCACCTGAGGCTTCTGTTATGAACATTACATGTTAATTGGAAATATCAGATGTCATTGCCATCATCTATGTAAGCCACATTTTGCTTGTGGGACAAATTATATACTACTGCCCTTTTCTCTATAAAGCATTGAAATATATGGACCTTTTATGTATTAGCCCACACAGGCATAACATAGGGACGTTACTACAGAGATCCCTTGTGATCTAGCCTTCCTTTGTAACACCCCCCTCATTTGTTGTAACCAGCTTTCAGCGTCCCTTGTCATAGGAGTTTTTGGCACAGTTTTCATGATGGAAACTGTCAGTTGTATTTATTCCACCACAGTTCACACAATCCCAGCAAAGGAACATGCTGCAGAGAAATGGCCCAAAGATGTGGGGGTTGTTGGGTTGAAGATAAAAAGTCTCTTTTCACCAAACAGTTTCAAGGTGATTTTAAGTTGTATGATACAACTAATGCCTGGAATTTGAAAATCCAATTGAATTATGTCTCTGGCTAATGCAGGTGCAAAAGACAAATGATCTGGCTGCTGTGTAGTAATGGCAATGGCAGTGACAGCATGTGACATGGAGATAAATGGGAGGCATGGGTCATTGATTATGTTCATGCAAGGCATATACTCTAGCTACAATGGACCATGAAGGATAAAATCTTAGTCCTTATCATCGCAAAACATTGTACATAAGTATTTGTACAAGTATACAGCAGCACTCGCTTTAAGAGCTTACAAAACTTCTGTCTGGTGCTCAGCCTTAAAGGGAAAGATTCCGACTTTTTCCATATATAACAAATGAGCAAAAATTCAAATGAGCAGAGGCAGCACTCAGTTTATCAGAAGTAGCAAATATATTGCATTGTCAATTCATCATAAAATTACAACAAACACCTGTCTGATCCTTACATTGCGACGTTTCGGGGATACATCATGCCCTTTCTCAAGTAGCACAAAGTGATCAAAAATCTCAGGTGAGTATATAAAAGCATTTAAAAGGAAATGACATCATAATGGCAAGTATATAACATATTTAACACTTAAATCCTCTTACATTTTAAATTCACATATCATTATTGCAATTTATTAGTGCCTAAAGTGTATCCATCTCATTAACACTTGGAATAAAAGTCAAGATTCTCAATATTCATATTAGATTGAATTTACAAAAAGAAATACAAATCATAATCCTTGTTCAGTCTATGTGGCGCTAATGAGTTAATTTTATTAACCCACCACACTTGTCTTTGTTTAAGTTTCAATTCACGGTTTCCTCCATATTCAAGACGTGGAACTCCTACCAACACCATGAATTTCAATTGATCTGCACTATGGTCAAACTCTAGAAAATGTTTCAAAACAGGGAGTTTTGTATTTCCCAGATGGATGGAGGATTTATGTTGTGATATGTGCGACTTTACCATCTGGGTGGTCTCTTCAATGTAGATCAACCCACATGGGCAAGTCAGCACATATACAACAAATTTGGAGGTACAACAGCTATGTCCATGTAACTGATCAGCATAGCGCATTCGAGTATGCACAAATTCCTTGCCTTTAATAACATTATGGCATTATGCACAACCCGTGCAGGTATACATTACAGGAACACGTAAACCAAATTTTTTCCCTAGGTTTCTGCTGTTTCTTTAATGAAGCTGAAGTAACCATAGTACCAATGGTCCTGTCCCTTTGATAGGATTGTAAAGGGGGTGACATAAACTCCTCAATATGGGGATATGCCCTTTGTAAAATATACCAATGTCACTGCAGCTATTATACTGTGATACAAATGGTATTCGTTGGTTATTATTTCTTTGTATGGACCTAGCTCCTTTTTTATTTATCCTATCTTTTGCTTGTTCTGGGGAACCCCTTTTTGTAGCATTTCTGACACATAAAATCTATCTGTTGCTCACGCCCTGTTTATCACTGACAAGTCTCTCTATCCTAGCCAATTGACTGATGGGTATTGCCTTTTTAATATGTGTCGGATGATTACTCCGAAAATGCAGAATTTTATTCTTGTCAGTGGACTTGGTATAAATGGAAATGTCAATACACCCTATAGTGTTTTAGTATACCATTACATGCAAAAATTGGATATGTTCTTTGGATACGTTCTACAGTTAGTGTAAAAGAAATTGAGGGATGTATACTATCCAAGTTTTTATGGAACCGCGATAAGGAGTTAATGTCGCCGCCCCATAACATAAAAATATCTTCAATATAGCACCACCACCCTATACAGTGTCTATTGAACTCCACATCACGATGTTGATCTTCAAGCCTAGCCATAAAGGCCCCACTGCAAATTATTTTTCAGGCCCCCAAAATGTCCAGTGGTTGACCTGTTTTACCAATATTTATTCTAATTGTATATGAATTAGGGCCTCATGGGTAGGGTTGCCACTTTTTGCCGTGGCTAAACCCTGACATGGGGGCGGGCCCGTGACGTCAATGGGCGGGCCTGTGACATCAGTGGGCGGGCCTGTGATGACAGTGGGCGGGGCTATGACACCGTGATCGCCGATTGGCCGATCACTGCGTCAATCAAGCTAATCCCACCCGGTTTTCCTTATTTGGAAAACCGGGCAGGAAGTATTGACCCAGGCAGCCCTTCAAAATACCGGGCTGTCCGGGTCAAAACCGGATAGGTGGCAACCATACTCATGGGGCCCCTATAGCTCTTGGGCCCCCCTGCAGCCACAGGGTCTGCTTCCTCTGTAGTTACACCCCTGTTGCAGCTGATTCATAAAAACATAGTTGCATTCACTTTGTGGTGTGGCCGCAATCCTGCTGGACTTGGGGCAGGGGGAACACATTGTGGGTATAAAAACATGATGATTTGCATCCAGTATTGTACTTTGCACACTGCACTTTGCAATCTGACCCTATATGTATTTTACAATCTGACAAAGTGTTTTCATTTGTAGGTAATGTTAAATAATGTAGAATGCTTCATATAAATTGCTTTTGTGCAGAAGCAAGCCTGTAGCAGAGGCAGTGCTATATTCTAGATCATTATTATTATTATTATTGTGCTTTACATAGAAAAGAACAGAGTTCCTCTTGTATTCTATTCTAATCCAACAATTTTCCTTCATCATAATTCAGAGTCCCGGTTGACCTGAAAATAAAAGGGTTTTAGAGAATTTATACTTTCCCAGTGCAATAAAGTATAATTAATGTAGTATTTTTGTTTCTGAAGAGACTAACATTAATTTCTTTCCTGGCCTTATGGGATTTCATTAAGTCAAAGATGAAAAGGAAATGAAAGTACAATTGCTGCTGAAGTACATTATTCTCGTACAAACACTTATTTTTAGAACACAAAGCAGGAAATAGAAAGTATTATAGCAAAAATAATAATAATGTCTCAACATCCGGACAGTTGCAAGTAACAAGATTGCAACATGCTCTTTTGTCAGTCTGAAGCCAGAAAGATACCAGTAAATCAAGTACCTATAGACATCTGCCCCTTATTTACAGGAACAATCCCTATATTCAACTGTCCCTAGTTTATAGGGAAGATCCCTATATCTACCTGTCCCTAAGTTACAGGGTCGATCCCCCATAGCCAACTACCCATAATTTACAGAGACATTTCTTTCTTTTTCAAGAAAGTGCATTTAGTCCTTCCTGCCCTCTTTCTAGAATCAGGCACTGCTGCTCCTCTGCGGGGGAACACTGGAGCTACCAGCACCTCTTGGTGAGGTGTCAATAGGCACAGCACACTTGCACCAAAAGAATCAGATGAAGATGTCACTTGAATGGCAAATGGAAATGAAGCTAGGCAGATAAAAATATTCTGCAAAACTGCACCCCAACAAATGCATCAATTTTTGCACAATTGTGTCAAATTATCCAAGTGCACCCACAACAGGGAAAACACTACATTGTTGGAAAAAACATGCAATTTCACTTGAAATTACACTTTCCTCACCTGGTATTTGGTCTGTAGCTTTCTGCTCAATAGCTCAATAGCTAACGCATACGGACGTACTGGTGTCCCACATTCTATGGCAAGTTTCTGACACAAAAATGTATTTTGAAGAGAATTTCAGATTCATCATGCAACTGCGTGCAATTTCTACGCCAGGAGAACATATCCATTTATATACTCTTTAGTGCTATATTGGGTGCAACTGGTGATATGAATCAGACACTACACCAGACAGCCCCTCTGATTAATGTTAATTTGTCTTTGGTTTGATAGGAAAAAAAAGTTATTGCATGCTGGTGCTGCCAATGCAGAACTGGAAAACCTCTGTACATATTGGTTCATTGTTAGATATTTTAATCTAAGTTTTAAAAATTATTTCCCTTTCTCTATAATAATAAAACAGTATCTTATGCTTGATCCAAATTAAGATATAATTAATCCTTATTGGAGGAAAACCCAGTAAACCCTACTGGGTTTAATTAAAGGGGTTCACCTTCATATAACATTCAAAAATGTAACCGTTCATTTAACATTCAAATAACAAGCTTTGCCATATAAATGTTTAACCAAAAATGTGCAGTTCATGAGATATTCACCTCAGATGAATCCCTTTGCAGATGGGGCCCATTCATCGTGGGCCCCCACGTTGGGGGCGTCACCTCCTCCCAAAAATGCTACAGTAATTGTTGTACTTCCTTGTTTTACATCATACACACTGGCAGAAGCAGGAAGTACACACATGCAGCAGTTTCTGAAGCTTAACTCTGATTGGCTGCTTCTCCTGTCAGTCAGCTTCTGATCCCTAGTCAGTGTGGTTAATTTGCATATACACTGCTCTGTGGGAGGGGGTTGGGCCAGCATGTGAGGAGAGGAGAACTCCAATGATAGCAAATGGGGTGGCAGCATGTATGTACAGAGATGTTTGTAATGTGAAGGGGCTGACTTGAAGGCGGTGAAGTTTAAATTCATTGTGTGTTTTGGGAGGTTGGCATGTCATTTTCACAGGGGGGAAGAGGAGGGTGTGGGTGCACAGACTTGTGTGGGGTTGAATGAGGTAGGAGGAGATGTTGTGTGAAGGGACAAGTGTGTGATTCACAGGGAGGGAGGAGGGCTTCATTGAGTGTCTGTGTGTGAGGGAAAGTAAAGTCAGCACTGGGTGGAAGGAGGTATGTCACTTGTGGGGGGGACATGTGAGGAGAAGTCTGTGGGTGTGTGGTGGGTGGCTATGTTATTATTAGTGTTGCCACCTTTTCTTGAATAAAATACCGGGCTTCCTATATATTTACCTTTTTTTCCTATAAATAACAGTGGGATCAGCCATCAAAAATACCGGCCAGGTGGCAACCCTAGTTATTATGGGGTTTGTGAGGAGAAAATGAGTGCTAGAGAATAGTCTTGTGTGGAGGGAGAGCTCAGTCACTTTCAGGCAGGGCTCAGCTGACATTTTTCATTGTTTGGGGGGGGGTAAGTTGCAAGTGGCTGACATTTTCTAGAAGGAATAAGTGTTGAGAGGGTGTGTTCATCTTGGTTCTGGAGTGTGTCTTTGAAATGATACTTCAAATGGTAAAGTTCATTCACATACATTATATTTTAGCAGTATTTGCTAAAGTAACAGGATTTATACTTACACACCAACTCAGGGTCGGACTGGGGGGCCCACCAGGACTGCTTTCCAGAACCCCCCTCGTCCGTCCCCCTAAATGTGGCATCCCCTAATGTAGCAACATTTTTCTTATAAATAAGGGGGGGTCTGGCCCGGCAGGGGCCCATAAAAGTCTGGGCCCACTGGGTTTTTTCCTGGCCAGTCTGACCCTACTACGTGTCAATGAAGGAAAATATGTATATGTGTTTGTTCAGAGAATTGGACAAGGATTTTGCAGTGGTATTGTTTCCTTTCACATATAGTAAGGGATTTCTGATAACTGTGAAAATATGAGGATATAAGCAATAGTATTAAAAGGCAACTAGCAGAGGAACCGTCTGTTGGACAATAGTGAATTTTGTATGTTTGTCAGATTTAATAGACAGATAAATGCCCTGTGTGCATCAATGATTGTCCAAGGGGAACTACCTTTGCTTGTACCAGAGCATATTCCTATATTTATAAAGCCTCAGAGTGATGATGTAAGAATATAGGAAGTGCAGGTTTAAAACAGGCCACTCCCATCCTTCAGAAAACTGATCAGAGAGACAGGAGACAGATTTAAATGGTATATAAACTAGCTTTTACAATGATCGTTTTACTTCTTTGAAAATGGATTGCCTAACACAATGAGAGTATTGTTAGTGGTTTCATAAGATTTAGACATTGAAGGTGAACAACCCCTTTAATGTTTACATGATTTTTAGCAGATGTAAACATATGGAGATCCAAATTAGGGAAAGATCCCTTATCCATAAAACCCCAGGTACCAAGCATTCTGGATAACAGGTCCCATACATACTTTTATGCTGTTTTTTTATAGCTCTGACATATGTGAATATTTGCCTATTAAAGCCCCCACCCAAAAGAAGAATACAGTTTTGATTTCAAAACAAAATCCCCTTATGACCCCATGTGATACAGAGAAGTTTGCAAGGAAGTGTCTAGTGAATTACTGTACCCTGAGCACAACTCCAGCCCTCTGCCCAGAGAGAAGGAGACAAAGAAGTACATTACGTAATGGAACATACTTCTGCTTGCTGTTTCCCAGTAAAGCACATGGAAAGCCAAAGGAAATAGCCTGCACTTTTTTTCTTTTTATGAGCTGGGCTCAGAAATTTCACATGGGAGAATTCCGGGCTTATGTTCAAAGTGAAGGGATGGAAATTTTTACAAAACATCTATTGCAATACTTAACCATCACCCTCTAATTTTGATTTAAGAAAATATATACATTATTTGGCAGCTTCCTTTTATCTTTCTGTATGATGACGGTCTAGTAATTAGAAAGATGTCAAGTCTAGGATTAGATCAAGTGCCAGTCCTGAAAATAAGCCTAATTATAGATTTTATGTTGTGTTTTTTTTTTTATAGCAAAGGAAGGATATGTGCCATAATAAGGTGCAGTGAACTATTTTCCAGGCACTTTAAAGAGGTGGTTCACCTTTAAGTTATTTTTTAGTATGTTATAGAATGACCAGTTCTAAGCAGCTTTTCAATTGTTCTTCATTTTTTCTTCTTTATAGTTTTTGAATTATTGGCCTTCTTCTTCTGACTCTTTCCAGAGTTCTAATGGGGGTTACTGACCCAGTCTAAAAAACAAATGCTTACACACGGGTGTTTTTGACCTGCGCTCCCCTGTGTTGCATTTGGCTGCATTCAGCTGCAGGGGAGAGCAGGTCCAGACGCACCTCATTTTTTTCAATGATGTTGTACCCACGAGACGCATGTAAACGCCGAACGCAGGTTCAGACGCACCTGGCCACCAGTGTATTATTTTAATACTCTATAGGTTCCTGCCACCAATGTTTTTTTTTTTTAACATTCTCTGGGGTCCCAATGCCTCTTTTTAACATGTATTTTTTAACTTAAAGGGGAACCCCGGAAATTTTGCTCCCATGGGGCCCCATGATTTCTAATGGAGGCCCTGCCAAGGCGGTTGTGGAAAGGCAACAAAGTCAGGGGGCATGTGGATGTAGAGCTTTAAAAAAGATTAATTTAAGATTTGGTTATTTTTCATAACATTGCATTGCTTATTTATGTCATTCAGATTGGAAGATACAGAGGCCAGCATTTAACCTACTCATTGAGGATGCAATGTGCCACAACAAATGTGGTTTTGGTTGGCATTTTAGAAAAAAGTTGGTCTTGCCGGTCCTTCCCTTTACCTGTTGGGGATCCTGCAATAGAATGAACACATGCTTTATTCAGCAGCACATATGTACAGTTTATGACAAGAGGTGGCATGTATATGAATCGATGTGTATTTGATTACTAATTGGGACATTTTGGAATATTTTTAGATACATCAAGCAAAAATATAATAAACTATATGACTATATCTATACATTGTATTATATATCCCCTTTGCCACTGTATTGGGTAAATTGCAACTGTGCCAGACCAGGAGGAAATATGAGTTTCCTAAATGAGTACCTTGTACTAGATGTTGTCTCCCAAGGGTTATATGGTTAATAGGTCAGGAATATATGGCTAAAAAAGGTTATTAAATAATTGAAATACTTCCCTGTGAATGTGGTTTGTATATTGCACAGAAGCACATGTTCATAAATAATCTAACGTTCAAATGGTTTTTGTTTTCTTTTTAAATCTTTGAACACCAATCAACCATCCCCTTCCCCCACTGGTGGTTTTGACTGCTGCCTTGGGTTAACTGGAAGCTTCCATTCTTTGTAGGTCATTTATGGAATTGTTTCTGACCACATTTAGGGGATCTAGAATGTGATCATATGTGGTATTCATTAATATAAGATCTACTCCTTATTGCACTAATATGCTCTTGTATTATTTGGCTGACTCCTGACTTCCTCTCTATCTCCATCTAACGTCTCCTTCCTCTTGACTATGGCATTCTTATTTATGCAATTTTTTTTTAGGGTAAGGCCACACGGTAAGATTTAAGGGAGATTTGTCGCCTGGCGACTAATCTCCCCGAATGGCTTGCTAGTATCTTGCACTAAAGTCGCACACGGCAATTTCAAGCGACTTTAAAAAACGTATCACCGCGTGTGAATAGGCGCCGGCGACTTTAGTGCAAGATACTAGCAAGCCATTCAGGGAGATTAGTCGCCTCAAAGACGTGGCGTTTTGTCGCCAGGCAACTAATCTCCTCGAATCTTCTCATCTGGACGAGCCCTTAGGGGAGAAGGTACAGGATATGCTAAGGTAGCAACCACACCTGGGACTTAGGACCTGAGATGACACATTGGGCATCAATGTTTGATTAATGGACAATCCTACATACAAGGGTTGTGGGATATTGGTGGATAGAGGGGTTGGAATAAAGTATAGGAGGGTGATTAGGGCATAAATCCATTAACATTGTGTAACGCTTTTTTGGGCTATACAGCACAAATTAGTTAGGGTGTCCAGCTAATGGAAG
>CM044443.1:93654544-93669336 GCA_024363595.1 Xenopus borealis
TTATGTGCACTTTTTATGGGTACAGTCTCCATAGAAATGACTGGGATCAGTTACCTCCTGCCTACATTACTAAGACAAAATAGCCTGAAAATGACTGTGTGAATCATTTGGAACACCTGCTAGTGGAATCTAGTGCATTTATTACTCATTCTTTGTTTCTGCTCTTTTATTTGACTAGTAATAGCAATGCAATCTCTTCTTGGAAGAGGGCAGAACAGACACGATGCATGCAAAGCTCATAGATCTTTCTGAAATGCACTCCAGCTATTAGTCAGAAACTGCACTGTATTATATACTGTATGTCTAAAGTCAGTGAAATCAATTAATATTTACAAATACATTGTGAGAGCTGTGAGTTCTTTTACTAGAGGTACAGCATTGACCCCTGTAGGGTCAGGTCAAGTATCCTTTGCACTG
The DNA here is from genome assembly GCA_024363595.1 of Xenopus borealis. Classification (NCBI taxonomy): domain Eukaryota; kingdom Metazoa; phylum Chordata; class Amphibia; order Anura; family Pipidae; genus Xenopus; species Xenopus borealis. Next base: position 93,654,962 of record CM044443.1, read on the forward strand.
TGGAAATACTTGTAGGGTAATATTGTATGTGCATTTATATTACCTTTTTACTAGGATTTGAATTTCTAGACATTATGGATAATTCATTGAAATTAAATGGCACATTTTCTTTGTTGCTGTTTGCAAATAACTTTGTTGGTATCTTCTTGGTCCTTAGATTTGTGGAAAGGTCATGTATGCAGAGGTCTGGGATTGCCCCTACTCAATACTGACGTTCCAGCAGAAAGCCTTCCCTAACATGTAGAGGTTGGAAAACACTGTTTTACACTATGGGGTATATTTATCAAAGAGTGAAGTTAAGTGTGAAGTTCCGCAATTAGAGGGAAATTCCGCAGCTCTCTATTCATTTCTATGGGATTTTTTAAGGCGTATTTATCAAAGGGTGAAACTTCACTTCATCCATTGATAAATACGCCATTCAAAATCCCATAGAAATGAACTGAGAGCTGCAGAATTTCACTCTAGTGGCGGAACTTCACTCTTTGATAATTTTAGCCCATTGTCTCTGTTATTTTTACCCTGATACCATAATGAATGTACAACAAAGCCCCAGGGCTGGATTTATACATAGGGTACCCCTAGGCCAGGACCACTCACCACCCAGTAGATGCAATAACCCAGCAATAACAAATCAGATCACAAAATTTTGAAGATGTGTAGTTAACCAGCATGATAGTAAATATACAATATACTACTCATTACTTTAGAAAAATACTGTGGAGTTAGCACAGATCCCTTTGAGTGTAAGGTGTTTCCCCAGCTTGTAAAAAGAGAAGCACACATGCTTTCTGTTGGTTTCCCCACTGACTGGAGGAAGTGGGGCAGTGATCCATTGGGCCAGTATTGGAGAAGTGTAAGGGCAGCTTCTGTAATAGTCAGGAGTTAATTACTAGAGCAGCCAGAGTCTCCAAATAGGAGGCCACTGCCCTGTGGTGACAAGGCCACCAGATTAGGGACTCAAGTGGTTAGAGGCATAGACTGTGAGATTGCTGTGAGATTCGCCTTTAATGGGGCTTATGCACTGAATGTAGGCATTATTTTCTCTGGGATGTTGTAAACACTAAACCCAAGTGCTTGTGAGTATGATTATTACTGGAAGTATTTACTAAATTGATCTGTACAATTACAGTCAACATCCACCATTTCTATAGTGTGCAATCAGACAATAAAAGTAAAGCTGTTTTAAACAAACTACTTGCTCCCGAGTTTATTTGAAAAGTCGGAATAACTATCAGAAAAATTACATGAAGTTGCTCCTTGCTGGCAAACAAGTTATTTAAAGTTACAGTGACCCTACAACACTTTCCTCTATGTGTGATCGTGGCTCAAAGAAGTTCCCAGGGAAGGGTATTGCTGTCCTGACCCTGGGTGGAGGCACAACAAATAATAGTGTAGCTTCTGTCCCATATAGCAGAGGCACAGAACTCCGGTAGTGCCAAAAGGAAGGGAAATCAGTGCCAGATTTCCATCAATAGCAGAAGAGGGCTACATATATAATGGGGAGTAGAAATGCTAGCCACAATAATGGAGTCTCTGTAAAAATATGGTAGAATTATGACACAAAATGTACATTAAGAAACCTCTTGTAACAGCAGAGTATATCTGGAGCATTATGTCTGCCTTGCTGGATGACTGGAGTTACTGTAAGCTCTCACAGTACAGATACTTTAAGAGGTTCAAAAAGCACTAGAATCAATCTAGTGTTTTTTGTTCACTCAGCTGTGAAAAAAGGGAAGGAAAGTACCAAAAATGTAAAACCCTTTACACAGAACCTGGAAATAAAAGGGCTCCCACAAGCCAAAGTATGAATCTCACTCATCACAAGAAAAAAACTGTTTGTTCTGGCGATACTGAAAGCCATAATTATTTATTCCTATACTACAATAAATAAAATCTCTGATTGATCAATGTGTATTCCATGACCCCATGTTTTATAACTAGTATTAGTAGAGTGTGCAGTTACAAGCTTATAAGCATAAAATTGTCAAGCCACAAGATCACCTGAAGGTAAACCCCTAAATAACAGTCCCTAATGATTCCTTCTGGTCATATTTTTCATAAACTCCCACCTTGCTCGGCCAAACATTACAGGCTGACCCTGATCTTCTGTAGCTTTTACTGGTTAGAGATCTCCAAAACCAGCACCCATGTTTAAATACATCACCATTAAGAAGACCAATAAAATGATTGATGCCAACAATTGCAAGACAACTGTGGGTGCAGCTGACAAATTGCTTGCATCCACTGCACCCTTCACGTGATAAACCATTACAGATACAAATCAGCATCAATTTTGGTGCATCACCTGGAAGTTGAGGATCATGCTATTTGCCCAGAGTTTGCATGGCATTACTTGACCTGACAGGCTCTATTGATCAAGACTTGGGGAGCAACACAAGCATGGTTGGCTATTTGGTAGACGCTATGGGGCAACTTCGCTAGAAGGCAAATTTTAGCCTGCAAAGGCTTCACCACATTCGTTGCCACTTTGCCAGACTCAAATTCTCTACCACAATGCTGATTCACTAAAAAGCAAAGTTTTTCTCTGCAGCTGAACACTGGCAAAAAATTTTTGTTTCTGCTTAGCAAAATTTTGTGAATACACTTGCGCTTAGGTCAATTTGAACAGGGCAGGTACATATAGTGCAAATGGTTGAAGTGGCCACTTATTATTTTACATGTCCAAAGAAGCAAAATAAATACAAAAGAGATCCTCTAATGCCCTAGACATGAGCTCACCCTAAAATGAATGTGGCATTCCCCTCAAATGGTTGAAAAAAAATGTTGACACAAACATTCTTAATAGTTAGAACTTTTGAAGGAAACCCCGCTTTAAAATATGAAAAAAGAACTTTAGAACTTTTGTTTGCCTAACATAGTTATAGAGCAGCAGAGCAAGCAAACCACAATGTAGCTGTCCTGCACCCCACTGATGAATCTCCTGTACGATTTTTAATTCATTGTGAGGAGCACAACACAGCAATTCCTCTGGGCAGAAGTACTCCATTAATGAGCACTAAGGGGACACGCTTCTGCTCCTTTGACTGGGGGAATAGTAAATGATTCATATGTTTTTTCTGTCTGGGGATCTTAACTGCTGATTCAAAGCCAGTTTATTAGGTTCCTGTCTTTTAGCAGTACAGGAATGTCTCCAGCAGCCAAGCTTCAGAAATCTTTGTGACACATCTGCTGCAAAATGTGTGGTCATCACAGCTGCTACAGAAATAAACAAAGCAAAACGACTGAAAATGATTTTAAGACATTGACAGTAGCTAAAGTGGTGATCTATTTGTAGAGAAGGAGAGTAAGAACCATAAATAACTGTGTCAAGCATTCTTTATATCCTGCTGTGGCTTGTGGCTGTAGATTCCCATAGATTTTCAATTTCCTAAATCATATAAACTGCACCTTAGGTCTGAAGATATGTGTGTGATTATGAGTCTGGCATCTAATCAGTAGTATAACTACTGCAGTAGTTAAGGCTAATGGAAACCTATTGGAAAAGCAACACTGAGTGAATGCATGAGGACCTAAAGATTTAGATGTCTGACAGCTGGGGGAGAGGTACAAAGATGGCCATTTAATTTGTAAGAAATGGGGCAGTATATTATGTCATGACCATGGTTTGTTGTGCATCTGAACTATAAAATAAAAAAAAAGTTATCTGGGACACCCGTTTACGTCTAAAGGAACTAATACTGTGTAGACATGGTTCTGCTAATGTACTCCTTTTGCAGCCCACATAAGCCCATTTACTACAGCCTTGCACACCAATCTTAATTTTAGCTACTTGCATACTTTTTCAAAGGAATACATCACCATTTTAAGAATTACCAGATGCAGATTTGGGTAATACGGCTGCCCAAACTGCCCAAACATGTCAGACATGCAATTTTTTTATTTAAATGTGTTCAAAATATATTGAATAATGGGCAACAGGCAATATATTTTTATTTCTGACAATTTAAAAAGGCAGTATACATATATTTCATATTGGTGATACCCCAATAAAGTCTTTTTAATTATGTTCCCATATTTTTTTTCTGCAGATTTAAAGAAGTATGCAAGGTGTTGATCATGAAGTGTTGGTGTCAGGGTAGGCCTAGTAGGCACCCTAGGGGAGTAGTAGGGACCAAGGAGGAAGCCTAGGGGTTAAAGGTCCAATAGCGTAGCACCGGCAAGGATCAGGCAGAAACAGGACAGTTCCAGTCCTGGTGGTCCTGAGGCCCCCCGTGAGGAGGGGGGTACTGTCAGGATCTCGCCGCCCAGAGTCTTACCTGCAGCTCCGGGTGGCGCATCCTCTTCATTCCGGCGTCGCTCCCACAATGGCGGCGCCCATGGCCACCATGTGGGTAGCGGCGCCGGCGTACTTACGTCACGGCGCCGCGCCGCTGCGTGACGTAATCATGGGCGCCGCCATTGTGGGAGTGACGCCGGAATGAAGAGGACGCGCCGCCCAGAGCTGCAGGTAAGACTCCGGGCGGTGCGATCCTGACAGTACCCCCCTCCTCATGGGGGGGGGGCTCAGGACCACCAGGACTGGAACTGTGGAAAAACGAGGAACAATGATTAGTAATAAAACAAGAAATAAACATAGGAACACAGGCAGGAACATAAACAGTAATGGGTATAGGCAGCACGTGCAGGAAAGAAGACTCCTTGGAGACTATAAACAGCGGATGCTGTCGGGGAAAGTCCACTGGAGCTGTCTGGTGCAAAGGCTGCAGGGGAAGTCCCTCTGGAACAGTAGGTTGCGGAGACTGCTGGGGAAGCCCCTCAGGAGCAGTAGGCAGCGGCGGATGCTGGGGAAGCGGCGGTTGCTGGGGAAGCCCCTCTGGGGCTGAAGGCAGCGGCGGCTGCTGGGGAAGCCCCTCTGGAGCTGAAGGCAGGGGCGGTTGCTGGGGAAGCCCCTCTAGAGCTGTAGGCAGTGAAGTCCGCTGAAGACCCAGTTGCTGAGGGTTGGCTGGTCCGGGGGTAGAAACCAGCTGGGAGACAGGCAACACAGAGGAGTGGAGCGACAAAGAAGCAATGACTCTGGAAGGGAGAAAGGCTGAAGCTTGTTCCTCAGGAAGATGCTCCACCACGGCGGGCTGTGAACAAGGATTTTCTTCCATCAGGGAAGCAAAGATCTGGTGCTTAGGAGTAGCATGAAGACAATGAGGTTGACAATATGAACTCCAATGGGAGACTTGACCAGAGGACCAATCAATGGCAGGGTTATGTAAACGCAACCAGGGTAACCCCAGGATGACAGGAGATGAGGGACAAGAGATAATCTGGAAAGGCAATTTCTCAGAGTGTGAAGTCCCAATCTTCAGGGGTAACTCACCAGTGGTTTGGGAGATAAAAGCTGAAGCTAGAGGCTTGTCGTCAATGGCAAATGCCCGTAGGGGTGAGGGCATAGGAAATAGGGAAATCCCATTTTCTTTAGCGAAAGCAAGGTCCATGAAATTCCCGGCAGAGCCGGAATCCAGAAAGGCTGATACTTGAACAGTCTTATGGGGGAGCTGGATCTGTAAAGGGAGAAGCAATTCGTGAGTTTTTGCTTGGTGACCAGGGGTGACACTAGCCACTTGCGATGTCCCAAGCTTACTCTGGGGGTAAGGATCTTTAGGTTTCACAGGACAGTCTTTGACAAAGTGATTATTCTCCCCACAATAAAGGCAAAGAACTTCTGAACGGCTTCTGAATTTCTCTTGCACAGAGAGACAGATACGGCCCAACTGCATAGGTTCATTAGCCAGAGTCATAGGAGGATTGGGAGACGAAGATACTGTAGGAAACGATGATCTTTGGAAACGAGGAACTGAAGGAGGTTGGAAATTCTTGGCAAGGTCCTTATCTGCTTGGTGCTCTCTGAGGCGAGTGTCCACCTTAATGGCCAAGGCCACAAGATCTTCCCAACGAGTAGGTAGCTCACGGGAGACAAGATCTTCCTTAAGGCGGATAGAGAGGCCATTGTAGAAAGCAGCATAGTAGGCTTCGTTGTTCCAACCTGTCTCTGCAAGCAAAGTACGGAATTCTACGGCATAATCAGCCACCGTCCGAGTCCCTTGACGAATCTGCATAAGCCGCGAGGAAGCAGACGCGACCCGAACAGGAGCGTCAAAAATAGTCCGTAACTCAGAAATAAAGGCATTAGTATTATCAATTAAGGGATCCTTCTTCTCCAACAGGGGTGATGCCCACTCAAGAGCTTTTCCGGACAAACAGGTAATAATGTCACCCACCTTGGCATGATCAGAAGAAAATTGACAGGGGAGTAACGTGAACTGGATTTCACACTGGTTCAGGAATCCTCTACAGGCTTGAGGATCACCACCGTAGAGAGGAGGCACTGGGATACGTGGCTCAGAGGAATGGAAAGAAGACTCCGGAGGTCGAGTCGAAGAGGGTGAAGAGGCTGGCAGAGAAACTGACAACTTGTCCAATACGGCCATTAGGGCTAAGCCAAAGTTAGACTGCTGTGGTCCAATAGCGTAGCACCGGCAAGGATCAGGCAGAAACAGGTCAAAGATAAAGGAAACAGGATCAAAAATACACCCAGGAACAATAGCAATTGAATCCTATAATTGGGCGCCATAATGGCGTCCAATGCTCATTTAAATATTCAAATTTCGCACCAAAACTGCGCAGGCGCGTGACGTCATCGCGGCGCCGTGACGTAATTACGCCATTGTGGGAGCGATGCCGGAATGAAGAGGACGCGCCGCCCAGAGCTGCAGGTAAGACTCCTGGCGGCGCGATCCTGACAGTTGGGAAGTCATTTGCTAAATGGCGCATCATCAATTTGAGTTTCAATCAATAGTGGCAATGTGAATTATTTTACAGTAGATGCATGCATTCAAATATTTTGAGATTCCTGATGTATTCCTTAGAATTAGGGATGGCGCGAACTGTTCGCCGGCGAACTTGTTCGCGCGAACATCGGGTGTTCGCGCTCGCCGGAAGTACGCGCGCGACGTTCGCCAATTTGGGTTCGCCTTAGTTGGCGCTTTTATTTTGCCATTTCTCCCCCAGACCAGCAGATACATGGCAGCCAATCAGTAAGCTCTCCCTCCTGGACCACCCCCACACCCCCTGGACCACTCCCCTTCCCTATAAAAACCGAAGCCCTGCAGCGTTTTTTCACTATGCCTGTGTGTGCTGAAGAGATAGTGTAGGGAGAGAGCTGCCTGTTAGTGATTTCAGGGACAGTGGATAGTAAGTTTGCTGGCTAGTAATCTACTGTACTTCAAACAACTGCCATCTAGCTGTGTGAGCTTGTTCACATTCTGTCTAAATATCCATAATATTACCCTCTCCAGAAAAAGCACCTGAGTGACTTTTTTCAAGCAACCATAATATATTTTACGTAATCCGTATCCACCGCTGTAGTAGTGTATATGTTGACCTTGTAGGCATTATTTGCCCTGTAGCCATTTTTTGCCCAGTGTGTTCTTCAAACAACTGCCATCTAGCTGTGTGAGCTTGTTCACATTCTGTCTAAATATCAATAATATTACAGTGTCCACAACCACCTGAGTGACTTTTTTCCCTTTACAGCACAAAACGCAGCGCTGTGTCAACAATGGATTTTTCAGATACATTTTTGCCCTTGATCCCCCTCTGGCATGCCACTGTCCAGGTCGTTGCACCCTTTAAACAACTTTAAAATCATTTTTCTGGCCAGAAATATCTTTTTTAGCTGTTAAAGTTCGCCTTCCCATTGAAGTCTATGGGGTTCGCGAACCGTTCGCAAATTTCCGGAAGTTCGCGAACATGTTCGCGAACTTTTTTTCAGCGGTTCGCGCCATCCCTACTTAGAATAGTGACCACATATACTGTAAGCTATGGGCTGCCACTTGTGCATCACTGTTGTCTTGCACGTGTCACTGCCACTATATTCCTACATATAAAAGATAAATTCTACTTCTCTATAAGACTAGCACTATTGCTATCTCTACCTCACAAATACTTGCAGTCATGCCTGACTATTTTTAGCCTCATTATTACCTCTGCTTCATTTTTTTTTACCCATCTGCCTGCAAGATCTTCAGAGCATGGACCATTACTCTATTTTTAATTGTTGAAATTATACTGTTCCCATTTGATCTCTGTCAGCACTGAAACAAGTGGTCATTACACAATTTCCATGTAGTACACTTAGTACTTTGCTCTAAATATAGGGAATAGGAAAAACAGGAAAGCTACTGTAACACCCTCTTGGACACCCCCTTATTCTTTTCATGGCAGTGCCTCCACCTAATGAGATCCAGGAATACACCTGCGGATGGCTCCATTAGAAAAATCAAACACACTGTTTGCAGTAAAACATAGAAACTTTATATAAAATTAAAGGCAAAGTAAAATATGCATTCCCATATTAATGACCACTACCCTGGGTATATCTGCAGTCCAATCCTGGCACTCCACTCCTGGTGGACAAAGAGTCACAGTCCCTTTCCACCAAAGAGCTCTTAAGTTTCCCAAGTAGCAATACATGCCCAGATACCTCTCCCGCTGGACAAAGGTATTTGCTCCCTCGTGGCAGGCACACAAACAAAGTATGTATCTGTACATGAACACATGTTGGATCCTTTCTTTCTCTACCCTCCCTTGGGCACAAATCAACCGGGGATTCACTCAGATGGGCAGGCTCCTCCACAGCTGGAATAGATATCCACAGCGATGAAATCCATTCAGTGAAGCGCACACAGTTTGCTTTAACCTCATGGCATAATTTCCACTAGTCTCCATAGTATGAGCACACAAAGCCCTCCTCTGCCGAACTGCAGCTCCAGCACTCTTCATAAAAAAGTCCATCCAAGTTCTAAACCCACATGGTTGAGCTTACCAGACTTTGGAGTACCCTGCCTCAGCCCGCAGGGCTATCAAACTCCTCTTTAACCACTACATATTGCAGCAGTTCTAAATTATTCTGTCCTAAGTGAAATAAAAATCAGCAATGGCAGTGTGAACACATGGATCTCCAATATCAAATGGTTGTGCAGCAGTGACACCTTGTGACACCCTCCGGTATCTGCCAGACACATTGCACAGGGACAAGGGTTCCTGTCCTTCCCTTCACTCTATATTCAACCTGTAGCTGAACAAGCAGGGAATTTCCCAACATGTGATACTTGTATTAATGAACAGAGGGGAATTAACCCTCTGTATCCCTACTACTACTGGAAGGCCACCTCATGCACCTTCACTTGTGGGCTCACTTTAGCAGAACACAAAGAGATGAAAAACCTGAGGCTGTACTTTGTGCCCCACCTACCCCAATTTCTCCCCCGTTTTGCTATCTGTCTTCACACATTTCATGATATAGGCACAATTCCAGAAATAGAAAGAAGAAAATAAGTAATCAGCTCATTTGGGATGATGCCATGTTTCACTTATGTATATATTATATGACTCTTTTATAACTACATGATACATCACAGGGGCAAAGAGAAAACATAGTACAGGTATGAGACCTGGTATCCATAATGCTCAGGAACTGGGGTTTCTGTATTTTGGATCTTTATTCCTTAAGCCTGCAAAAAACTTAATTAAACATTAAATAAACCCAATAGGATAATTTTGCCACCAATAAGGATTAATTATATCTTACTTGGGATCAAGTACAAGTTACTGTTTTGTTATTACAGAGAAAAAGGGAGTATGTTTAAAAATATTGAACTATTTAATTAAAATGGAGTTAATGGGGGACAACCTTCCTGCAATTCAGAGCTTTCTGGATAATTGTTTTTTAGATCATGGATCCTATACATGTACCTTATAGTAATAATGTGCAAAAGCACATGGACTGCAATAAATTACGTTTAATCTATACTTGCAAATGAAATATGTAAACCTTTACAGAATAGTGAAGGATGCTTGCTATAGAACTAACCAGTGATGGACCAATAATGCCATTTGCAGATGAGAGCACAATATAGATTTGTGCATAGTGCCAAAACACCTTAGTCTTAGAGAATGCACAGAGAATATCATATCTTTTGATCATGTTTATTGTTTAGAAGTGCAAACCCCCCACAACTTAAATCCACCAGTCACAAACATGCAATCTAAAATTGAAATGCAAACATTTTCTGATCAGTAGTAACTGGAGCATAAACCAACAATGTCCCAACATGTAGTGGAAAGCTTTCCCAGCATTCTAGAGGCTTTTATAGTAGTGAATTGAAGAGCAGCATTATATCAATACTTGCTAGGAGTCTGGATGCTTTTGGCCATATAGTGAAGAACTGTATGCAGTCTTGGCACACTACTTTCTTGTCAATGACACAGGATTCTATTTACCCTAAGGGTAACTCTGACTTTTTACTTATACCATATATGCCCCCTCAGAAATATGTCTCCTTTTAAAAAGTCTCAAATAGTATTAATTCTCTAGAGGGTTGTAAATGGCCAGTCAAAAAGGGCAAAAGTTAGCAGGATATAATCCCCAGAACCAAAGGGCATATCAAACATCAAAAAGGATACTCCATAATGCATTTTCTTTAATAATATCACACCATTTATTCAAAATACTCATACAGACCCCATGGCTTCCATTTACCAGGGGTACACGAGGGTATGAAACACATAAGCCGAATTACCATGGGGTCTGTATGTATTTTTTATTTTTAATATGAAATTTTAAATAAATGTGATTCTTATTTCACTGTTTTTCAGGTTCCCTATTGAAGTCTATGGGAAAAAAAATAGAAATAAAAATTAGAAACATTTTTACTCAATTTGACAATTGCTGTTTTAGATCAAGAACTTCAGATTTGAATAGGGTTATTCATGTTTCCCATTGGCACAGCAATACATATGAAGAGTTGATGTAGTAACACACAAAGAGGCCCATTTATCAAAGGTCAAGTTTTGAATTAATGTGAATTTTTTTTTACTTTTTATCTGTAAACCCCTGGTCTTGAGCATTCTGGAGTAAAGGTCCCATACCTGTATAAGTAATGAAACATTATACAAGGAGATTAAACGTCTTTTTCCAGAAAAGGTGGCAACCCTGCTGCTAATATAACATTGGAACTTCACTCCCCATGAGGGGTTTATATAATACATTAGTCTGGAATATAAAGAGCTAAAAATCACAGGAACTGGTCTCCAACATAACTACAAAACTCTTCTGCTGCTAAGCACATAATCCTTACCAGATGCACATTGTGTTGAAGTTCAATGTATCATATCCATGAGGTGCATGGGTAATCATTGTTCTACCCTCTGTACCCAAATTCCTGTTTTGGCACTGTTAAATTTTAACAGTATTCTAATGAACTCCATGTTTTGTATGTTATGTTTCTATGACTATCTCTGCTAGGGCCCAGACTGACTGGGCCAGATGATCTAACCACTGACTGATCGTACCCCACGCACCTATTTTAGTTTATAAAGAGCTTTATATTCAGAGACATTAAAATCTACTGTTGAGAAATTCTGTTTTAGAGTCTGTTTTATAATCCAGATCAACGCTGCCCAACTACTTTGGTGGCATGGGCTGTTTGTTCAGAACATGTTTTAAGAGTCAGACCCATTTAAAAAAAATATGATCCAGATGCATCCTACATGCTGCCAGCTGGAGAACTCTCATCTAGATGATCAATGCTTAGTCTTACTAAATGCCAAAATGTTCAAATATCAGTGCTTGTCAATGGTGAAATGAATGGGACAATGGCTTAGTTTTGAGCAACAGAATACCTAGGCCTTATGCAGCCCTTAAGGACTGGAGATTTGACAACATTTATTTGCGTTGGCTTCAAAGATTTAATCTCATTAACTTCATATGAAAGGAATTCTCTTCATTCCATTAGGATAATATTGCAAGCCGGTACAAAATAATTCCAGCCTTAAATGTTGCCAAACTCAACAAAGAATAATTTTTAATGTATTTTATTCTGAGATGCACAACCGCAGATAGGTGTGAAGGACAAAGTGTAATAAAACTGAAACCAAAGAAAAGAAAAAAAGTTTTGTTTTGTTTTTCCTTTTCCAGTCCAAATCTTGCTTGCTTCTGAATGAGTTCTGAGACCTCCCAGTGGAGAAAATATATAACAAAAGGATTGTGTCTCTCCTGGGATGAATTTAATGAGATATTACATACAGCTATGGAGTAAGGCATTTCCATGTTTGGGTCGGAGATGGGGAATTCATATTCGAAGTCCGTGTATAATTAAAAAAAACACAAAATGGATTCATAACAGCACATAACTTTTCCCTCCTGGTTTTAAATAAGAACATATGTTTCTTTCCTCACTCAATGAAAAAAAAAATCCTGGAATTGTGGGCCAATTAACTCTGCTATTTTTACCCACCCTGATCCTTCCTGTAGCCATGGAGACTTATCATAACATTGGATCTCTGTCTGCATTGACATAACTGTTCCTTCCTGTGCTTCAGTCTGCTTTTCACATATATTTTTTTAATATTACATCTGCTGAACTTACGTACAGGCCTCAAATACGGCGAATGAGTCCAAGTTCTAAATTGGACACATAACACTTAGGCAGGACAGTCCTACATCATGTCTGCTTATTAAAATGATAAATTATAAGCTGTCAGTGAAAGATCTCCTGCATCAGACAATTCTGTTCAGTGAAAAGTGAACAGTAATAGAAATACAGATCTTAAAAGAGCAGTCTATTTAGAACAGATTTCATCAACCTAGTTAGTTTTTAGGTGAAAACAGCTTTATTCTTTCCCATGGAGCCCATCAGCATCACTGCAGCAAAGCGATCATCCCTTGAAAATAATTCGGTGTCCTTCATATAGTTGTTGGACTTCAGTTATTTTACACCTTGCTTACAAAGCTTACACATTTTAAACTGAATTGAGTGTTTATTCTGCTTCCTATAAATAAAAGTAATGCTATGCCTGTCATTTTTATAACGTGAACAATTACAATTTATGTCACATGATTCTAATAAAGCACCTTGTATTGCATCCAGCAAAGGCAATGGGAAGCAAAATGTACTGGCATGGTCTCCCCTAAATAGATACTTTGGAATCTCCGAAAGATATTTACCAGTACAATATGCTTGTGTCCCATAGAATGTGCTTGGAAACGATGTGTGGAATTTTCTAGCTCCAACGTGACTTGGCAAAAGTCTTGGCAAAAAATATGTACATATAATATAAGCCCAAAATGGTTGGCTGTCTGAGGCTGCAGAATAAAATACAGCATATTGTTTCAAGTTCATCCACTTTAATGTTGATGTTACCCTTTATAGAACACTGCTACTGTCAAGCCTGCATATTTGTGCTTTTCATGTGCATGTCCTGCTGTCCTGCTAAAGATTTTGTACTTGCCTGACCTAATTCTTTGATGTTTGGCCATTTGTCTGGATACAGATTTCTATGCATGCCACCTGCATGGATACCTGGTCCAGGATTTGTTCTACTATGTTTGCTACCTGCCCCAACCTTTGATCTTGCCTGGATCTTGGTTTAAAATGATGGACACCTGCCTGGAGTAGTAGATACTTGCCATTACATGTTTAGAGCACACCGTGTACTGCTTTTTTTCTGTTTTAAAAGATAGTGAAGCATCAAAGGTGTCCAGGATCACAAAAAGCTGTGGGTGAACACTGACATATCTGACATTTGCACTGTATTCAATGGGGGATGCCTCCCTGCCTCCCCCTTCCCTCATAGAAAGAGCACTGCTGAATGCAGGTGGCACTGTATTTATGGGGGCAGCCAATGAGTTTTGTGCTCCAATTTGTGTAGATAGGAAGGCAGGGTACAAATTGCAAAAAAAAAAAGGTTTTAAATGACCCCCGTTGTCTCCTAAATTTGCCTCTGGATTGCTTGTTAAAGGAATGGACCCTTGGTGCACAATTAGGGTTGTCACCTGGCCGGTATTTTACTGGCCACGTCGGTAAAAATGTGGGCTAATCCCAATGTTATTAATAGGAAAACGTTAAATATATAGGAAGGCCGGTATTTTTTTCCAGAAGATGTGGCAACCCTATGCACAATTTGCTATTCTGTTTTTTTTTCTAACAGAAAATAAACTAGGCTTGTAAGCTTGTTTTAAATGAGCTGTAGATTAAGTAAGGCATTAATTCAAATCGAAAATGCATGTACACATTAATGTGAAATATAAAGCAAAAGGGTTCACTGGGAAAGTGGAATGAAAAATAATAGCTCACGCTTGTGTTGTAGGGAAGCACTTTTAATTTTGTTTTACAATAAACCACATACGGGGTATCCTATTATCAGCCAAAGTATTTATGGCATTGGCAACATCATGGCAACAATGTAGAATATACTGTAAGTATAGGGCCACTAATCCATCTGATATGAATAGTTGTGATAACAACTAGGGTAAGATATTTGTTGCAAGGACCAGTTCCAGCACATAGGGTGTATAATATTGC
>CM044443.1:93751988-93767543 GCA_024363595.1 Xenopus borealis
GAGAGGAGACGATGTGCAATGTAACGGTGAGAGGAGACGATGTGAGGAGACGATGTGCAATGTAAAGTTGAGAGTGCACCTGGGGGTGCACAAGATAACTCCGTCAGATTAGTCCATACAGAGCACCATTTCATATAAAATATAAGGTATAATGATTTAAGAATTACAAGACCTTGCTTGGGGGCAACCACATAAAGGTGTATACACACAAACAGGATTCACACATTGCCTCCAACAAGAAGAGGGAAATAGTTTGAACATTGGACAATGGGATGTTATAAACATCTGAGAGTAAGATACCACCATGTCTGAGCATTGGTTCCTAATGTGTAAATGTCCTGTCTCAAGGGTGTTTGTGGAAATTCTAGGTGCAATCCTGGGCTTCCTTCCCAGAATTCCTTCTGTATTAGTTCTACATGCAGGACAAAAGGGGGGGGGGGGCAAGTGTTTATCTGGATACACTTCTCTACAATTAATGAAAGCTGCAAAAGTGCTGAACCAATCACCAACCTGAGGTGCAATATCATCATCATCATCCAAAAATGCAGCATTAGCATCACTGAAACAGTAAAACCCTAATTTTACATTTTCCCGGAATTTACGTCATATTTTCACAAATACATTGCAACATCTTTTATACAAGTGGTGTCTTTTTTTTTTTTTGGCCCGGATTTTACTTGGCCGTAAGTTTCTCCATTTTGATGATGAAAACACACAATAGGTGTTCTACTGTATATTATTTCTGTGTGCATATATAAATATATATTTTTTGTAATAGGGAATGGTTAGCTTAATTAAAACAACGTATACATTATTTAACGGAAATCAATATAATTCTGTGACAGCAGAACATGACAGAAGTGAAAACAAATGAATCATTCTTACCATATCCCAGTCTATGCTGCGGAAAAAGGTATGTGACTTAATATCAGAGAATCCAGTTTGAGGCTGGCACCCGAGTCTTTCTTTTGGATCCTTGAAATACATTTAGAAAGGTTTGTTAGAATTATTATGAACCTTGCACCTTGGCCTGGAATTTAGTAAATAGAGCTGCAAACCAGTGTAAAAGGCTATAATTACAAAAGAATTAAGTGTAATATGTACAAATATGACAAATCCTCTTTCATCTGTGTGCATAAATCTAGACAGCCAATCAGTGTGCAGCCTTTTCCCATGTAGCCCCAAGATCACCTAAGCAACTCTGCATGAAGTTTCTTTTCTCCAACCGCCACATTATTATGGGAATGAGTTTTAAAGGTCTGTGTTCTAAAATTTATTTAATAATAAAAAAAGTTACCTTTTTGATTTAATTGGGATCATCCCCAGCAGGCTTGGGCAGGAGCAATTTAAAAACCACTACAAGCGGTGCATGTGTTTTCAAATGGTTATTGCCTGCCTGCTCACCTGCATCTGTTGTGCTAGACTTCACTTTAAAGGGGGTGGAGGTGTAAAAGAACAATTTCATGACTTTATTTCTTTTTAATGATGCACATACTTTTTGATGTAGTAAGATTTTTCAACTCTTCCCCATGCACTTACTATATACAATACATAAATATTTCAAAATAGCCATAAAACACCTCAAAAGCTCAAGCAATATATTACTGCACCCAAGACATCAGGTTTCAAGATAATAACCAACGCCAATTAAGGACAGACACTGTACCAGCTTTAAATGCGCATTAAATGTCAACCTTCAAATTACAGCAAAATGGCATATGGTGTGGGGAGGACTCAAAGCAAACAAAACTTTGTTTATTGAGTGGGACAGAAAGGACTGTCCTATAGGTGGTTATGTTAATGCAGAACGCCATACTTTACTTTATGATTTATATTTATTTTAACAGATCATTCATTATCTGTGAAGCTGATATATACTTATGTTCCCAATAAATAAATACTTTTAGAATGAAATTGCCTTTAGATGGATTTGTGAATCTAAATGAACACATACCTTGTTTAAAAATCCCTTTAAGACATGGGAAGCTTTCACAGAGAGGAACCTTGGAATCCGAATTGGCTTTTCAAGAATAACTGGGTAAGGAAAGAAAAAGATCAATTAAGCTGGTTAAAAAATCTGTTCCTTAAAAACCATCAAAGTAGTATCATTGTGGAACAAATATATTACACCTTCTAAATCAAGCCTCTAGGTACAGAAGATTGTGATGCAGGTAATAAACATTGGCTAAACCCCTGCTTTGCTATCAATTTGTGCTTCTGGACTTTTCCCAGTTTAACTTTCTGCTTATTGCTTCTTTACAGAGATTTGACTGAAAATATTTTATTTAGAAAAGGGAGACCAACAGACAGAGCCGAGACAATATTGCTGTATGTGACCTGCATTACAAGCCATGATGCTGCTGTCTGGGTCTTTCCTGTATCTAGTGAGTGCTTCTGAGAGGAACCAGCCTTGGTTATGAGTGATGATCTCCCCACTGGTGTGGTTTCCTTCTACATTAAGCTGCATGGGGGTGAAAGGAAGTCCTTGTGATATTCATCCTTGGTTTGAAAAATGTTTTGGTAGCCTAATAACCAACCCATAAAAGATCTTTAACTCATTAACTGATTAACTAGTACCCCAAGTTAACATCAGCAAATCCATCACATATATTCACTGAACACAAAGCATTGTATTACACAAGTCCAACTGACAGAGCATGGATTGACTACTATTCCCATTACAGTTTTTTCTCCAAGCATCACCAATCATGACCAAAACATTGGAACCAAGCGTGACCAAAGCATTGGAAAAAATTGGTGGTTTCATTTTTAAGACCCAAGTATGCTCTGCTTTATTATCTATACACATATAAAGCATACGTCCAGCATACAAAAGTGACAACACTGATCACAAACCTTGGAAAAGATAATCTTCTGTGTTCATATCTGGATTGTCTGTAATTATGTCAAAAGGAGACCTCCCAGCCATCATCTCAAACATGAGCACCCCCAGAGCCCACCAATCCACACTGAACCCTGACAAAAGAAGGCAAATATTATATTATAATTTATTTGTTAATTTGGTGATAAATTAATATTTTTTTCAAATAATATTTTATCTGATAAAAACCCATCTCACCCATATGACTTCTGACTGCTGAAGACAATCAAAAGAGGCTCACCACTATAAGATATTTCAGCTCAGTGCTGAAATATATATATATAGATTGTTTTGGGTTCAGAGTTATTTTTCTCAATATTATTCAACAGAATATTTCCGTATGATGTAGGGAGAGCTTCTCAGATTGTTTGCACCTGGTCTTTTTTTTTTTAATGGTTTTTGAATTAGGAGGTATTTTAGTGCTGATTGGGTTGACTTCTCCGTTAGCACATGTATTCAATATCTCGAATATAAGCTTATATATGGGTATAGCACTATGGAATATCCACAACAGCAAAATAGTGTTTTCTATTGTGCCGTTTTGCATTTTTGTTCCCATAGCATAGTTAAGAGTGGCTATATATTATGTTAGAGGACTATTATTATGAAAGAAATGCAATTCAGACACTCTAATTACCCAAAAAGTATCAATTATTTGAAAAAACATGTAATGTCAAAGTGACAATTTAAGCCTCAATGTTTTCTACTTTGTAAGTTAAAAATCCATTTTGTTCCGAAACGGAGTAACTTTCTTATGATGTTGGGGTCTGTGAAACTGATTAGTAAGGTGGAAAGAGTCAGCAACTGGTCAAATAGTTGCAGAATTTTTAAATTGATAAGAGATAATGATATTGCTTACCATATTCTTCTCCCCGTAGGATCTCTGGAGCAATGTAATTTGGAGTACCACAGAATGTGCTAGTGGTGTCTCCTGGCCCTAACCCCTCCTGTAAGAGAAAGAAAATACATCTTAAAGTAAATTAAACACAATTTTATCCAACAGAACTCTAAAAATTCTACAGCAGCCATTTTTGTGATCATAAATAAGAGCACAGAGAAGGCAAGAGATGGGCACCTTGCCCAGCATGCCTCAGTTCAAACAATGGATAAGAACGAATGTCTCCAGCTAAAAAACAAGATCCCAGACAGTAATCTCAAACACTGAGCCAACATCTCCTGCTACTGTAAATGTATATAAAAATAAACACAACAGACAAATACAAATGAGGCCAACCTCATTTGCCTTGTGGGAAAAATATATCAGATTTAAGTTTTGATTAAACACCATGAATCACATGATTTATGTAACCACAATAGCCTCATTATCGAAGCTCTACTTCTATACAGTTTCATTTTCAATCATAATGCAAATTCCTGGAACGATACAGAACCTGTGGAACAAACATTCCTCAGCATCCTAAGTATATAGTGTTCTCTGGTGTTCATCGTGCACGAGGCTGCATGCAGTTGGAGAAATATCTTGCCATGGAGCCTCCTTACCTTACACATGCCATAATCTGTTAGCTTGATATGACCGTCAGCATCTAGAAGAACATTGTCTAACTTTAGATCCCTGTAGATGATTCCCCTTTCATGCAGGAAATTCAAAGCAATACAGATCTCAGCAGCATAAAACCTTTAAAAAGGAAATAGTATCACTATTAAAGCAGCGCTTATAAAGTGGACACACACAGTGCAAGGTTTTTAAGGTTGATAAGGACTAGTAATGCCTTCTAGCTCTTTAAAAAATGCATAGACATGTTTCCTTTAAACTTTGTACTTTATTACTGGCAGCATATGTTTTATTTTATATGAGAAAATATTTAATCCAATGGTTTTGAAAAGTGACGTACATTGTATGATCCCAATCTATCTTCCTGTGTAAGAACTAAACCCATTGTATTCTTGAAATACAATAGAATGCATGTGCATTGCAATGCAAACTCTGACCACACCAACAATCCACCCCAGCTACAACAAGTTTGCCCAGACAGGACCACAATCTTTCTAAAATCAAGGTGCGTTTTGTATGGTGTTGTTCACCTTTGAGCTAACTTTTATTATGTAGTGTGATATTCTGAGACAATTTGTTGTTTTTGAGTGATTCGGCTTTTTATTCAGCAGCTCTCCAGTTTGTGATTTTAGCAATGTGGTTGCCAGGACCCAAATTACCCTAGCAACCATGCACTGATTTGAATAAGAAATTGAAATTTGAATAGTAGAGGATAGTAGAAGGATAAGTAAAAGGAAGAGTCAGAAGAAAAAGGCAAATAACTAAAATAAAAAAATGTAATGAAGACCAATTAAAAAGTTGCAGTAGCAATTGACCATTCTATAGAATACTAAATGTAAGGTGAACGACCAATTTAAACACATCTAGTAAAATTGGACGATAGAAACCTAATATATCATATATTTGTATTATACACTCTAGAGCTCTGTTCTCTGTATACTTGCAATGGTTTTGTAGCTCTGTGTCCTATCAGGGAGGTGGGAAGGGGTCCAATTCTTTATCAGGGGAGGGGGATGGGGATTTTTAAAAATAAAAAAAAAATCTAATATAGTTAGTCAGGCAAAAATGTAATGTATAAAGGCTGGATTGACTAAATGTCTAACATAACAGAACCTACTTCCTGATTTTCAGCTCTCTAAGTTAGACTTTAAGGGGGTCCACATGGGACATAACTGTTCAGTAAGTTTGCAATTCATCCTCAGCATGCAGGATGAATGCAGATTCAAAAGCAACAGTTATGACCCATTTGGCCTCTCTTCAAGTGACTGATTGGTTACTACCTGGAAACCAATCAGTGGAAACCAAGAGAGCTGAAAAGCAGGAAGTAGTTTTCTGGCTATTATGTTACACATCCAGTCACTCCAGCCTTTATAAATTACATTTTTGGATAACTGTATTAGAAACATTATTTATTTTGCACAGCCCATCTATTTACCCAGTTTTTATTTTTAAACTAAACAATTCCTTTAAAACGAAAGACCATGAAAATGATTTTGTTATCAGACACATACCTTGCATGCTCCTCAGGAAGCTTTCTTTGTCGTTGCATATGAAACATGAGGTCACCTCCATTCACATATTCTATAACCAAAAACAGCCTAAATGTAGAAATAAGAAGGGAAAAAGCAATCACCTGTGGGTCTCACTCACATTAAATACAGCTTTAGTTGGAAATGTCAAAGAACTCCATTTTTAAATCTCTTCATTCTCTCTTCATGCAGGAATCAGATTTGGATTGGCAGAAAGACAGCTCAAATGAATAGTTTGGTATAAGGGAGAACACACCAATGATGTATTAGAACTGTCATTCAAACTCTGGCTCATGCATGAATGAGTGGAGATGACCATGATTATTTCAGAAAGTATACCAGATTTTTAAATTATGTTTCAAACAATTTTTATTTTGTGAGATGAAGCCTATATTACATTTTCATTTTCATGGGAGTTCTAGTTCTTTTGACATTGTCAAATCAAGAGATCTTTGAAGGTGTCATGAGATACACTAGAAAGTACTGTCCCATTATAAAGTAGCTGAAACTGAAAAGGTCAGAAAGTAAATTGTACTTATCCTCAATAAAGCTTCATGGAACAAGAATGGGCGCAATGAAAACAGGCAAATTACATGTATGGTTTATAGCAGGGGTCCCCAACCTTTTTTGCTTGTGAGCCACATTTAAATTTAAAAAAGAGCTGGAGAGCAACACAAGCATGAAAAAGTCCATGAGGATGTCAAATAAGAGCTCTGATTGGCTTTTTGGTAGCCCCTATATGGACTGGCAGCCTACAGGAGAGAATGTTTGGCAGGACATCTGTTTTTTATGCAACCAAAACTTGCCTCTAAGCCAGTAATTCAAAAATAAGCACCTGCTTTGAGGCCACTAGGAGCAACATCCAAGGGGTTGGCGAGCAACATGTTGCTCGCGAGTTACTGGTTGGGGATCACTGGTTTATAGCAAGCATAACTTGTTCTTTACATCAAACTGTTGTTAACAAAACAATAGCAGGGATAATAAAAGTGCTTACCGGCTCGGCGTCTGAAAGCAGGAGTGAAGGCCTACTAAAAATGGATTACTGGATGCTTGTTCAAATACATGCTTCTCCGTCTGCACCCAGTCTATGTCCTAAAAACAATGGCAGTTTTATGAAGAACAGATTAACTGTGATATATATATTTTGGTGAAGAAATGCTTGAGTTTGCATTGAGCCTAAATCTGTCGAGTGTGTTTGCACTTTCAGACTCGAATAAAGAAGAGGATTCTCCTAGCAACTGGGGGCTGAAATCGGCCTGCAGATTTCAGCAGGATGATTTCCGCCCCATTTGACCTGATTAGCCTTAGAGTGCAATAAGTGGAGCTGCCCATTCCACTGTACAACTCTGCCTTAGGAAGAATGCGATGCGAGGGGCAGAGCCATTTTGGGGAGCAAGTTTGCAGTGACTAGGCAGGCTGTGACCCTATGTTGACTAAGTGGGTTTAGTTCTCCTTTAAAAGAGTAGGAAAGGCTAAAATTAAGTAAGCTTTATTAGAAAGGTATATGTAAGTATACCAGTAAACCCTTAAAAGTAATGCTGCTCTGAGTCCTCTGTCAAAAGAAATACATCATTTCTTTCCTTCTATTGTGTACACATGTACTTCTGTATCAGACTTCCTGGTTTCAGTAAAACCTCCAGGGCTAGGGTTTGAGCATGCTCAATTTGCTCCACTCAACCCTCCCTGCTGTTATCTGAGCCTATTAGCTTGTTGTGAGTTATGTCACAACAAGCTAATATGGCAGCTGCTATCCTAAACAGACAGACAGTATCTAGAGCTTTTATGGAAAAGCATTCTGACGAATAAATATAGTGTTATAGCTTACACTATTGTGGCTAATCTATTGGCAATAAACTGTTTTAGTAGATTTCCTTCTCTTTTAAGGTTTGTTAATCCTAAAGCATGAGTCTAGCATAATACTCAGGATTTGTGAAACTAACAATATTCCCATATTCAAATATCCCAGTTTTTTATTGTCTGCATTTAGAAGCACAGAACAGCATTTCTGTTTGCACAAGTTTTCTCTAGCTCAGTACATTTTATTTAACAATGAATGCAAATTTTAGACATATATGTGGTTTTCACAGAGACGGTTTAAGAAAAAGGGAAATTTTGTAACAAATATCTGTAAATATAATATTCGTTAAAGTAAGCATATCAGAGCAATCAAAAAGACAGTAGCTAATGTGATTCATACGGATTTTTGAGATTATTTTAATGGTAGCCCTGACTAGAGTATGGTTTATGCAAGTCCTAGGTGACATGTCCGTATGCAAGTAATATTGTGCATAAAAGCTGGCAGCTAGTGGAATTAATGAGATAGAAGAAAAGGACATAAGATAAATTGCTGTAATTAATGAAACACTAAGAACATATTACGTTATCTGGCTGGAAGACTAGGGATTGCCTGGACAGTTTTGATGCTTGTAATGTAGATTAGCCACTTATCACAGTGTCAGACACCCACTGCAGTGAATGCAGCTTATTAAGCTAAAGCTCATTCCCATAATGACAAACTGTAATTGACACAGGTGCTTTACACAGTGCATGCTTTTCTAATGGCAAACAGTATGCTCAAAAATCTATAAAAGACTCTTCAGCAAGAGCAAGTAAATGGGTGTCATTAAAGAGCAGTGACAAAACCATAAAAAAGAAATATATGTTTGTATCACACCAGGGTTCGCACGTACCTCGTCATCGTGTACAAGCTCTTTCTTCACTACTTTCATAGCATAAGCCTGGTCGTTCTTTTTTAAGCGCACCAGAAGTACTTTGGCATAACTCCCCCTTCCAATCACCCTTATAAGTTCGAAGTCTTGAAGTCCTAATCCTTGGGAGATTTTGATCCCGTCCATTCCATCAATGACCGGCTTAAGATCCTAAAACAATGTGAAAGAAATTGCAGCATGTTGGAAAGTGGCCGGTGCTTGTGGGCAGTGTTTTGCAGGTGTTCTGCCAATATATGCCAACCAAGCAAAACTGGGCACATGTGGGCAGATAAATGTAACCAGAAGTTTGGTTCTGCATATGCAACAAAGCAAGGAGATTTATGCTCAGGTCCTGCACAAAACGGAGACAATTGCAGCTGTCGGCAAAGCAGCAGAACTAACAATATTAGTTATTAGTCAAATAGAGTAAATGGCTGCACTGTTAGATCTGTTTTTTAAGACTAGATGTGGTTCTCAATTGCATGACTGCCCCAAGACTTAACTTCTATTTTTTTCCATAGATAGATAGAAAGGTAATAGGCTAACTAGACACAGAGCATTCCTCATATGCATACAGATATCGATCCACATACTTGGGGGCTGTCAACATCAATAGAGCAGCTTCCACTAGTGGGTATAAGTAGTTTTTTTTTTTTTTAAATTATATAAAAATATCCAGTATTGCAGAAATCAAAGGACACAGTATGTTGAGGTCTTACAGGTATCTGAAACACGATCATAGAAATTGTAGTTGAAATCTGTGAGAGGGTGGTATAAGACCCTAAATAGGACTGTGCATTGGAAAATATAATCTCTTTTCGATTTTACAGCTATTCCGTAAACAGATGAAGATATTCTGCACAGAGAGCCCTGGTATTCTGCATAAAGGTTTAAAGGGGCGGTTCACCTTTAAGTTAACTTTTAGTATAGAATGGCTAATTCTAAGCAACTTTCCATGTCGCTTTCATTTTTTCTATCTATAGTTTTAGAATTATCTTCTGACTCTCTACAGCTTTCAAATGGGTACCACTGATCCCATCTAGGGTTGATACCTTTTCTGTAAAAAAATAACGGCCTTCCTACATATTTATCTTTTTTTCCTATTAATAAAATTCGGATCAACCATCAAAAATACCGGCCAGGCCAGTAAAATACTAGCCAGGCAACTCTAATCCCATCTAAAAAACAAATGCTCTGTAAAGGCTACAAATATATTGTTATTGCTACTTTTGGTTACTAATTTTTCTATTCAGGTCCTCTTCTACTCTTATTCCAGCCTCTTATTCAAATCAATACATGGCTGCAAGGGTAATTTAGATCCTTAGCAACCAGATTGTGGAAATTCAAATTGGAGAGCTGCTGAATACAAAGTTAAAAAAAAATAAACATAAAAAAACACAAATAGTAAAAAATTGCAAACTCTCTCAGAATATTACTATCTACCTCATACTAAAGTTGAATCTAATGGTGAACACCTCCCTCCAACCGTAGGAGAGATTCCAAATTGGTTCTACTGCCCAAAATAAAAATGCAAAGAGCCTTAGCAGCTAGCAGTGTATGCATCATGATGAAATACTTGCATGGACCGAACAAGGAATATTGGGTATCACAGTCAGCCCTTAGGCCTCTTCCACTGGAAAACCCCAGTCCCTCAAAACACAAGTGTTTGCAAAAAGATCTAATTTATATGAGCATGTAATGCAATCGCTGTGCACTCTTCAGTGAGTCAGTTTGCTCCTACGTAAGCCACACAAGCTGTCTCACCCTTCTGACTCATTCCAGTCTATAACAAGTGAGAATGCCACAGATGGAAAGATAGCTACTATGCACTTTCACGTTTTATTGTATATGTTATAAAAGAGGTATATTTTAGTGATGGACTGTATATTACGGAGATATATATATATAGTATATTAGGGTTAGCCTGTGTTGAAAGCAATACTCCAAGACTTTGAGTGACTTTGCTTCTGGATATGTGTATCCAAAATTGAAATAGTCCCTCTCTTTTCTACCAACAATCAGAAGCCCTCTCTCCTCCTGCAAAAGCCGGAATTTATCTTCTGCTTCAATAACCTAAACCATAAAGTTATTAAAATAAAGGAAGGGAGCTCATTACTCGGGTATAAAGATCTTACAATGTCAGTCGATACAAATGTTGCTATATTTGGACTCTCACCTCAGATCCATCCTTACGATTCTCATGTTTTCTTGGAGGGATAATTGAAACTAGGAAAGAAGAAAATAATACTTTTGCACTAATAATACAGACTGGGACTATTCTAGAGTTAAATGCAACAATTTTTACAGTTTTGACTGGATTTAAGGTCAAACTTGAAAACCTGATATTTTTTTTCCCCGGAAAACATTTAGGGAAATGTCCGACTGAGATTTTGTCAGCAGAGATAAACTGAGCTACAAATCTCCTGAAAATGCTTCTTTGCCAGTAATAATTGATACCATCAGTGGTAAAAGCTTCACATCTTGAAGTCGCTCAAATTGTTACCTGTGAAAAAACATTTTCTGAGCTACAATTTATCACAAGCGACCAAATCTCCCCGTTGGACATTGCCCTTAGATGTATGAGGTTATGTGCCTTATGTGGTATAATCCAGTGCGCTCCACTTCATGGCAGGCACACAAGGACAGAGCTGGATGCTGAATACAGTGTTGGCCTCCAATCTTGCAAGCACAGATCCAAAGATGAATGAGAGCAAGTTAGCACAAGCTGTGTTGTGTCGTGAAATGCAGTTGCCCACACAGTGTCCCAAGTTAAGACGCTTGCAGGAATTAAACATAAACTTATAGCACAAGCAATGTTACATAGTTAAATTGGGTTTAAAAAATGGTCGATCAAGTTCAACCCCTTCATGTTATACCCAAGCATCACTAACATTATCACTCTCTCAGTAAAAACACACACAATTGTAAATATTCAGTTACATACCCAAAATTAATTGTAGCCAGATATTCTGTCTGCCCAATGAGACAGATTCTGACCATCAAGGTGTTTTCCTTAAGAACACCCCCTTTTCTACACGAACAATCATCTCCCATTCACATGAATGGAAATGCACTACCAATGGCAGATACTGCCGTCACGTGCAGAGAACTCTTGAAAGCCAAAGCCAAGGTTTCTTAGTGATCACCACCTGACAGCCATAGGCAGAACACATCCCATTTATTTGAATGGCCAATTACAGTAGGCAGAGAAAGCGCAGCACGTGGAATGGGAATTTTATTTATAGACCTAGTGAAGGAAGAGCAACATCAAAAAGTTACTGTTGCTTATTATTCCAGATAACATGCTGCAGATCTAATCCATAACATGTTATATTTGCCAACAGCAGGGACTTCAAGGACATGTTTCCTCAGCCTAACAATCTTGCCTCTGTACAAACAAATGCTCCATCTAATACTATGCTGCTAAAAAATATATATTTTTTTTCAAAATGGGAACTACACTATAAACAAGTAATAGAGCATTTGCTGACAGTACCTTTAGCTTATACATGAATTTTAAATATTAAAGGGGGACATCTACGGCTTCTTTTTGGTATCTAATTAAGTATCGGAACGGATGAATGCTGTCTGATTGGAGTTCATGTTTTCCGTACTGCGCATCAGTTGTGACAGCAGCGCAGAGCAAACAGTTGTGCAAACAAAACAAGTTCTCAGTTCTCAAATGATTGTGCTGCAAAATTCAGCCCTGAATATCTGCACAAGACATAAGAATTTGGGAGGCAGATGAAGTCACTGGCATTGTATGTTCTGTTGCACATTGTAGATTTTGTATTCATGCAATCAACCTACTTTCATCAATTTCTTCAGAGGGTGGATCAACTTCATCGCTTTTGTCATCTACTTGCGGATCCTGGAAAGGCATGACCAAATCCTGTTATAAACATACACAAGCTGGGGGTTAAATTTCCAGACAATCATGACATTCTCCTATTCCCTAAATCGAGTGCTTTAAAGCGAGAAGTAATTGTGCGTGTAGCAGTGTGACAAGTCTGCCCCTATCAATGAAAAGCACAAAACATATCTTTCAATCTTTCAGAAGAGGGAGATATAAACGGAGTTGTGCGTGCCCTGCATCCTAAACATCGTTTTGTCCTTTAAGAGGACTCATCAAGATGCTCAGTACACAGATTACTGATAAAGCCCATCTTAATTAATATGCGCTTTTAACCCCTCCCTGAACAGAGGGTAGGAGAGCTATTTCGTGAGCAGGGAAAGGTCAGCAGGATGATAACAGAATACTCCCAAACTGGTATATTTAGCATGATGCCTGTAATGTTGTGCTCAGGATGAACAGTAACGTCCTTGTATATGCAGGAGTGTGCACGACTCTAGGTAACCGACCTATAATTTAGTCAGTAAATGAGACATTTGAAACTTGCTTGCTCTCTTGGTGTAAGATAAAACAGATAAACCCTAGAGACATTGCTGCCCGTATGCTATACAGAGAGGCTTCCAATGAATCAAAAGTAACCCAAAAAAATAAAGAATTTTAAAACAATTAAAATATAATGTACAGTTGCCTGCAAAAGTTAAGTATTTGCTTCAGAAAGACTACTATAGTTTTTATAAACAAGCTGCTGTGTAGCCATGGGGCAGCCATTTAAAGGGATACTGTCATGGGAAAAAAAATGTTTTGTTTTCAAAACGCATCAGTTAATAGTGTTGCTCCAGCAGACTTCTGCACTGAAATCCATTTCTCAAAAGAGCAAATATTTTTTTATATTCAGTTTTGAAATCTGACATGGGGCTAGACCTTTAGCCAATTTTCCAGCTGCCCCTGGTCATGTGACTTGTGTCAGCACTTTAGGAGGGAACTGCTTTATGGCAGGCTGTTGTTTTTCCTTCTCAATGTAACTGAATAGTACGAAGTGGGACATGGGTTTTTACTACTGAGTGCTGTTGTTAGATCTACCAGGCAGCTGTTATCTTGTGTTAGGGAGCTGTTATCTGGTTACCTTCTCATTGTTCTGTTGTTAGGCTGCTGGGGGAGAAAGGGAGGGGGGTGTGATATCACTTCAACTTGCAGTACAGCAGTAAAGAGTGATTGAAGTTCATCAGAGCACAAGTCACATGACTTGGGGCTGCTGGGAAATTGACAACATGTCTAGCCCCATGTCAGTTTTAAAAATGAAATATAAAAAAATCTGTTTGCTCTTTTGAGAAATGGATTTCAATGCAGAATTCTTCTGACGCATTTTGAAAAAAAAAATTTTTTTCCTATGACAGGATCCCTTTAAGTTGGAGAAATAACAGCCTCCCAGAAAGCAGTTCCATCCTAAATTGCGGGTACAAGTCACATGACTGGGGGCACTTGGGAAACTGACAATATGTCTAGCCCCATGTCAGAATTCAAAATTAAATATAAAAAATTCTGTTTGCTCTTTTGAGAAATGGATTTCAATGCAGGAGTCAGCTGAAGCGGCACAATTCACCGATGCATTTTTGAAAAATAAAATAAAATATTCCCCACACAGTGGGTTCTACAGAGTGCATGTTATCTGCTATGTAACCTTAACCTTGAATGGCTGCCCCCATGGCTACACAGCTCCTTGTTACTATAAACTATAATAAGCTTTTTTGAAGTTTTACCAGTGCAGGGAACAGCAATTTTTTGGTGTTATTGTTCCTTTACTTAACAGCATATCGGAAGAGTCTAACATGGCTTGCAAGACCATAGGCTTCATGCCAGACGGAGTTGTCTGAATCCAACAAGAAATACACCAGTGATCACTGAGAACATCATACAACTCATGTATTGTATTTATTATTTATAATGCACCACAGGTGTGTCACGTGTTTGCAAACAGAGGTTCAGTTAACATTAAACAAAGAGAATAAAGGCATAAATGCTACTAGATGCAATTCAACACAATTTGAATGAGGTCCCTGCCCAGAAGAGCTTACAATTATGTTCAGGAATGTGTGTTTGCTTGATACAAGATTATCATATTCATCTATCATAGTCTCCTTAAAGGGGTTGTTCATCTTTTGATGATCTTTTAGCATGCTGTAGAGAGTGATATTCTGAGACATTTCCAACTGGTTTTCATTTTTTATTATTTGTGCTTTCTGGGGTATTTGGCTTTTTGGTCACCAGCATTACAGCTTGCAGTTTCAGAATAGAAAGAGGAGTAATAAAAAGTAGCAATGAAAATACATTTGCAGCCTTTTATGGGGTCAGTGACCCCCATTTGAAAGATGGAAAGAATCAGAAGAAGGCAAAATAATGAAAAAAGCTATCCAAAATAAAAAAATTAAGGCCAATTGAAAATTTGCTTAGAATTAGCCAACATAAAGGAAAACAAGCCCTTTCAACATTGGTAGGATTTATAGCTTGCAATATTATGGATCCCACTGAGTTTTTACTTTGGTTTTGATACATACATTTATGTAGAACAGGCTAAACAAATATAGTATAATTTCAATCAGCCCTACTCATTCTGATACTATTTCAGAGACCTTTATATATCAGGTGACCTTTCCAAACAGATAGAATTTGGCTTCACTTGGCCATTGATTTGTCAGATCACAGCAATAGCACTTTGGCTAATCACATGGGGTTCTGTAGACCTGATAATCACAGATTCCAACCATAGTCCAACCAGCCTGTGGCTTGCTTCTCGTTCTTCAAACCAATTATTTGCTCACTCAGGAAACTGCCTATGTGCAGCTTGTAAGAGGAACACATTTTAAAATAAAACTCAAACCTCGACTATTGCTTGGGACTTATACCAGCCAGATTTAAATATCCAGTAACCAATTAGTATTCATGTGTATAACTCAAAACATGAGGTTATTTAAAAGGCAATATTTATTCACCACCATGCCATATGAAACAAACACTTAAAAACAAGCAGCGCTGCATGAGTACCAGGACTATTTCCCCCAGGCCAAGACCAACCC
>CM044443.1:93809261-93837552 GCA_024363595.1 Xenopus borealis
CCATCCCCACTATCCTCTACCCGTAGCTCTTACCCTTGGCAAATGCCCCTAACCTTTTACTAACCCCTCACGACAGTTTCAGGCATCGGAGTTCAAGGCAGCCATCTTCTTGTTCTTTGGTAAGCTTTGTCTATTGAACAGCGTTTCTGCGCAAGCGCAGCTAGAGCAATTTCCTGGTTCTGGACAAGACATGGAAGAAACATACCGCGGAAGAAGATGGCTGCCTTGAACTCAGATGCCTGAAACTACCACAAGGGGAGAGTAAAAAGGTAGGGGCATTAGCCCAGGGTAAGAGCTATGATGAGGGGGAGCGGGGTCTACAGGGGTACATTTTTTAATGAATGATTTTGTTCTTCTTTCAGGTATGGTGATCCAAATTACTGAAAAATAAAAAAATTTCTGGAGATGACACTTTATTCATCAAAATCACTGTATTGCAGCAGCGTAAAAATACACACCTGTTGCCAAGAGTACTGTAAAGGGAAATAAACCCTTTTTTTCAGCTCATTCTGCTGGGCTAATAGTCTGTGGGTGTACTCCTACAAACCAGGGGTTTATACCCATCCCTTGCATTATTTTACTGTGTGATGAATTCTGGGACTTGAAGTCTGCTTTACAGAAAATGTGTACACACGTGAGGATGAAACAAGGTGATGAAGCTAATTACATTAAAAAGCTACAATCATAATTGCTCAAACAATCTGAAAAAGCAAAAAAAAAGCATTTGGAAAGCATGCAATTCACAACCATAATAAAAATCTTAATTTTTAATTGCAACAGTCTAAATAGAGATTTGCTGTGATTATGCAAGATTCATTTATTACATCTTCGAGATTTAAAGGTACAGTATATGGTCCTAAGCGTTACTCTCAAGGTATGGAGACATGGGGTGGCATTCTGCATTAGTTAGAGGAGTCACACTGACCTGTCAGGATTGCTTTAAAGTA
Source organism: Xenopus borealis (assembly GCA_024363595.1). Lineage (NCBI taxonomy): Eukaryota > Metazoa > Chordata > Amphibia > Anura > Pipidae > Xenopus > Xenopus borealis. The sequence goes on from CM044443.1 coordinate 93,810,209, forward strand.
CCATTCATCTTCCATTGTTCCTATAGTTATCCTTATTTCCATTTTCTCCTCTTGTCAGTGGCAATCTCCTCTTTTTCTACCTATTCTTTCCTGAATGTTCTTACTATTCCTGGGATTAATTTAGATTAATTTCTATAACTGCTGTCACTACTGCCACAATTTTCTAGGTCATTTTACTATATTTTCAATCACACACACACGCGCATAACCTATTCTTTAAAAAATAATACTGGGTCATCCAGTGCTGCTTCATTGTAGCGACATCTTTGCATCCCTCTTTCACCTTTATCAGTTCAATAGAACACAGTGATTGCCCTTCACTAGATTCAGCATATATTACAATGGAAACATCAAGTGTTTTGATCACAGCCCAAGGAGGATTCAGATACACAGCACAATCATCATTTACAACTGGGGGTTGCTTTTGAAAAGGTCAGACATTTACTGAATCTGAACTTCTCTGTTGTAAGAGCACTATATATATAGATTTTGTTTGTGTCGCTTTTCATTGAAACACAAAACGTCCATTCAGTAGCAGCAGGGCTGTGTTAGAAATAAAAAAAATATATAAATATATTTGTCTGTTTTAAAACCTACATATAACGGCAAATACCTGCATACTAATTCTAGAGCCAGTATTGTTTATTTAATGATTCTACCCTTATTTAGTCTCTTACCCAGAAAGCCAATATCCAGATAGATCTGAATTATGGGAAGGCCATTTCCTATACAGCCCATTTTACTTAAATAATTAACATTCTTTACAATGATTTATTTGTCCTCTATAATAATAAAACCATACCTTGTACTTCATTTCAACTAAAATATAATGTATTCATATTTGTAATAAAACAATCCTTATTATTTATGTTTTATATGGTTTAGAGATTTTGAATTAGATTCATGGTATGGTGATCCAAATTACATAAAGATCTCTTTCCGTGTCCCAAGCATTCTGGATAATATGCCATACATGTAACATACTGTACAGGCCCCTGCTGAGTAGTTATTCATTAGAACAACCAATAAATCAGAAAAACTCAGTTCGGAGTCATTCACCAGACCAAAACTACACATGGCCTGCACACAAAATCCAAATAATTAGAACGCGTGTGTGAACAGTTCTCACCACCATCTTTATACTGGCTGGCCCTCAAAGGTGCTTAGTGGGTGATAAATGCCGGGGTGTACATTTTACTGTAGAGGATGGGGTTAAAATATACATCTGTAGGATGCCAAGAGTGCATGCACCACATGGAGTAAATCTTTGATTGCCCCAGTGAATTACTCCTTTGTATCAACCACCCACCAAGCACCAATCCCTTAAATACCAATCACAATCTCTCTCGGTGACTTTTAAAGGACAAGGAAAGTTAAAATAAATAAGTATCTAGAAATGTTGTACATTATATTTTGGGCTTCTGTAGCAGTGCATGGCAACCACAGCCGTATAGCAGTAGAGATCTGAGTCTCCAAACTTGCCCCAGTAGCTCCCCATCTTCTTTTCTGCGGATTCTCTGATTCACATGCTCTGTGCTGCTGTCACTTACGGGGCTTAGGGTCCCACTCACAATATACATGAAACAAAGCTCTGCACAATATTCTGTGCCTTTATGGCTGCTATGTTTGCAAGTTAATTGGGTAACACAAACAATGAAGGTTTAAAGACTAGCCATGCCCCCCTCCCGAAAAGAAATAATAGCAATGATTTCTCAGTCCTTTGTCACGACCATAACTGCCAATGCTTGTGATACCTTCAGAATCCAGCACACTGCCATCCTTATACGTATTTAGAGAATTTAAATAGTATACATGCTAACATGGAGCAGAAGGTGTATCTGGTATTAATTCACTTTACACATATTAAAACAATTACTCATATTCTCATCATAAATTTAAAACAACATTGCATCCCACCCACCTTTTTCTTCATGGAATGTCGCTATAATTAAATTAGCTAGTGCCAGTGGGTGTGGGTGAACTACATAATATCCGGCTTCTGCATTTATTTAATTATAGTTTATCTACGGACGGTCTATTAAATAGGGCAATGTACCTATTCAGAAACAGGATTTATCTTCCAGTTAGTTACTTAAGCTGGTCCAAGACAAGCATATTATATCAACCAGACTACACATACAGTGGTGTGAAAAACTATTTGCCCCCTTCCTGATTTCTTATTCTTTTGCATGTTTGTCACACTTAAATGTTTCTGATCATCAAACACATTTAACTATTAGTCAAAGATAACACAAGTAAACACATTGTCCTGCTGCAGCACCCAAGATCGTTTCACACTACTGTAGTTTGATATACACAGTGACTGTGGGCATTTATTTTATGCATGCTTAATACAGTATATATGGGTCCCTTTCACAGGGAGCATTTTATAATGTGCTTCCTGCACAGGAATCAATAGCACTGTGTAAGGCTCTCTAACAGTTCCATAGCTAGGTAGGCAGTAGGGAAAAGCTCTGCCTTCTAAAAGCCTACTTTCAGAAAGCTAGCTGCAGGGGAACATATATATGGGGATTATTGCTGCCATTCAGAACCAACAGAATTAAGTCGGAAGGCTGGCTGCTATCAGTGACAGCTGACCCATGCAGCCTATAAAGCCTTGGAAATTTCATGGTTACACTCAATACACATGAATCTAATAATACAAAAATATGATATTGAAAATTTTTATAGTGGAGTTTTAAAATCCGCTAAACATCAAATACACCATAAAATATTTATTATTTAACCAAATGTATACAGGTATAGGAGCGGTTATCTGAAAACCTGTTATCTAGAAAGCTCCGAATTACGGAAAGGCTGTCTCCTATAGACACAGTTTTATCTAAATAATCCACATTTAAAATAAAAAAAAGGGTTTCCTTTTTCTCTGTTATATTAAAACAGTAGCTTATATTTGATCCAAACTAACATAAGTAATCATTATTGGAAGCAAAAGCAGCCTATTGGGTTTATTTAATGTTCGGTAGTAACCTAACGGTGTAATTATAAAAAGCCTTTATTGGATCATCACTCTCTGATAAAATGTAGAGAGCGATATTCTGAGACAATTTGCAATTGGTTTTAATTTTTTATTACTTGTGGTTTTTGAGTTATTGAGATTTTTATTTAGCAGCTCTCCAGTTTGCAGAGTCCACAATCTGGCTGCTAGGGTTCAAATGACCCTAGCATCCATGCATTGATTTCAATGAGAATATGGAATATTAATAGGGGAGGGCCTGAACAGAAAGAGGAGTTATAAAAAGTAGCAATAACATTAAATATGTAGCTTTACAGAGGATTTGTTTTTAGAGGGGGGTCAGTGACCCTGTTTTCAAAGCTAGTAAAAGTCAGGAGAAGAAGGCAAATAATGCATAAACTATAAAAAAATAAATAATGAAGACCAATTGAAAGGTTGCTGAGACTGGGCCATTCTAGAACATAATAAAAGTTAACCTGAAGGTAAATCACCCGTTTAAGGTATGGAGATCATAATTACAGAAAGATTCATTATCTGGAAAACCCCATGGTCCTGAGCATTCTGGATAACAGGTCCTATACCTGTACAGGTATTTGTACATGGAATGTTAGTGCAAATGGCCAATTATGTGTTTTCCCTCACAGGAAAGAAAAATTAAATAAATGATGTATTCATACAGATTACCCAAATTCAAATCTAACAATATTTGAATTCCAAACCAAATTCATAAGTCATATATATTGGCATTTAGAATACATTTAGAATACTGTTAATCAAATCAAAAGTGCACGGTACAAGGCAAAGTGGAGCTCCAAGGTGAGTAAGGGCTCTTACACACTAGCGTTTTTACCTGCGCTCCCCTGCGTTCTGTTTTTCTGCGTTTAGCTGCAGGGGAGCGCAGGTATAGACTCACTCAATTATTTTCAATGGAGCTGTACTCACACGGACGCATGTAGGCGCCGAACGCAGGTTCAGACGCAACATGCTGCATTTTTCCTGCGTTTGGCACCTTCATGCGTTCGTGTGAGTAAAGCCCCATTGAAAAGCATTGAGTGCGTCTATACCTGCGCTCCCCTGCGGCTGAACGCAGAAAAACGGAATGCAGGGGAGCGCAGGTAAAAACGCCCATGTGTAAGAGCCCTTATAAATATATTTTACAATAGGGGGTACATGATTTATTAGAATATGCTTGTTTCTGTGAGTCATGTGACAGCCATTACATCACTAAGCACAGATTATAACAGATGCCATTACTATGCACCATTTATAGGAATATAATTTACAGGATATTCATGGCTTCCATCAATAAATGTATTGGCTTTGCATGCAGTTCCAGATTTGCCATGGCCTCACTGTGAATGCACACCGTTATAGTCATTGGTGATATGACTAGTGATATAAATGGCTCTACATATACGACTTCGCTTTTCTTATAGTCTATACCTTGAGAAATGACTATTCCATTTTAGCCATTAACAAAAATCCAATACATATGACACCATTGAAGCGTAATATGAATCCCTCAAAATGGCAATAATAAACAGTATACACTATATAGAGAATATCTCAGCATCAAATATGCACCATTTAAATGAACTACAAATCTTGCCAACAACTGGCAACATTTAGGTAAAATATCTACTACTGAGCTTCATTCAGTCTCTGTGCACAAGAATAGATCTATTCTTTGTATAGCAATATAGTTTTCTTTATTATTTGTTCCATAAAGAGTAAAAATGCACATAAGTGAAGCTTGCAATTGACTTCCAGCATAGCTACAACTGGCTTTTTCCATAATCGGCATCTCGCCTTGCTTTCTTACAGATTTAATCATATAGAAACTAATTCCCATTGTTCAGGAGAAAAAAAATACAGTATTTATTCCAAAATGAAAAATCAAACATATTAGGAACAAGAAAGCTTCCAGTGCTAGCATTAGAAGGTGTTTGAGTTTGCACAACTATTTACTGCATAGAACTGACTTGCAGTGGCGTAACTACCAGGGGAGCAGGGGGTGCAATTGCACCAGGGCCCACTCCCTCTTGGGGCCCGCCAGAGAGTTTAGGAGAACTCCAATGTGTAATTCATAGGGGGAGAGCCCGATGGGGGGGCCCGGGTGCCAAATCTGCACCAGGGCCCACCAGCGAGTAGTTACGCCACTGCTGACTTGTGTTTGAGAGACACCAGAGTGTCTATACATCAGCTCAAATATACAGTTTTTTATTACTATCAGTTAAAGGATTATATTACTATATAACCTATATTACTATATCACCTATATTGTAAAGTACTGTACATTTCAATCCTTGATAAATATATCAAAGCAAATGCATGAACTGCGGCTCTGTTTTCAGGAGTTGAGTTATCAGTTGCATTTAAATTTAGGTGACTAGATACAGAAATAAATGAATGGAAAAAGTTTCCCTGATATATCGATGGTTAAAAAGAGATCAAATTAAAAGCTTCTAGGCAGTTCTTAAAGGAGAATGGAAGCCTGATCAGAAAGGTTACCAGTAACCCCTCAAAGTTGTGCTGCTCTGAGTCCTCTGTCAACAGAAACACTGTACTGTACACATGGGCTTCTGTATCAGATTTCCTGCCTTCAGCTTAAACCTCCTTGCCCTGGGCATGAGCATGCTCAGTTTGCTCCTCTCCCCCCCTCCTCCCTTCTCTGCTGTAATCTGAGCCCAGATCCAGATCTATAAGTGAGCAGGAGAACTAAACTCATACTCAAACTCATACTCACACTCAACCCTACCCCCCGTAGACCCAGCTCCACTCTAGCCCACTTGCTACCCCGGGCAAATGCCCCCTAACAGCATTACACCGCGTGCGCAGTTGGAGCAGAATCGCAGAAGAGCCAAAAGAAGACATGAAGATTACCAGAAGATGGCTGCCGTGAACACGGACACCTGATTCTGCCGCACGGGGCGAGTAAACATTTAGGGCATTTACCTGGGGTAGCAAGTAGGCTGGGAGGGAGTGGTGAGTTTACAGGGGGTAGGGTTTATTTTTAAAGTAGGAGTTTAGTTCTTTAATTTATTTTTATTTACTGGGGGGGGGGGGGACACTCTGAAAACTTGTCTTTATTTATTCGATCAAACGAAACCAGCGCAGATCACAATGTCAAAAAACAGCATCATCAATGACATCTGTCTGACTTCTACATGACCTCAGCTGGTTTTACTGGTTTTAGATGGGAGTATTTTCAGATTTTGGCTTTTTAGCAGAGATTTTAAATAAATCTGTAAAAGTTTTTCCTTTAAAAACTCAACCAGAAAAAATAAGAGGTTTAATAAATAGTCCCCATAAACTCTCCACATATATTGGATAGACCTCCATTGATTACGGTTTACTACAATTGCATTTCGTTTGAATCTTGTAGTGGCATGTTCAGTTTTCAAGCTTTGATGTATGTTGAAAAGACAAATGAAAATGGACAGACAAGTTCCCCCACAAGCACTTAGCCTGTAGCGTCTGTGTAGTTCATCATCTGGAACTGGGATTTCTACTAACCACAGCAATGGAAATTAAAAGTCTGTATACAAACTTTTTTAAAGTATCATTTGAATTGTTGAAAACAATTCATAAAAAAACAACCCAGCTAAAATGATTAACCTACAGTGTAGATGTATGTACTCCCATGTGAGGTTACATGCTTGGCCACTGTTCCTATTGAAAAATGGTGTGCCCTGGCAACTGCAATTTTTTCTGTGAGAAAGGATGATACTGAATTACAGTGGGTGATTTAGAATCTGCCACGTGAACTCTCAATCAACAAGGGGAATATGCACTAAACTTGGAACAGAAAGGCTTTTCTTTGTCTGCAGTCAGATGACTTGAGCATGGAGAAGTGTCCCAGTGAGCCGCACAAGACAGGTGCAAATGGAACAATGTACCTGTAAAAGCTATATGACACAATAGTAATCAGGTTGTGCAGGAATGTGGTGGTTATTGTTTCAGTTGATGAGATAAAACTTATTTTTGCATCTGATAACGTTCTATGGCACGCAGCCAGTTGAAGCAAAGTTGCAGCACACCCCAACTCTGCCCGAGTACATGATACAGAACATTATTACCTGCACTGCAGTATGTGTCATTCGGATTACCACATCTCACTGACACAGTTCAACACCTTAAAAGGACCAGTAACAATTTTTTTTTTAATTTCGTTTGTACTGAATGAAAAAAACCAAAAAAAAAACCAAAGAAACAGTAAGGGTTAAATTTGCAAAGTCTTTATTAAGAAATAACTTCATGACACTGCACTTCCGCTCTTCAGAAAAGGCCATCCAGCAATGATCCATCATGCAGCGCTCGATTTCTCCTCCCTGCCTTCTATAAGAGATAGCCATGGAGGAGAAATCAAGCGCCGAACAATGGATCATCGCTGGATCGCCTTTTCTGAAGAGGAGCAGAAGCGCAGTATCAGTAAGTTACTTCTTAATTAAGACTTTGCAAATTTAAACCCTTAATGTGTCTTGGTAGGTTTTTTTTTTTCGTTCAGTACAAAAAATTTTTTTATGTTACTGGTCCTTTAAGGGAGAAGTAAACCCTCCATAGTCAAAAGTCCCCACCGACTCCCCTCCATAGGTAGGGTTGCCACCCAGCCGGTATTTTACCGGCCTAGCCGGTAAAACACTGGCCAAGGCCGGTATTACAAATTTACTGGCAATGTAGCTTCCGGTAAATCTTTAATACCCCTATTAAAGGCCCCTGGCCTGCCCCATCCCACAAGAAATTGTAACTTTTCCCCCCTCGCGTTGGGTCATAGCTCCGTCCCAACAAAAGAAAAAAAGTACTTTCCCACTCGTGTCAGGTGGAGCTCCGCCCCTTTAAAGCAAGCCACGCCCCTTGTGTATCACAGCCCGTCCCTTTCTTCCCACCCCCCCCACCACTGCCGGTAAAAAATTTTTAAATGTGGCAACCCTATCCCCGCTGCACACAGTTATGCTAGAAATGTGTCCCTTAGAAATTATGACCCACTCAAACCAGAACAGCGCAGCTGAGCACAAAGGGCTCCATGTTCGTCGTTTGGTGATTTACGGAGCTTTCCGGCTCAAACAGGGCATGCGCCATATATGGATCGCTGCTTGCTCAGCGAAGAATGTCAAACATGGCACCCATGTGCTCCGCTGTTCTGCATTATGCGAGTCAGAATTTCTAAGGGACACAATTCTAGCATAACAGTGTGCAGGGGGGAGGCAGGGAGGGGGGCCTACAGAGGGGGGTCAGTGGGGACTTTTGACTGTGGAGGGTTTACTTCTCATTTTACTCTGGCACTAGCTCAGTTTTGAGTTTCACCAGCCCCTTTCATATTACATGCTTAGTAGGTGTCTTGATCCACTGACCTCCAGGTTTGGCGTCTTACCTACATATGTAATAAAAGGCACAAAGTTTGCCCAGGAGCAGTAACCCATAGCAACCAATAAGATGTTTGCTTTTAAACAGGTGACTAGTAAATTCTACCTGCTGATTGGTTGATATAGGCTACTGCCCATGGCAAACTTATTGTCTTTTATTACATAGTTACTGTAGGGGGGTTATGTTATTGCTAAGCTTGTGATGGGTCAATGAATCAATGATGCCCAACTCCTGCATGAAGAGAGAATGAAGAGAAACAGATGCTGAGAGACGAATAGCTAGACTTGATTATTTCAGAAACTGTTCAGAATTTTTTTATATTTATATTATTTTTCAAATATATTTGAGCAAATTCAACTTTATTTTGGCTATAACTTGTATGCAAAACATACCTCATTCCCATAGGGTAGGATGGCACAATGCCAAATATTATCATAGCCATTCTCAGCTATGTACATCTGTTATTTAAAGTGAAATACATTGTATGCATAAGCAATGTTTTATCATTTACTCCGTTTAATGATATAAATGAGTGTTTGCCTCCAATGAACCATGAATTATTCACCACAGACCTGAAAACGGTCTATGTATGTATAATAGGTAGCTGCAGAATGCCACATGCAAAGTAAGATATATGGCAGCTCCCATAGCATAAAATGTTTAGTGCATAAAATAATGTAGTAATATTTTAATCTCTGCAGGGAGGGCGGGGGGTTGTGAAGATGTAGTCAAGTTATAAATGGAAATGCCATTCTCAGTTTACATTGTTGCTACCCTTACAGTTACAATGCACTGCATATATTTGCATTATTCAAGAAGATATAAAATAGGTTCCTAAAATCTGCAGGAAACTCACAGTTCAGTCAATTGTAAATAATCTATTCAGGAGAGCAGAGGACATGAGAAAAGCAGGATGCACTTGGGAAATGTCAGAATTCACTGGAATCACAATTAGATCTGACTCAGTGTTGAATCATAGTTAGATCTTACAGCCTGTCCCACAGGAGAGAGAATGCGTATGGAGCAAAAAGAATTTTGAACTAGTCTACAGCTAGCTTAAAGATGTAAATCAGATGTGAGCTTGATGAAGTTCTAATTTCACACAATAAACTGATGCAGCAAATGGGGTTGAAGCCTTCACTGCTAGGCAAATCCCTAGTAAAATATTTATTAGGGATGCACTGTTTGCACTATTTGGGATTGGGTCAAATCCCTGAATCCTTCATGAAAGATTCAAGCAAACAGAGAACCATATTCTAATTTGCACATTTTCTACTTCCTTGTTCCGTGACTGAAGTGACTTCATTTCCCTTCCCTCCCCTAATTTACATGTGCAAATTAGAATTTGTTTTGGCCTGGCACATGGATTCGGCAGAATCAGAAATCCTGCTACTCATTTTCAATCTTAAAAATTGCAAGCCTATGCACTCTTTCCAGCTCATTTATATCCTTCTTTAGGACTGCATACGGACGACGGCTCTACGTGGGCCGAAACATGTTGATGCACTATGTATGAATAAATACACTTTGCTACACAGTTGATGGGCTATGCCGTGAGTGCTTTCTTTGGACTTGTATTGATAATTTTGGCTAGCACCCGGCAACAAATATAATGAATGGTGAGTGCCATTACAGCTATTGATATATATATATATATATATATATATATATATATATATATATATATATATATATATATATATATTTTGTTATTTCTGTTTCTATTATTTATCTATTTATTCAGGCTCTCTGCCATTCATTTCCTAGAATTTCAGTCAAAATATCAGAAAAGCGAGACCCTAGTAACTAGGTAACAGAATACATTCCAAAACGGAGAGCTGAACGAATGACAGCATATTGTTGTTTACGTCTTCCAATTTCTTTCGAAGGTGAACTGCCCCTTTAATATTCATTATTTTTACAGATCTGTTCGGTCAACCGTAAATGACATTGAAAGGGAAATCAAAGCCTTTCAGTCTGTACAATGCACCATAATGTTTCTGCCCAAGCTTTGAAAAGGAAGACAGCAGAGGGACTGGCATTATCAGCTGCATCTGAGTGAAGAATCAACATTTTATTAATTTAAGGGACTTTCTTGAAAGGAAGGCAACAACTACATTTAAAAAACACCACAGCACTTGAGATACGTTAAGATTTGGCTGTACCTCATAAGAAAGATTTTAGATAACCAAAGCAATAACGCTATATGATTTCAGGTATAACTGTAGACTTGTAATATCAAGGTTAACAACCTTAAGGTGGCCATACACGGGCCGATGAAAGCTGCTGACAGACTGAGTCGTTATCTCGCTGAAAGTCAGGCAAATGTCAATCAGACGGGACTAAAAATCCCCTTGGATCACAGCCGCATGTGTTTGTTGATGCGGTCCCGTGATCCAACCACCCGTCTCTGCTCTGTTCTGATCCAATCAGATGAGATAAGCCCGATATTGCCAACCTCAAGGTGGGCATATTGGGGAGAGAGCCACTTGTTTGGCAAAATCGCCAAACGAGCGGATCTTTCCATGTATGGCCACCTTTAGACTAAAACAGTGCCCTCTGCTGTTTGGAGGTTAACCCTCACAGCAGTCATTCCTTGAGAACACATTTATTATGTCTATAGCAATTCAGGGGGCCACACTACTACTGCTTAAAACTTTGTTGTTCTAGCGAGTGGCTTCAAACAAAAGCTAGACATCAGTACTTTAAATCTGAAAGTTCAGAGCACTATTTAATTCATCTCAAAATAACTGAGAAAACATGAGACACAGCAAATTCAGCAGGGTCCAGATTTATTCTGGGCAAGCTGTACTTTTCCACACTTCACCGACTCTCGATACAAGGACATAGTGGATGAACGTCAAAGAGCAAGAGCAAAACCAAAATCATGCAATGCTGCAAGGCAAGACTAGCTGTAATACAGTACCATGCCAAAGGGCTTTGTACCAGCTATTCACTGTTTGCTAACCAGACAGTGCACATTCCAACTGAAAAAGAAAATTGAGGTTTAATAAAAAGCACAAGCAGAATTTTCAAGTGTTTTCTATTTGAGTATATAAAAAAAGGACAGTTCAGCAACAGAATTTCAGTGGATGAATACAGACAGCACAATTAAAATATACTCTGTGCTTGGATTTCTTTTCAGACCCAATAAGTAAGAACAAAAGAGAGATTACTTCAATGGCCTTGACTTATTCTGTACATTCTGTTCCCTTCCTCTCATTTTATAAATTCAGCTTTGGTTAGGACACTAGCTACAATTACTACAATTATATTGATAAAAAAAATAGTACATTTTCTGCCTTGGAAACATTTTTGCAAAGCCCTTTCAATTATTGCCCCATTGCGATCTATGTATTCCTTCACATCAATTAGTTAGTACTTTATAAGGATAAATGGAAATAATCAAACAGTGTAAAATACAGCACACAAAAGTTGCCCCCGGAGCTTGGGTTGCGCTGATCACAATCACAAGACAAATTACCAAAGTGTGCAAAAACAAGGAATACAGGGAAACTGCTCTCAGTCTCAGAAAAACATATAGAAGCACATATTTAATCTGGGTATTTTTCTGCTAGTTACACTTATTATTTTACATTATCAAATTAGGCTACAAATTAGTACACTAGAACACCAAGACAAATTAAACTTATAATCACAAAACCTTTATTAAGAAATAACTTATCGAAACTCCGCTTGCAATATGGTGACAATCCCTTGCGCAGCGCTCAATTTCACCTCCCTGGCTCTCTCCTATAAGGAAGGCAGGGAGGAGAAATTGAGTGCGGTACGATGGATCGCCTTTTCTGAAGAGGAGCGGTAAGTTATTTCTTAATTAAGGCTTTGCCTTTAAAAGTTTAATTTGTCTTGGTGGGTTTTTTCTAAGTATACAAACACATTTTTTGTAAATAATGCTGCTGTTAGTGGTCCTTTAAAGAGGCAAAAGAGGTCAAAAAGATGAGATGACAAAGGCCCCCACTTTGGCAAATAAACCCAAGGCTGATGGCACAAGCTATTTTCTTTTTCAGTTCAATTTTCAATCTGCCATCAAAACCTCCCATTAATTTGAAGGGTGATGAGTGCTGGTGCATTTTGTATTAAAACTTTTTGGTGAGTTTTATTGGAGTTAAAAATGACAGTTCTAGTGCTGTATCAGGTTTCCAATTAAAGAGAATGAAAGGCAGCGGTGGTAGTTTCAAGTGCTTCCCCACAAGCTAAAATATACTGGTGGAGAATACGCACCATAAACCACAGCTCTCTGGACTGTGGCAAATCACAGAGAGGGCACATAGAAAACTAGTAGACTGTTCAGAACGGGCAAACATAGATGCTCAGTGATGGCAGCACCCTTAAATAAACCTTACGGTTCAAACTTGGAATGCAAGATCTGAATACAATTAGACATGATTATTGAATGAATTAGTGAGATTTTATTGTGGGGTCCAATAATTATTTATGCCAACTATTACCAGTTTTTATATTTGAACATTATTTTTGGATACCATTAAAAGAAAATACCGACCACATTCATATCTCAAATCGATCAAATGCATCAAATTCAAGCTGCGGTTATAACGGTCTATGCAGACCGAAGATTTCGCTAACAAATTGTGTTGATACAATATTTGCATTTATAACGTTCCAGAATCATATACGGATACACAGTTGAGCTCCTTTTCAAAAATGTTGCCCGATATATAGCGATGAATTACTCTTTGTAGACAGGGTCCACAGAGTGCGAAGTTCCACATCCGACAAAGCATAACCTTGTGGCATTATAGCTTGGCTTTATTATTACAAAACCAAAGAAAATGTCTTAAGAAAAGCATGAACGTCTATATTCTGAGCACCTAACAAAAACACTGATTTGGCTACAGTAACATCTTTATTTCATGTGGCGATTTAGATGGGGATTCCCATTTAGACTCATGAAAAAATGTAATCACATATTTCCTTACTAATCCTGCAGATGCCTCCACCCTTTTATCAAACTTGGGACTTAAGATGCTACTGCTTTGCTACTTCAAATTACCAACCATCTCTGTCAATCTGTCAAAACCTTGTAAACAAACTTGAAACAATTCACCAAATGTGAATACTTCTAAGCGAATGTATCATTATATATTTGAATAATCATGACAATACATGTCGACCTGTATCCTGGTTTCCTATTGCATCTTTAAGAACTGATGACGGCACGTTAACTAAAAACTGATGTTGTTGCTGCTCAGTTCCAAAAGTTTTATACAATTTTATGTACCTTACCCCAGCATACATTTAGCACTAATAAGAATGGGTTTGTTTGGAAGATATTAAATTAAACTGAATTTGAAGGAAAAAGCGCACCTCAATTTTCCTATTATTTTTTTAAAAAATACAGCTAGCTAGCCAGCCAACTCTTGCCCAGGGCCATTATGTTTTATTAGAATTGATGCTTGGTATTCATAAAACATTTGATACCCTCTCTTGGCCTTATTTGTTCTATATGCTCCCTAAGCAGAATATTACTGGACATCTTTTAGATGTTTTTTGTTTACTCTATGGAAATTTTTAGGATTTTTAGGATTTTAGGACACCAATCATTAGGTATTTAAATTGCAAGTGGTAACCATTAAGGGTGCCCTTTATTACCTTTATTATTTTTCCCTTACTTTGGAACCAGTTGCCCAATTAATCCGTAAAAATATTTAGGAAAAGATCCACCATGTTCATTATTAAAATATTAATGCAGACAATATATCCTGAACTTAATAAACCACTTACAAGCCCTCCCAATCTATTTCATATTTTAAACAAATTTCAAGTGATTTCAGGTCTACAGGCTAATGTTGTGGTAGTATAATCTATTAATATTCCCAAACCTCAAAATTGTTGGAATTAAATGTTTTTTTTTCCATTAGAGAAAATGCTCAATGGATTACTTAGGTGTCAAAGTAATAAAATCATATGTAACATTATATAAAACAAATGTTCCCTCTTTCATGAACAGGTTATATACACTTTTTAAAGACTGGTCTAAATATGCTATCCTTGGCTAGTCTGATGCAGCTGTTTTCATTGTAACTTGCTCACTTTTCTATTTTCCATTACCATATTGTGCCAGATTGGGACCTGGATGTACATTCCCCTATCTGTTGTCCTCCTTCTGTACGACTTCCTCCAATCAAGTATTATATTGATGAAATCGTACTCTTACGCTAGTACATAGACATGCTTTAGATCCTATATCTCCACCATCTTGCTTTATGGTATGTTCCATATACAGTGGAAGTGTCCAAAAGTCTATAATCTTTGGCCAGTTTTCTGATGGCTTCTCTAATTAAGCATAAACCACTGCAGCCTTCTTTACAATCTGCCTTATTATATCTGCCTTAAACTGGACTACCGATTCTAAAGGCGAGTAAGCCCGTTATAAGAGTTGACAAGTTTCTTACAAGCATTCACATTTGTGTACGTGGAAGCCACCAATGGCTACACTGCACAAGATTAGAAAGAGTTTTAAAAATATATATATATTTCTATGTTTAGGTACATACACTTCTCTTTTATATTTGTACAGTTACCTAACCTACATAGATTTTACAATACTGATAATTAATAAGATCAACCTATAGACAGCTACAGACTGTTTCAGGACAGGTTATAAAACCGTGGATATTATGAATGCACATGAGCAAAGAGGACATCTCTTCTGAGAAATCATCATTTATTAAAGCAGCAGTGGTAGACACAGTAAGAGGATTATTGATATAAGGATGCATATTTGTCTCACTATCATACTTTGCATACATAAGTAAACCTCTTTTCTTCTGTTATCCAATTGGGAATGTACATAATACAATGTTAGAGAAAATGCTATTTATTGATAACAATGGGTTACCTTCCATTTATGTTTCCATTAGAGAGAATATATCCATTAAATAAAGTCATAGGTTAATTGGCAGAGAACAATATTTCTCTGCACACTTGCATTGATGCATACATGCTGGTATATGTCTCAACAAAGGTATCTACAGAATAGCAAACTTGATGCTCATTAAAGAGGTTGTTCACCTGTAAATTAACTATTATGTATGATGTAGAGTGATATTCTGTGACACTTATTATTAATGGTTTTTTAGTTATTTAGCTTTTTATTCAGCAACTCTCCAGTTTGCAATGCCAGTGGTCATCTGATTAAAATGGGAAACTGGAATATGAAAAGGAGAGTTCTTGCATAGAAAGATGACTAATAAAGAGTAACAATACATTTGTGGCCCCTTAGAGCATTTGTTTTTAGGTGGGGTCAGTGAACCACATTTGAAAGCCGTAATGAGTCAGAAGAAGAAATTTAAGAAAATATCTATTAAAAAATGAAGACCAACTGAAAAGTTGCTTAGATTAAAACATCAATAACTTATGAAAGTTAGGGATGCACCGAATCCAGGATTCGGTTCGGGATTCGGCCAGGATTCGGCCTTTATCAGCAGGATTCGGATTCGGCCGAATCCTTCTGCCTGGCCGAATCCGAATCCTAATTTGCATATGCAAATTAGGGCCAGGGAGCTAAATCACGTGACTTTTTGGCACAAAACAAGGAAGTAAAAAATGTTTTCCCCTTCCCACCCATAATTTGCATATGCAAATTAGGGTTCGGATTCGGTTCGGTATTCGGCCAAATCTTTCGGGAAGGATTCGGGGGTTCGGCCAAATCCAAAATAGTGGATTCGGTGCATCCCTAATGAAATTATATAAAAATTTCAGCTGTCAATCTTATATTGCTTGCTCCTCCACTATGCATTAATCTTGGATTTTACTGCACTCCTCACATTCCCTCTGCATCTAATTGTGTAGCCAGTGCATGGGCATCAGATGCCCCATTCTGAAACAGGAAACAAGATTTTTTTTGATGATACAAAGCTTGCCTTAATAACAGTGTCTACAAAACGGTACCTAGCAATTCTCCTCTATCCCCGTAAATCTCCCGTAAGTGATGGGCTAGAGAATGGTTGGAGGGGTTGGCACTTCTCCTAATGTGGGATATACGTAGAAATAAGGTTACCAAACTCCAAAGCCAGTGCAGCGGGGAAACTCCCCTGTGTGTTTATTAGTCACCTGATGTAACGTTTCGGGGGCGGGCCCCTTCGTCGCGCCCCTGAAACGTTACATCAGATGACTAATAACACGCAGGGGATTTTCCCCGCTGCACTGGCTTTGGAGTTTGGTAACCTTATTTCTTTGTATATACAAAATGGTACCTGCCTGCTTGCTATGATTGTGAATGCAAACTAAAAAAAATCTAAATTAATATTATTTCACTTGACAGACATCATAAAATAGGATTTGGAATGATTTCTGGCAGGTCCCCTTTAAAAGACCTATGAAGGAACTTAAATCAAGTGTATAAAGGGATTACTATACCATATGGCACATTTGGTCAGATAACTTTCTTACAAATATTAAATCGCTGCAGTAAAAATTGTTTAAATGTAGTCTACTAAGACAAGATCTGGTCAACCAAGAAAAACGTATACTATGCTACAACTGAAATTTCCCTCAGCCCATGGTCATGCATGGGAATGACCAAGTAAAAGAACATATTACTAATTCACGTCTCTTTCCAAATACTGAACCGCCAGATAACAAAAATGTTGGCGGTAAACCGTGACTGTATGATTAAAACTATTTTGCCTTGTGCATGCCTGGCAGAATAATTACATCTACAGGGTTGAAAACTTAAGGAAATTACAGAAAGCTGCATGGTAGTGTATTGGTATAAAATGTCAATGTGTCAATGGCAGGAATTCTAGAATACCTTGCCCAAAGTACAAATTATTTAAGAAGAGTGAAGCATTTAGAATATCTTTTAAAAGATTACCTTTCACAGTAGTAGAAAAAAAGCCCATTAAATTGGCGGTTCACCTTGCAACACTTTTTTCAGTTCAATATGTCTCAGATAGTTAACCAGACATTAATACAGGTATGGGACCGGTTATCCAGAATGCGCGGGACCTGGGGCTTCCCGGATAAGGGATGTTTCCGTAATTTGTATCTTCATGCCTTAAGTCTCCTAGATCATGTAAACATTAAAGGGCGGTTCACCTTCAGGTTAACTTTTAGTATATTGTAGAATGGCTAATTATAAGAAACTTTTCAATTGGTCTTCATTATTTATTTTTCATAGTTTTTTAATGATTTGCAATTTTCTTCTGTTTCTTTGCAGCTTTCAAATGGGGGTCGCTGACATCATCAAAAAACAAATGCTCTGTAAGGCTACAAATGTATTTTTATTGACACTTATTACATCATTCTATTCTGTCCATCTCCTATTCATATTCCAGTCTCTTATTCAAGTCAATACAGGGTTGCTAGGGTTTTTGTAACCTAGAAACCAAATTGCTGACACTGCAAACTAGAGAGCTGCTGAATAAAAAGCGAAATAACTGTAAAACCACAAACAATAAAAAATGGAAACCAATTGCAAATTGTCTCAGAACATCACCCTCTACATCATACTAAAAGTCAACTCGAAGGTGAACAACCCCTTTAAATAAACCCAATAGGTAAATTTTGCTTCAAATAAGGATTAATTATATCTTAGTTGGGGTCAAGTACAAGCTACTGTGTTGATATTATTATAGAGAACAAGAGAATCATTTCAAAAAAAAAAAATTTGAATAAAATTGAGTCTATAGGAGAAGGCCTTTCCATAATCCAGAGCTTTCTGGAAAACTAGTTTCCAGATACTGTAACAGATCCCTTACTGGTACTTTTTGTTTTTTCTAATACTGAAAGGTAAAGTTACATTTTTTTCATTCCCATATGTCTTTCTAAAGCAGCTGGGAGGGGGGTGCCAACTTTATAAACCATTCTAAATTGATACATTTGGTAATACATTTCTTATCTTTGCACCTACTGAGCTTCATTAAAGGGCACCAATCATAACTAAAATAATTTATACTATGTGAAAGTTCAAGAAATCTGATTTTTAAAACAGTTAAAATTATTTGTATAATGTAAATCATCAGCTCAATATACTTTCTGCAAAATCTTCCCCATCACCACTGCAGTTCTAGTTGAGGCAGGCATCTTGGATTTCACGCTCTCCTCCTACCTATATCTTCACAGCCAACTGTAGCTCAGAAATCTCGCACATGCTCAGTTGAAATTTCTTGGTTGCCTAATAAACCTTCTAACCTATTCTGAAATCTGCCAAACATCTGTGTTAATGCTGCCACCTTCTGGAAGTTGGTGTGTGGCCTTCATTTGCATAATGACATCACTAGCAGGAGATAAGATAGGGAAATCTTGTGATACTTCTAGAGTTTACTAGAGCTAGGCATTCTGGGTAGAATACTCAGGGCAGTGCTACAATCTGAGCATGCTTGTGAACTCATTTGCATGTTGTAGTCACAGGATGGACTCCACCAGTGAGAGATCTGATGTTTTGGTTGTACTGGTCAGATTGTTAATATGTGTTTGATTTTGGCTGTGATTGGTGCCCTTTAAAGTCAGATGTTAAAACTGATACAACAGCTGCTAATGTTCTAGAGATGCTGCTGAGAAATGTATCAACTAATGTAGCAAAATTTGACAGTTCAGAATCTGCACCTGAATTACTGAGCTACCCGACTGAAACACCAGAGAGCATTAAACTTTAAACTTCAATTTTGGGGAAAAAAATTGTAAAAATGCAAAGCAATTGGGAAATAGGGTCTTCATATCTGGTGAACAATCTGGAAAAAAAAAAGTGTTTGGAAGGTGAACAACCCCTTTAAAACATAAGGAGAGTTGAATACTGCATTTCATTATAATGGCTTGGTAACTTCAGACTTTATTAACACTGACCAAATAAAAATAACCAGACCAAAATCCTTTATATCCTATACCCCAGAGGAGACGATGCTACAAAACCATAAAATAAAACAGCATTATGGGATATAAAGAATTTCCTTTTGTACAGTTTTATTTACATACTTGTTTGCCAAAAGAAACGATAGGAGTGCTGGGCATGCAGCTATCTGAATTCACTTTACACACAGTATAGGGAGTATTGCTATAAATAAAATAGCTGCATACCGAGATTCAGTTCTAATCCTCTCCGATTAGCAGTTTCAAAACAGAATTAGAATCGCCCACTGGCAGCCAAACTCCAATATGCCATTAATCTATTAAACACCATCTATGGAGAGGGAAGATGCTCACACTAAGCCAATGTGCTCCACATACCATTAAGTAAGAAAAGGTAACGCATTTTAGGAGTGATTAGCATCTTTTTTCACAAACAGTACAATTTAGTACATGCATTGGGATATATACAATTGAACATCTTGCCTTACACAATAACAAGCAATCCCGGAATCTGATTTAAGTTACACTAAAGGAAACCTTTTAAAAAGAACACACACCCTAAGCCCTGACTTGGACCAGAATGCAAACTCATTATATCCAACATCTCTCCCCTCACTTTTCATTTGCAGCACTGCAGAAGATAATCTTAGTTTGTGGGACATGCATAAGTAGCAAAAGCAAGTATTTTAAGGATGGAGGGGGAGCAAGAGAGTAGGTTATTTGGACAGCATATTTGCCAACAGAACAGACCCCAGTAATGATCTCTGCCAGCTCCAGTGAACAAGGCCTTTATAACATACCGTCAGATTTCTTGGGATACATTCCTTGCTTTAACAGTCCTCATCGGCAGCATCCCTTTTCCATAGGACTTGTACCTTCCTCAGAATACCAGCAGCAAAGACACCCTTTTGTGGCAGATGCCTCTCCCAGCCTTTTGACTCCCTTCAGAGGTAATTCAGCAACATCCCCACGCACGATAAAGGCACAAGCAATATCTGCATGTGTCGGAACAATCTATGGTTGCAAAGCAGAGCTGAAGACAGAGCTGCTTGAGAAACGGAATGCTGACTGTTCTGCATCACACTTGCACACACTCACACCACTGCATCAGCAGGCTGTTCACACCAGCCATTAAGGGCATGTTTAAGCTGCAAACAGATATTACTCACTAGATAGAATTCTTTATAGCATCCAGAGCAAAGTGATTATTTGTGTCTTAGGCTGAAGGACGAATAAAAGGGAACATTATCCTCCCTCTCTCTCTCTCTGTCTCCTTTTATGACTGATATTTCTGTTTCACTGCCACTAGACATCAAGGACAATAGGCTAGGATAAGGCTGGATATTGGGATCGAAAGGAGAAAGAATGAAAAAAAAAAAAAAAAATAAGACTAAATAGAAGGCTGGATGTGCTGCTCACTCCCTTCCCATTTCTGTGCCTCATGTATCCAGGCACGGGTGGTACAGACTCCCGTGAGAGTCTGTATGAAACAGCTGAGGCACAGGGGAAAACATGGCATGGATGCCAAAACACAGAATCAGGCACCACAATACATTCAGACACAACAAAAATGCCAACTTTGCTATGTCCATGCATGAACACAATAGGAACTAGCCATATGTGATCTATGTCCAGGCATGAATACAATAGGAACTAGCCATATGTGATTTATAAATATAAGACAATGGATATATCTGAAGCTGGAAATCTGAAATAGTTTAATATTTATGGCTAACCCCCCCCCCCCCCCCCCCCCCCATGCAGAAACACTGACATCACAGGCAGAGTTTAGTATCAGATCATATGAAACGAGCATGTGCAGCAGGAATTACAAATGACTTGACATTTGTTTTAGGGCACGGCAACCACTGTATTTGTAATAGGAGAGAGCCCAACAGAGTGGTTTCAACTCAGACAACTCCTTAATGATCCAGGATTGGAAGCGTTAACCAGCTGGCAGCCCTAACAATTAACTTCAATATAATGCTGCAGTTTACAAAAATAACACAGGGAATTTTTTTTCTTTCTTTTTTAAATCAATCAAGGGTTAAACATATGGGGAAAGAAATAACGGATCACCTTTAAAGGGGCGGATATATCCCAAAGTAACAGCTGGTGCATTGTTTGAGCATTGCCGCTGGTCTCTGAATTAACCCCCCTTTCGAAGGCAGCCACAGCTCCCACCTATTTCCTCCCCCTCTCTGACTGAAGGTAAAGGACAGGCTGTGCTGAGACGACAAAAGGCTTTCTCTGTGCACCAGGAACTACAGAGAGGGAGATGCTCAGAGGCAGTGGGCGGGTAGCTCCAATACAAGCTGTATTACTGTCTGCAGGACCCTGACACACACACAGCAACACAGAGCCTGAGAAGCCTCCCATGTAGGAAAACATTATTGCACCGCTCTGAGCAACACTTTCAGCTCCTGTAAATAGTAAAATACATGGAACGAGTGACATAATGGGGGAAACCTAAACACTAAGAGCCTTTCACTAGCTGCACAGTTGAACTATTTGTTTGGAATGGGGAAGCAGAGTATTTCTAGGATTACAGCATTTGGTTTGGAAACCCAGCAATGCTGCCAAATTATGGCCATCCAAAACAATTATCTGTATAACTGTGCAAAATGAATGATGGATATAGAGGATAGACAGATAGACAGGGGGAGACAGAGAGAAACAGAGAAAGAGAGAGATATAGATAAAGATAGACAGAAAGAGAGAGAGATATAGATATAGACAGACAGAGAGAGATAGAAGACAGAGATTTAGAGGTAGACAGAGTGATTGAGAGATGGAGACAGATATACTCTAAACTTGTCATAGCTATGCTATATTTAATCACTACAAAAAAAAATGAAATGAAAAATGAAAGTTTCATCCTTCTTCCTATTATTATTATACAAATATTAGAAAGTGCCAAGATGAGAGAGATCAATTTGCAATCTTCAAATCACCTAAAATCACACCCCGTTGCTCCAAATGAGACCGACATGAAAATCTGCCTGTGCTAATAATCAGGTGATTTTCACAAGTGCCACTTTTGATGCTGCCTTTTCAGCATGGAAAAACCGTCTGAAACTGCCACGAGTTCCATTCTACTAAAGGGAAGGGCAATGTCTGCTTTTGCAGCATTCTGAAAAACAAGTTTCTAGATGATCAATTACATTAAATTCAATATGTAGGTTTGCACTACAAATTAAAAATGATTACCCTGAACAATTTACAATGCCCCATGCAGTGTGCAAGGTGAAAAACAAAACGTAATTGTCTGTCTTTTTGCACTTTGCTCTTTTTTTGGGCCATTGGGTGAATTGCCACACATTGTAGCCTGAAAGCAATACTGCCTGTGTTAGCCAGTGCTCCATTCAAGGGGGTGGGCAGAGGGAGACACCCCCCATACAACTGCCCCATATCTTGAGTATCATTCAGAGGAACAAGGTACTGTACAGCCTTCATCAGGTTGGCACTGTTCTCTGCACTAGATTTTTCATCCAGCAGCAGCATTACTGAAAGGAACACTAAGGGGCCCTCTCATCACTTAATGCACTTGAGCCCCAGACATTATGAATGACTCCTAATGTCCTTAAAGGAAAACTATACCCCCTGGACAATGTTGGCCTCTATAACAAGATATTGCATAAAACAACTCATACGTAAAACCATACTTCATGTAAATAAACCATTTTCATAATAATATACTTTTTTAGTAGCATGTGCCATTGGGTCATCGTAAATATAAAAAAAAAAAAAAAATAAGGACAGCCTCCTGGGATCCTAGGATCCAACGGTGCACACAAACATACCAAACAAAGTATAAAGTTAGGTCACATGAGCCAATTAACAGACAGAGTTGTGTCTTTTGCTTCCACACTTCTTCCTGTTACAGTTAGAGTTGAAATATTTCTGGTCAGGTGATCTCTGAGGCAACACACAGACCATCACGAAATGGTGGTTCAAGGCAAGAGATGTAAAAGGGCAATATTTACTTAAATTTATATTCCAGTTTGGGAAGATTCTTTAAGATGCCACTTATATCGATATAAACTGTTGCTCAAGTATTCATTTTGGGGGTATAGTTTTCCTTTAAAACAGAGCTACGCTGCTTTCTATATCAATATTCAGTGTCTATATTTTCTGTATTAAAGTCAAAGAATGCTTTTTCTATGTGTTGTATAAAACACAGAACAGCGAAACTGAAGGCCTAGAACTTGATTCTTGAAACTGGAGAAGGAATTAAAATACATTACATTGATTTTAAGTTTACACTTATACAAGGTTTTTTATGATTCCGCCCATATAAACAGACAGACAGATCTTGAGTATGTACAGACTGAGTGCCCACAACTTGGAGATTGAACTGGTATGGCTCAGACAGACCTACAGACTGAGAAAGAACAGACTGTGCCGGCGACATGACCCGGAGGAAGTGGAGGATGAGGTCCACTTCTTGCTACAGTGCCGCAAATACTCAGCACTGAGGGAAACCCACTTCCAGAGAGTCTCCAGTTATATCCCAGACTTTAAATCCATAAAAGAAGAAATGAAACTCCACAACCTACTGGGAGAAGAGGCACCAACAGTAACAATAGCTGCATAATATGCAAGAGACAGGACTTTCCCCTATTCCCATAAACTGCTCCCCCTAACCCCACCCATTTCATCCCTCTACCAATGCTTATTGTATTTGGTCCTGCCAATAAAGCTCATTTGATTTGATTTGATTTGATTTGATTTGGATTGGATTATTGTAGTTCAATAAACAAACCGTAAACTATAGTGGTATGAAGGTCAAACCTTTTAATGGCTAACAATATAGAAATATTGTAAAGCAAGCTTTCAGCCATCTTTTGTTTTAGTTTTTAACCAGAATTCTCATTAATGAAAAATGTGCAGATTTTTACTACATTTTGCAGCATCTGTATCCAAAGTTTTGATCCCACTTAGCAACCCTTTCTCAATTAGAATTCAAACATCAGATACAGATTATGCACAATGAAGTAGGAAACATGAATTTGCAAATTTTTCATTAAACCTCCGACTGCCAACAATCTATATGCTACAATGTTCGCAATGACAGTGTATTAAAATATGACCTGCAATTCTTTTCATACTCTCATTAGTGATGCACTGGCTGCCTTGCTGGGCATTACTGTATGTGCATTAAAATAGGAACTGCACTCGCTTATAACTTCTGGCACTTTGCCTTTTATTAAGCCACAGAGTGACCCACACAAGTTAGATGCACAAGTCAGTTTATGGCTTAAACTACACCCCTTAAACAATGTAGGTCTCTATAAACAGATATTGCCTAAAGCAGCTCATATGTAAAACCCTGCTTCATGTCCATTTCCATAATAATATACTTTTTTAGTAGTATGTACCATTCGGTAAACCTAAATAGAAAACTGATATTTTAAAAAAATAAGGGACACCCCCTTGGATCATACGATTCACGGTGCACACAAACATACCAAACAAACTATACTTGTTAAATCATATTAGCCAATTAACAGACAGAGTTGTGTCTTTTGCTTCCACACTTCTTCCTGTTACAGTTAGAGTTGTAGTCAGGTGATCTCTGAGGCAGCACACAGACCATCATGAAATGGTGGTTCAAGGTAAGAGATGTAAAAGGGCAACATTTACTTAAAAATACAGTATATTCCAGTTTGGTAAGATTCTTTAATATGCCACTTCATTTCACATAAACTATCTGTTGCTCAAGTATTCATTTTGGGGGTATAGTTTTCCATTAATAAAAGACAAAGTTCCAGAAGTTAAAAAGCGAGTGCTATTTTTCCTGCACTCTGCCAGCAAAGTAGCACATTTCCGGGTTCAAGATTACACAGTGGTAAAAGCATGTTGCCTAGCAACACACTTTTCACGAATCGCCCATAACCAAGCAAAACTCTGGCAATTGCTGATTTACACTGCACACAGCATGAAAACTGAAGTATGTACAGATAAAAAGTTATCTTATTATATGTAAAAAATAAAAAAAAATCTTCATAAGCGAAATAAACAATTTGAAAGTACATATAAAATTACTCACTGTCTTCTCCAGGGCAAGGCATGCCTGGCTTCTCTGGGATACTGGGAAACACTAAATAAAAGAAGAAAGGATTACATGCACTTAAATAAATGGCAGTGAAAAATGTCCTCATTAAAAAAAAAAAAAAACACTTTTGAGCTGGGAAAGTGTCCATTGCTGGCTGTGCATACCTAATAAGACTTGAGTTTGTACCTTGCTAAACACAAACTTGGGACAAGTTTCACTGCTCATGATCACTGTAGCTCGGAAACCATGTCAACTCCAGTTGGTATACGCTACCTTAAGATTTATTTTCCTAATTTTAGTTAAAAGGAGTAAAATTTGCATTGAAACGGTGTTAAAAGCACATACTTTTGCAACTTATCAACTTACATTTATATAAATATCTATACCGGGTTTCAGTCTTTGTTTCCACTATTCTAAACTGCTTTGTGAATTTATCCATAGTGCTATTTGTCAGTCACAATGGACTACGCTAGATGTATTTTGTCAGCATATTAACATCTGATAATAGGAATAAAGATAACATATACATATCAGTGGACAGGGGAAGTGATCATAAGGTTCTAAATAAACACAAATATACTTATGAATACAATTATGACAAACAATCTGGCTGCATACAAGTATAAAGGGCACTGCATATGAATTAGGTGATTGTAATACAACATAAATGTATGATTTGAAGGTTGCTGTAACACAATGCCATAACTGCCAAACTGGGTGTTTTAGAGCAACACACAGCTTTATGGTATTAGAACGTGCAGGGCTTTCAGTGGCCAAAAAATGCAAAAGCACACTGATATAGCCATATGCCGACTTATACAGTGTACTTTAATTGCATGAACAAGCTTCAGCAAGCACATTCAGGCAATAGTTATCGGGAATCACAAACTGTTTCACAGTGCTTTCAGGAGACTACAAATTGGAGGAAATCTTGAAGCCCAAAAACAGAGAGCTTAAAGGAAAATGAATACAAAAAAATTAAAGTGTTCTATTAAAATATAAAGTAGTTGCCCTGCACTGGTGCAATTGGCATGTTTTCTTCAGAAAGACTACTACAATTAAATAAACAGGCTGCTGTGTAGCCATGGAGGCAGCCATTCAAAGCCAAAAAGAAGAAAAGGCACAGGATACACATGAGATAAGTTCTAAAGAATCCCATTGTACTCATCAGAGCTCATCTGTTATCTGTGCTTGAATGGCTGCCCCCATGGGCTACACAGCAGCTTGTTTACAGAAACTATAATTGTGTTTCAGAAGCAAACACACCAATTGTACCAGTGAGGGGAAAACTACATTATATTTTTGTTTACCACTTACATGTTACTTTAATTTTTTAGACTTCTTCCTTTAAAAACACCCCTTGTGCCATTACCCTTACAAACATGGATCACTATCCTTTGCTATGGATGAGAAGCACTACAGGGTTGCATTTAATGGGTGATCATAGCCACTTCCCCTTAAGTCAATGTAAGGTTATTTTTCAAAAGATACCAAAAAGTTTGTCTGGCTCTATCAGAAGCAATAATCAAAACATGTCATGTGACACAGCCTTCAAAACCACAACATTTTTGTTTTAAAAAACGATTTAAACTACTGTTCCACTTTAAATGAACATCGACAAATTCTCCCCAATCTCAATATTTCATCAGGGCCAGTCTCTGGAATGGATATCTTATGCAAAACAAGGCACTTTCCATTTCAAAGAACCACATTTTCGGATCTACAGCACTGTGACCTTTTACAGCACAGAACCTAATTCCCTTTTGTGAAAAGTACCTAATAATAGTTATCTAATCTTTACCATGGATGCTGAGGCCTTCTTCCTTGTATATGGAATATAAACGAAAAGCTTCTTCGAGCTCCATTTGAGAAGAAATGGTACATGGATCCCCTGATAAAAAAATAAATAGAAAACAATGCAATTACAATTCAAATAAGATAAAATAAGATGCAACATAAAAGTGCGATCCAGGGCTGGACTGGCCTAGTTTATCACCAGGGAACTTCATACAAAGCAGCCAGCCACTAGAAAAGTGCTGTGTTCCCAACCCTGCACATGTCAGAAGGAAGCAGTCACCCCAGATCCAAAAATAGAGCAATAAAGGCCAACTAAGC
>CM044443.1:93871206-93883072 GCA_024363595.1 Xenopus borealis
TATATCAAGATCTGCTAACAAGATTAAAAATAATACATACATAGATCAGTGGACAGGACATGTGATAATAAGATTGTAAAAAAATGTGATTATTTAACTTCTCTGGCTCAGTGCAGGCCCACATGTTCTTCAAAAGGGTCACAAGCTCTGTGTCCTTGTCAGTTTTTGCTTTGGCCATATATTCTTTCAGCAATTCCCTGGTGAATCTTAGATCAGCTCAGCTTCACTTACTTTATTGTTAGTGGCCAAGGATCTGTTCTGTTTTTTTTTCTCTTTGTCTCAAGGCCTCACAGTTTCTTCTTATTCATTGTTTTCTTCTGATTTCATCAAGGAAACTGTTTAAATAGACCCTAGATTCTGTTCTGGATATTGAATAGTGTGCAGCTTTAAATAATGATATGAACTAAAACTAGACTATGTTCAAGTAATCAGACTCAACAATTAAATTACCATTTAGATCCAAATTGATATTTTTAAAATCAGAGCTCTAGGGAGAACACAGGCAGGTGTATGGATAATATAGATCAACTGTCCAATTGATGGCCCGCGGGCCAGGTGTGGCCCTCGAAAGGATTTTTATGCCCCCCCAGTCTGCTAATGGGCTCCATAGACATCACTGTATGACATCATGATTTTAATTCAATTGGTATCTTTCATATATTAACATGGAATAATTAGAAGTCACTTGTTACATGAACATGTACATACAAATGCTACAAATTTCAATGAGTTGTGAAACACTTGACACAGCTGAGTACAATTTACATTACACAATACATTTTACTGGTTATCCATGGCTTTTGTGTATTATGCTCTTTAGGAATATACTGTATGAAAGCTCAAAAGCATCAGAGACCTACAGCAAAATATATAAAATTGTGTAGTGTTTTATGTATAGAATTCTGCTTCAGCAAAAAAGGAAGATGTGAAGGTGATGTTGACATAGACACCTTTGGTCTGGAACAGAAGCTAAAAACACATGGTACACATGGTATTTTTAGACTAAACCACAAGACTTAAAAAATAAATTTAGCATATTGTGTATACATGTATTATGATCACGTTAGGTAGAAAAACCGTTACACTTTTCTTTCTTTGTCTATGGCTATAACACTTGATTTGAAACCATTGTAGTTCTGGGCACACAGTCAGTTCCCTGTCAATGAGATCTAAAGGCAGATTAATGATTGTTAAATGTAGCAAAAGCTATTCAGGGGACAGTTGAGTTGTTGAGTTTTTCATCATTAATCTAAAGTACATGCAATGACATCATTTGTCTATTATGTGTATTTTTCTGATTCAGGTGACAGTTCTGTCCCACATTATACATTTCTTTCTCTGGAGCTAAACCTGATGTGACTGAAAGGAGAAAATTGTGTCTAGAAACTGCAAAATAACAAGAGCCAGAAACTGTATTTAGTGTTCTGTTTTTTTTCTTTTGCATTATTCTCATGAGATCATTTTGGCTAAATTAACTACTAATAGGATCTAGTGAGCCATCATAGTCCTCATAATATGTCCTGTCAGTAATGTTGTTTTAAATCATTCATGCCAACTGGAAGTAAATAATGACAACAAAAAACACCATGTCATCATAAGAGATCATATATTGCATCATCTATGACATTACAGGTGAAATTGGCAAACTCAAAGTGTCTTCTTCTTTCAGGATTATATTTCAGTAACATCTCAAATTTGTTGAATTGACATTATATATGTATTCTGCAACATCCATAATGTTACACATTATCACCCAAACAGCACTTGCAGCATAAAGACATCATTAACGACAACAGCATATTACGAATATAATATCTGATATCATCATGTGTGAGAATTACACAATCATAGATATCACATAACATGTAATAATTTCTCTGATGATTGTCAGTAAAGGAGATTTTTTGTTTAGTTAGCCTATAAATTGAATAAAACATCTAAATATTAATGATAATATATTACATTATTTTCATTATATCCCTGGCAACTGGTTCAGAAATGTTTTATAAGGAGAGACATAAGCATCCATTAATGAGAAAGGTAAGCATCAACAAGTATCCTTTATCCTATCATCTTTAATTCATTTTCATAAATGAGTTTTATCCAATTACTTTTAGTAAAGCTGATTTCCAGACTTAATATGGGTCCCCTAAGACAACATTTTACATTATTATAATAATTCCTTATTTATGAGTTACTTATTTTTTTACATTGGCATTTGGGCTCTATGTGAAATTAAACCAAAGGCACAATATACATGGGTTGTGAAACACAGGGCTTGCATTGCAAAGCTTTTTTAGTTTGAAAAATGTTTACAATACCTCTATCTATCCCCTTTAAATTAGTAGTTTATAGAGGTATAATGAGATCAGTAGTCCCTCACTTACCCTAATTTCTACTTTGAGTTTACAGGTAAGAGTAATTCATTAATTAGGGGTTTAAACTGTGAAAAATATTTGAATAATTAAGATTTCCTCCTCCCACAAGAAGTCTGAAGATCAATGGAGGCAGATTTAAGAATAAACTTAAATGCATTTAGTTTCATTGTTTCACTGCTTTTTTATAATTAAAATAATATTCAAAATATAATCAAAGGCCTGTTGAACCTCATGTTGAAAACAGGTGTATGATGCCCCCATAGTCAACTAAAATGCAAATTTCCATACATTTTACCACAGCCTGAAAATGAACAAGACTGATAATCATCAGACAATATATAAATACAATATAATTCAGAATCCATTATATTAAATGTATACTTAGTTACAGATATACTGTCATCAGTCAATGTTCCATTTTAAAACCTTTCCATTTTCCAAACTATTGTTTTGTTTTAAAATAGCGCTAATGTCATTTTATATTACATATATTGTTTTGGATTTCACAAGTTCATATAGCAAATATGCAGTCATTTTGTTCTTCTCTATTTATATTGGTTTTGTCATTTTCCTACTATTATTAAAGCTATACACCTATGGTATCACTTTATGTAAAGTTCAGCAAAGTTTTAGAATTTATCAAACGGGATAACTTTGTTAATTCCTTAAAATCTTTTTGGTGGCTGATTTGATCAGTCAAATGCCATTTTGTTCTATGAGGAAATAGTGGAGAGTTTGCTCATAACTTGTCTGAATCGTGATCTAGAAAGAGAGGATTCTGACAATTATATTTTAGTCTTGAATGAGTCCTTTTAGCATGGGAAATAAATTGTTAAATATGAAAGGCTTTGTATTAAGTTTCACCCTTTAGAAGGGACCTGTCACCCTAAGAAATAATTCCATATCCTATTTTATGATGTAAGTCAAGCGACTATATAAATTATTTCAATCTTGTTTCTTTTAGTCTTTCTTATTAAAGGGCAAGGAAAGGCAAAGAAATAAAATCCCATTTTTACTTTCTTTAATGAAAAAGAAATCTATCTCCAATATACTTTAATTAAAAAATGTGTACTGTTTTTATAAGAAACCTGACTGTATGCAGTGAAATTCTCCCTTCATTTATTGCTGTGGATAGGAATTTTCATACAGTCCCTAACCCCCTGTGGCCAACTTTGAAAGCATAAATCATTTGTTTGATTAGGCTTGTGGTGCAGTAAGTTCATGTTTATGTTTAGTATACAAAATACAGTATTTCTAGCATTATTATATTTTACACTTTCCTTGCCCTTTAAGGCAAGCTTTAGATCACACCAAATTTTTTTTTATCTGCCCATGCACTTGCTACACACATAGATGGTGAGTCAAGAGGGGGATGTAGGGGGGCAGTGACTCTAGGAAGTGCAGAATGGAAATGAAATGTAATTGCCTGCCTATGGATGTTTTAATAAAATACATTTTGGGTTTCATGTTTAATCTTAAGAGGACTTGTTCTTTTTATGTCTGGGTGACAGATCCCCTTTAAATTGCATTTGCGTCCTGTGCTGAAAACCAGTACTGTATGTTGTGATAAAAAAATGTCAATTGAGTATATAATATGTATCCCTCAGTACACGAACCAAGGAAGGATGCCCAACAATTTTGCTTACCTCTGGTCATTATCATTATGAACAACATTTCACACTTTTCCACTGACAAATATGGGTGTAAGTATAAAGTATCAGGATACATGTTACATATTTATTCATTCTTACGAGACTTTTCAGAACATTGTATTACAATAATCCTATACATTTCTATTATCACCGTCAAAATGTTTTTACAGATGAAAAAGATCATCATTTCATTAAGCACTTGCTCTTGAATCATCACATAAAGGCGAAAAATAAGAAACGGCCCATCCTGCATGACCATTGCAATTAACAGACTCCATACCTCACTTGTACAGCAAGATGAGCTGCAGTTACCAGAAGACGATACATCATTATCTGTTGAGTCTGATGACTGGGTCTGAGTGAGCACTAAAGTAAACTGCAAGAGTGCCCAGCTAAAGATAGCTAGCCCTACAATGTTTACCATTCTGCAGGTTTCTACCTGTGGTTCCTTGATTACATTTAAAATATCCAGTATGTCTGCTCCTAAAGCAATGTAGATAAGCAGTAACTGTGAAAGTTGGCTTCTGTCCATCTCCCCCTTGGGCATGATCCAGCGTCCCATAACTATAACTAATATCATGACCTGTTCCAGAGTTTTCAGCCAAGGCGTATACTTGATGAAGGTTGCAGCATCCTAGAAAACCAAAGCACTGTTAGCATTTTCTACAGATTGCTTAATTCATCACTCTGAAGGACGATAACACTGGCACAAATCACCTTTCGCCTGCTGATTATTATTTGTGTTTTCATTATTGCTGAATTAGGGTGTGTGTGTGTTCAAGCAGGATTTAATTTTTTTTTATATTTCTTTTTATTTCAGTTACAGTAAGGGAGTGGTAACAGTTCAAGCAAAATCTTTGAAGCATATTAAACAACAGCAAGTTTATGCATCACATCTTTTATGTTACAGACATAGAAGTGTAAGGGTTCCCTTTCAAAGTGTTGCCATGCATAACATTTTCAATAAGCAAAGAAATAACAAATACATATTGAGCTTTGACCAGAGCCATAGCATTCAGCTAAACAGAATCATCATGACTATAAGTTCTGGTAACTGAATGTGACAATTTTCTTGTACCCAGCTGATGCATTCTTTTTCTTTATTTAAATATGCATGCTAGGGTTTGGTACCAAATCTTTTCTGTAAGAAAATAATCAATTCAGTGCATCTGTAGTGCAAATGAAAAAAACGTGGTTTCTTACTAAAGTTGGCAAGCTGTTTACGACTAGTGTTTTAGGGGTACAATGCAGTAGTTAAAATCAGTGGCCCACACAATTAAATAAATTAGTTAGAGAAATATGCGCCTGTGTGTCCCATTGAAAAAACTACTATCCATTTCTTAAAATGCATATGATTTAACATGTGGGCCAAATAATTATATCTTAGAAGATTTAAGGTTTAAAGTTAGGATTTAAGGTTGATTTGTCTGGGATCAGGCATATCAGTTAACATAATATTCCACTCTAAGCAATCACCCCACCACCCAGGTGTAGGCCCCACATACAGTAACAATGTGGTATTTTGTTCCAAAACAACCAAACTGCACTGTGTGAGCAACTCTATTGGTGAGTAGCCTCCCATTTCCATCTCTTTGCCAAGCACTGAGAACATTTTGAATGTATAGAAGTGAATGTAGAATGATCAATATAAAAAGGCGGCAGCACTCAGAATCTGGAGGGGGGCCCTGAGGCAGAAGTCCGACCCTGGCCAGCCCCCTCATAGAGGAACATGGGGATAAGGTAATGTAAAAGCATCAGGCAAATACTTTTATGGCAAAATTATAAATAGTGTTCAAAGATAATGTTATGATGCATATAAAAAAAAAAATTATTTTCTGGTATCAGTATCTCTTTAAGTGATACCTGGACCTCAACCGCCTTTGTGCCCATTGTGATTACAGGGTCAGATACAAGTGTATATTGCCACAACTACCAGGTCAGGATTGCAGTAAGTTTGTAGCTTTGTTTTTTGTGTGGTTGCATGTGACTGATTTTGGCGTAAATCTGCATATCGCATAAACCATTTAGTCATGATAATCAGCACTGCTGCATGCACCACTCAGAGGCTGTGAAGGAATAATGAGACGCTACAAAGTGGAAAACACCAGTATTTGCTAATATGGTGCATGCAGAGGTGCACATTAGCTGGGCTGCACTGGGGTAATAATTCACTAACCTTTCCAATTTGACTTTACTTGCCCCTACAACAATACTAATGGTACATGAACCCTTATATTGATAATATTAAAACAGTACATTGTACTTTATGGTTACTAATCTGCATTACGTGATGATTCCTCTTTAAGTTTATTTTAGTGTGTTATAGAATGCCCTATCATAAGCAACCTCCTATTTATTTTTTTATCCCTCCTATTAGCATTTCGCTGATAAAGATGTAGGTACTTTTCTGCACTGAAATCCACTCCATGTGCCTACATCTGGTCCAATGTATAAAGAGCATACTTAAAGGGATACTGCCATGGGAAAAATGTTTTTTTTTTCCAAAATGCATCAGTTAATAGTGCTGCTCCAGCAGAATTCTGCATTGAAATCCATTTCTCAAAAGAGCAAACAAATTTTTTATATTGAATTTTGAAATGGGGCTAGACATTTTGTCAATTTCCCAGCTGCCCCAAGTCATGTGACTTGTGCTCTGATAAACTTCAATCACTCTTTACTGCTGCACTGCAAGTTGGAGTGATATCACCTTTCCCCCCCCCAAGAAGCCTAACAACAGAACAATGGGAAAGTAACCAGATAACAGTTCCCGAACACAAGATAACAGCTGCCTGGTAAATCTTAGAACAGCACTCAGTAGTAAAAACCCATGTACCACTGTGTACTATTCAGTTGGGAAATTGACAAAATATCTAGCCCTATGTCAGATTTCAAGATTTAAAAAAATCTGTTTGCTCTTTTGAGAAATGGATTTCAGTGTAGAAGTCTACTGGAGCAACACTATTAACAGATGTGTTTTGAAAAAAACATGTTTTCCCATGACAGTATCCCTTTAAGCGTAAGGGCTTTATCCACAGGCAGAAAACCAGTCTAGTGTGGCCATAGCCTAATAGTCACAAGTGTAGGTTAATATGCCAGTGGATGGTTTTATCAACCAAAGTCCCTCAATCATCTGCTAGATCTAATACTGCATTGTCTAATGACCCTAAAGTAGTTCTTTGTGAATTCATGTTTTAACCAGTGATTAATTCAATCCTGCTGTAAAACCACAAAAGTTGTGGTAATATAAATCTCACTGCTGGTAATAATGAAACTACTTGAAATTGTTCCTGTTATTGTTTACATTGAAATGTTATTCTTTTTATGAATAAAAACAGTCTTTAGCATTTATAATGAAACATACCGTTGGCAAATGCTCATCTGTCTGCGTTGAGTTACTCATTATGATTCTGTATTGCAGAAAGTCAAGTTCCAACAGAAATATAGATGGTATGGTTGATGACAAATATAGAAACATCATTGGAGAAAACCTAAACAGGACACAACAGAGTGTCAGATAAATCATCAAGTAATTTATTAAAGGAGAATTCAAACCTGACAGTAAAAAAACCCTACCCTCATCCCCACCAAGACCCCCGTCCCTCCTCCCCCCAGCCTGTGTTACCCCGTCAAATGCCCCAAACTTTTTACTTACCCCTCTGTGTAGATTCTGGCATCGAAGTTCACAGACGCCATCTTCAGCCGCTTTGGTAATCCTCGGAATGAGACCGATGATTGCTTCAACTGCGCATGCGCTGATACTTTGGTCTCATTCCAAAGATTTCTGAAGAGAAGAAGACGGCGCCCGTGAATCTACACCGAGGGGTAAGTAAAACTTTCGGGGCATTTGGGTAACACATAGGCTGGGAGGAGGATGGAGGGGGTCTTGGTGGGGATGGGGGCTAGGTGTTTTAACGTTAGGGTTGAATACTCCTTTAAGATAATTTGTTAAGTAATTCATTAAGGCAGGATATTAAAGGAACAATTCAGTTCAGTGTAAAAATAAAAACTGTGTAAATAAATAGGCTGTGCAAAATAAAAACATTTTCAATATAGTTAGTTAGCCAAAAATGTAATGTATAAAGGCTAGAGTGACTTGCTGACAGAACAGAACACTACTTCCTGCTTTTCAGCTCTCTAATTCTGAGTTAGTCAGCGACTTGAAGGGGGGCCAGTGGAAACCAAGAGATCTGAAAAGCAGGAAGTAGTGTTCCGTTATATTATACATCCAGTCACTCCAGCCTTTATACTGCAGCCTTTATTATATTTTTGGCCAACTAACTATATTGAAGACGTTTTATTTTGCACAGCTCTATCAATTTAACCAGTTTTTATTTTTATACTGAACAATTCCTTTAAACTTTAAAACATCTTTGAAATGCAGTAAATATGAATCATAACCCATTTATATGTTTTTCATCTACCTATAAAAGTAAGCACAAAGACTGCCAGCCTACCAGTGTGTTCTGGTTAGAGGAAACTTTAATTAGATGTTTGAATATGCATATGAGAGGTGGTCTTCATAAAATCTAGATACAGGCTCCTCCACCATTTCTGCTTGCTGATAAACTCTGGATTATGTTTCCTTGTGGTTTGTGGTTCACCCTAAACCCTGTGTTTGGGCTGAGTCAGAGAATTTCCAACCCTTACACAATGTCCCATAAACCCAGTGTCTGGCCATAAACCTAAAGTACATATAACCTCTTTTAGGGATTTGTGATCTTATTTAAATAAACAGCAAAACAAAATCTTAGCTATCATTATCACAACTAAACAGCATAATAGCATATTAGCTTCTAATTATAATTACCTGGTGTTATTAAGGTGTTATTGCATATTAGTGAAACCCAATATTGGTGATTCCCCTTGTATATGAAATTTGTTTACGGTGCACTCCTATATATCTCTACAGTGCTCAGATTCTCACAGGGATATATTATAATATTACAAACTATGCAAGAATTGAAAAGCAGCAGCACTATTTGGATTTCCTTTAAGGGGTGTATCCCGGTTGCTTTTATTATTTACGTAGTGTGTCTTTTGGCAAAAAATATAAGCAATGGGGTTTGTACCCCTTAAGGAAATCTAAATAATTATATTTTACCTTGTTTTCTCCTTGTGTGTTGCCTTTAA
This sequence comes from Xenopus borealis, assembly GCA_024363595.1. Lineage (NCBI taxonomy): Eukaryota > Metazoa > Chordata > Amphibia > Anura > Pipidae > Xenopus > Xenopus borealis. The sequence continues at coordinate 93,880,367 of CM044443.1, forward strand.
TTATCAGAAGTTATTGTGGTTTGCACTAGGTTCTGCCCGATAATCCTATATTCTCAGGGTTCTCGAGCAAACCCCCCCAAAATTAAGCGTTGGGGAACAAGTTTAAAAAAAATGCACAGTTAGTTTTTTTTTGCTCAATTTTATGAGGGTTTGTCCCGATCTGATTTATTCAAATAAAGAACAATTGGACAAGGGAGTTTGGTCCAGCTTTTTTAATTTAAATTATGAGATGAATTTGGATTTTAGTAAATAGCCCATTAAAGGTTAAAATTAATTGCTACTATATGTGTAGTGAGATGAGTAAATTCTGAATTTGTGGCCATTTGTTGTTCTTACACAGCTGGCATGGGCAGAATCAAACTCATACATAGCCTGTTCCTAGTAGGTTGGTGAAACAGTTGTTTTCTCCAAGTGACAGCTCTTCTTACCATTTCCATTCCCCTTTTTCAGTTGCAGCCAATGTCACTACCAGCTCTAAGCACAGAAGAAGAAGACCAATGAGCAGAATCCAGTAAAGTTTATCATTCTTCATTTCTACCACAACCCATACCAAAAGAGCCCCGTGTGCTGTGAACAAAATGCGGCTGATGATGGCCCATAGAATAATCTTGGGTGAAGTAATCATAGTGGTTATTTAATGCCCTGTAGAAAAGACAGCAAAATGTACCATTCTGTATTATTTTGGTAGATCTATAAACAGCACTGCAGCAATGAAGAGGTGAACTGTTTGCCAACATTCATTATAGAAACCTAATTATGGTCTTTCTTCATAAATAATAATACATACAATTGCTAAATCTTTGTTAAGAATGGAAAAAATGGATCTAAAAGCTGAGTACATAGTTTACTGGTATGCAAAAAGGCAATAAAAAATCCCCGGCACATTATGGGACCTTCTTAAAATATGTTTACCTTTGGAATAACATCTTGATCTGCTGGGAAAGTAACAAGGTTACGCTGCTTTTGAAAAAAAAATTCAATATATATGTAAACACACACACATATATTATATACTTTAGTATTATTATTATTATTATTATTATTATTAATAATAATTTTTGTTTCTCCTTTTAATGATTTGAATCAGAACTTTAACTTGGAAATGTACTTGCTTTTAACTCTGAAAACAATTTCTTACTATGTATAACAATCCATCCTTTACAATAATAATCCTTTAATGCAGTGATCCTCAACCAGTGGCTTGTGAGTTGCTCCCAGTGGCCTCAAGGCAGGTGATTGTTTTTGAATTCCAGGCTTGGAGGCAAGTTTTGGTTGCATGAAAACCAAATGTACTTCCAAGTAGAGCCTCCTGTAGGCTGCCAGTCCCCATAGAGGCTACAAAATAACCAATTACAGCACTTATTTGGCATTGTCAGGGGCTATTTTTATGTTTGTGTTTTGCGCCCCAACTCACACTTACATGAACTTGACTATGGTTCATGGGTAAATGAGATTGTTTACCCCTGCTTTAATGCAAAAACATGAGTGATCCACAAAGAGAAAACACACTTATGACAATGTATTGATGTTGCTGGACTAAGTTTCATCAAACTGATTCCAACATATGCTATTTAAATGAATAACTTGTGGTTTCTTCTATATAGATTTTCAATACCATGATTTTGTACAAGATCTGGTAACCTAAGGTTGTGGAAAGCTGCAATGGTGGTCTAAGGGTAAACAAACATTGATCCTTCTGTATTACAAGTCAGTACTTGTGACTGAGAAATCAATTATAGTACAAATAACTGAGCTGAATGAAATCACAATCCTGCTATAATAAAATAATCTGTGTTTGTATTTTGTCCATTTTAAATAATATACTGTAACATTACCCAATGGGTTACTTGAAGCAGTAGATGGGGCACCTTGAAGGCCAATTAGGGTGAGATTTAAAGTGTATAATTATGCCAGTCTTACTACAGCATAAGTGTCAGTTACAATATTGTGGCATATGGGGTCCACTCCTGAAACCGCAGAGCACCCAGGGTAGGATATATACAAAATGTCTTAACTAAACCCCCTCTAGGAACACCAGTCCCACTTATTTGCCTTCCAAGTTTCCCCCTTTCCCCACACAGTGTATTAAGCAAAAAGTTGCCCCTATTTAAAAACATGAGCCTAAAATGCAGAGCAGCACAGTAGAGTTCCCTGGAGCTGTCTTCTTTTCATTCACATCTTCTTTAAGTCTCTTTACCGACACAAAGCCTCAGGAGCATGCTCAGTTGAAGTTGATTCTTGACTAGCCCCAACTACACATGTTCCTGCTGAATTAGTGTCGGCAAGAAGACCTGAAGAAGATGCAACTGGGAAGAAGATGGCTCCAAGGAACTCCACTGGGCTGCTCTGCATTTTAGGCTCAAGTTTTTAGGGACAACTTTTTTTTAGGGACAACTTTCTAAAACCAATAAAAATCAAGTCTTAGGGTAAGTCTGCTTTCTAGTTGCCAAGGTCAGAATCCTCAATACCTGACAGCATTCTAAATTCCAGACTAAAGTCTGATTGCAAACTACGTCATATTATATAATGCAACACGACAGTTTTAGCTGTTGGAGAAGTTTGTAGTCCTTGTACAGGAGAATATTCAGATGCTGTCTGTCCCTGTTCTAGACTTTTACTGCCCCTTGTACATATTTGATTTACTCATATTGTAAATAATGCAGCTTAAATAAGAAATTGTCTTTAATATATGGGACAATAAACCCA
>CM044443.1:93889928-93908687 GCA_024363595.1 Xenopus borealis
AATTTTAATATTTATTCAAAACGAGAAACAATTCTTCTTAAGAGTAGAAGTTGACTATGAGATTGTTCTGCTTGCTTTTTTCATCATATTTTTCGTAAAATTCACAGAAAAACTGGAAGTTATTTCAACCATTGTTTCTGATTTATATATATAGGAAATGTAGGAGAATATTTTATTAATGACACTTGACATTTTATTTTTCATATTTTGGTTAATTAGTATTACTATCAGTATTCTGAGGAAGTCACATGAGACCCCTGAGAGTCTCACAAATACCACTTGAGGAAATCTTCCTGAATATTTTTTAATAAGTTAGCCCATATTTAAAAATATGTCAATTTAACAGAATCTTCTTACTTGTTTGTAGGGATACACCGAATCCTGGAATCCTTCTGCCTGGCCGAACCAAATCTTAATTTACATATGCAAATTAGGGGTGGTGAGGGAAATCACGTGGCTTTTTGTAACAAAACAAGGAAGTAAAAAATGTTTCCCCTTCCCACCCCTAATTTGCATATGCAAATTAGGATTTGGATTTGGTTCAATATTCGGCCGAATCTTTCAAGAAGGAAAGATTGCGGATTCTGTGCATGTTAAAGGAGATGGAAAGGCTGGAGGCACTTGGGGGTGCCAAAGTTAGGCACCCCCAAATAATTTTATCTACCTACCTGAAACCCCCAGGCCAGAGCTCCTATCAGCAGAAATTGGTTTAGGCCCAGGGTTATACGAGTGACCACGGAGTGATCTTCTTCCATTTTCTTCTGTCTTAGATTTCCCCGGACCAAAGCATGTGCAGGTTAACGAAAAAGCCTGTTTAGTAAAAAAAAAAAGTTCGGCTGTTCGCCAGGCCCGGATCTGTGGCGAGGCCACATAGGCCCGGGCATAGGGCGGCAAGTTGGTAGGGGCAGCATGCTGTCCAGCCGCTTGCTGAGGAGCACTGGGGACGTGCAGCTCAGGAGTGCCTACTCTTGCTAGAGCTGTGCGGACGGCGCTATAATCCGGCCCTGCTATCCGCTCTACAGTGCATGCACAGCCGCACGAAGACAGAGAAACGCGGAAGTAGATGTCTCTGTGGTGCTCACTCGTTTAAATCCAGGCCGGTGCAGATTTCTCTCCTTTAAATGGAGAGCTACTATAACCCATCCTAATCCCGTCCTAATCCCATCCTTAACAGTTGTTACCTCTTGGTAAAAAAAAAAAAAATTTTTTTTGGATCCTCTCACTTCTGAATCTGATCTAAGTCACAATATATGTAAACCCGATGCATCAATTAAGTTGTCCATGTTACCATGTTACTATTCAACATTCAAGATTGACTGCACTTTTTGTTGATTCTAGCAGAATATTTATTTTCCAACTAGTTTGAATAGAAGACAAGACAAGTGTAAACAAGATAGGAAAAGGGGGTTTTGTTTAGTGGATATCCAATGAACTCCCTTAGTGACATTCATCCAAACCATTATTGGTGCAGCTTCTAAGGGGAAAACCTCACCTAGTAATTATTCTAAATTAGGTAGATACTTTAATTATTTTGTGGTTTAAATGTAATGTAAGGTGGTTGTTGCATCATAGCTGAGTTTACCATTGGCTTAAATAATTCCTACCTAACATTTAAGGGCCTAGTTGCTAACATTCAAATTTCTAATTGTTTTCAAATTGGATCTTTTCTCTTTTTTTCTTTAAAAAAATAGATTTTTAAGCATAAAAACCATGAAAACTCTTATTTAAAACTTCTGCAAATAAAAGCTGCCTGTCCGACAGAAGTCAATGGGAGCCACACTGATCCTATTGTACCTTTTTTCTTTGCCATTTGGAGGTTTTCCTGATTTTTGTATTTTCCTATGTCCTTTTTTGGGTTTGTTTGGTTTTGTTTGTTGAAACTGTATTCCAGTTTTAAAGAGTTATTTGTGGTTTCTAAAACCTTTAAAACCACTAAAATAATAATGTTCATAAACTGTCCAGAGGAACTGTCTCCAGTTTATCTCAAAAGTTACAGGATAAATACCTTGCTGATCTAAAAACAGGGATGCAAAGAGGAATAGGCTCTCGCACACCCTTTAATTTAGAGATATCTGGTGCTCAGTGGTAGAGGTACGGCCACCTCACAAACCAGTCCTGGAAATAGAAAAAATCCACGGCACACAGATCTGCTGCAAGCAAGGAATCACCTTGCACGTTTAATGCGGCCGTGGAGTGCACGACCGCATTAAACGTGCAAGGTGATTCCTTGCTTGCAGCAGATCTGTGTGCCGTGGATTTTTTCTATTTCCAGGACTGATCTAAAAACAGAACATTGTACTACATGTATGGAATCTATTACCCAGAATGCTTGGGAAATAAGGTTTTTCCAGACAGAGTAGGCAGATGCCTTGGGTGCAACTGAGAGCAGGTGCAATTGTAAAAAAAATCAGCATGTTTCCCATTCTGTGTTGAGACCTCTGGATCTATCGCTGAAGAGGTTACTTTGCAGAGTGATTTTACTAAATTGGAAAACTGGGCAGCAAACTGGAAAAATGAGGTTCAGTGTTCAAGGTCTTTGAGAAGAAATAACCTAAACAAGTTATACACTAAATGGTAGTGTATTGGGAAATTCCATAATCAAGAAGGATCTGGAGATTTGTGTGGATAACCAGCTTTGTAACTCTGTGGCTACTAATGCAGATGAAAAGCTGAGTTTCAGCGAATGCACATTTGAAACAAATTTGTAGTCCTGAACAACTGCTCATGCGCTGAAATTGATGGAAATTTCCATCAGTTTCGGCACATGTGCAGTTGTTCAGGGGTAGCAGGTAGGCTGGGGGGAGGGGTTTTTTAATGTTTGGGTTGAATTTCACTTTAAGAAGAATATTAAAGAGCTGGAGAGAGTGCAGTGATATGCAACTAAACTGGCAAAATGGATGGAAGATTTCAATTATGAGGGGAGACTGTCTGTCAAGGTTGGGGTTGTTTTCTGTGGAGAAAAGGTGCTTATTAGGGGACATGATTACCCTATCCAAGTACATTAAAGGGCATTATAGACAGCTAGTGGGGGAACTTTTTTCCCAAATAAAAGAAGAAAGCACCAGAGGCCATTAGACTTGAGGAATTGAGCTTTCTTTAAAGCAGTGTAGGTGGTTCTTCACAGCAAGGGCAGTGAGGATGTAGAATGCACTGCTGAAAGATGTTGTGATCGGAGATTCTATTAACACTCTTAAAGGGGTGGTTCACCTTTAAGTTAACTTTTAATACGTTATATAATGGCCAATTCTGATCAAATTTTTAATTAGCCTTCATTATTTATTTTGTATAGTTTTTGAATTATTTGCCTACTTCTTCTGACTCTTTCCAGCTTTCAAATGTGGCGGTCACTGACCTCATCTTAAAAAAACAAATGCTCTAAGTTATGGTCATTAGTACTTTTTATTAATAATCTTTCTGACGCTCTCCTATTCATGTTCTGGTCTCATATTCAAATCAGTGCATGGTTGAAATACTCAAAAACCACAAATAATATAACATGAAAACCAATTGCAAATTGTTTGCAAATTGTTTCACTCTCTACATCTTACTAAAAGTGAACTCAAATGTGAACAACCCAGGCTTGGGTATCATAGTATCTGTATATATAGTTTATGTATTTGAGTGTATAGATAGGTCTGTATAGGTTTGTGTGTATGGGCTCTGCTTGGAGAAGTTGAACTTGACGAACTTTGTTCCTTTTTTCAACTGAACTTATGTAACTATATAGTATCTGTATATATAGTTTGTGTATGTGAGTGTATAGATAGGTCTGTATAGGTATGTGCAGGTTGGTGGTTGAGAATGGGGGGGGTGGCAGTGAGCATCTGTATCGCTTGGCCCATTCTGGTGTTAACAATTCTTTTGAATGGGAGGCAGAGACAGGGCCTTCTTCCTATAGTGTTCAAAATTCCGTGTCCCCTCAATTTAGCATTTTATACCTTTTTTTTTTTTTTGTGTTTCTTAAAGCACTTTTTCTATGGATCCTAATTAATGAATATTAGAGGAATGGTAGTCATTATTCTACTGCCACACTCCCCTCTCGATCCACTATTGCCAACAGACTATATTAATTAGTCATTCATATCCACCAATGAGAGATCCAAATGCTTCTGGTTGGTGTAGTTTGCGCATGTCTCCTAGTCATTACCTGATTGCAGCAATGAAATAATAAAACAGCTTCCATCAACCATTTTCATGCTCTCAAAATATTGTGACTAAACACACAGCAATATCCAAGAAAAGAATGTTTCACACCACTACTAAAAGAATGATTTGTGTCTGTAGGTGTGTGCATTCATGCAGATAAAAGATTATCCAGTATTATCTTAATCACCTTTAGGGTAGTGACACTCGGGCACACAATGCTTTGTCTTCCGAAGTTTCTTCTTGAGGCAATTTCGGAAAGCGAAGCGCTGCATGTGCTTAGCGCAGGCGACTCTTCATTATGCAGGAAGGGAAGAACAGGCGATTAGTCGCCAGGCGACTAAAACTTCCCGAATCTGCCAGTGTGTCGCTACCATTAGGGCTTGTATAGATGAGCATTTTTACCTGAGCTCCCCTGTGTTCCAGTTTCATGCGTTCAGCACAGGAGTAGACACACTGAATGTGAGCACCGACTGCAGGTTGGGCTGCAGCATGTTGCATTTAACCTGCGTTTGGCGCTTACATGCATCTCTGTGAGTACAGCCACATTGAAAATAATTCAATGCTTCTACTCCTGCTCTCCCCTGGTGCTGAACTCATGTAAATGGAACGCAGGGAAGCGCAGGTAAAAACACTCGTCTGTAAAAGCCCTTACTGGGAAACAAACAAAAGTACAATACACTACAATCCTCCATATGAACACAACATGAGTAATATGTAATGCATTTGCTAAATGGTATATTGTACTCATCTCTGCTGTTGATCTGCCTCCTTCTTAGGAGGAATACATTTAGCACAACAACATAATGCATACACTAATACAATGCTGGGTACATACGATCAATTAACTTCCCAATAATATATTAATTTGAGAATGATTATTATCAAAAGGCTCTCTAAATGGTGATAGACAGTATGCACACAAGACAGAGTTCAATGGAATTATGACCCCTAACTAGGGTTGCCACCTGGCCTGGCCGGTATTTTTGATGGTTCATCCCAATGTTATTAATAGGGAAAAAAGATAAATAGATATAGGAAGGCCAGTATTTTTTTTCAAGAAAAGGTGGCAACCCTACCCCCAACTGAGAATCATGCCATAAGATACCATGGTGTCCTATCAGGCCCAGAGTTAGAGGAGGGGGAATGCTGGCAGTTGTTTGAGGCCTGGACACAATCTAGTGAAGTGAAAATGAGTTATAATCTTGATTCATTTAGATCTACATCACAAGGTAATTGATAATAGCATGGTGTTATAAAGAAACAAATAATAACATTAAAGGTTTTGTATCACTCAGCTGGAATGTTTCACATGTGTAGAAATCTGATCATTTTTCCCACCTGAAGTACTTGCTTTATCAAATATTAAGACAAGGAAAATGCAAAATCTGAGATTGTTTTTGCATTCATATGCACGATTCAGTTAAAGTGGTTGTTCGTCTTTATATTATATTTAGTATGATGTAGATAGAGAGTGGTGCTCCCAGACAATTTGCAATTAGTTTTCAATTGGTACTATTTGTGGTTTTTGAGTTATTTAGTCTTTTATTCAGCAGCTCTCCAGTTTCCAATTTCAGAAATCTGCTTGCTCGGGTCCAAAATACCCTAGCAACAATGCATTGATTTGAATAAGAAGGGAGAGGGAGAGGGTCTGAATAGAAAGATGAATAATAAAAGTATCAAAAACAAGAAATTTGTAGCTTTACAGAGCAGTGAGATCGTGATGAGCAGCAGCGAACTCCTGAGTCCCCGATCAAGGATTGCTCAACTCCAGTATATAGTAAAACTTGAAAATCTTTATTTGAACATACAATTAATTGCAGGCAGCGTCCGAGGTCTGATGCGTTTCGTGTTCACACACTTCCTCAAAGACCTCACTTCCTGTTACATTTCCCAGATTTAAATACACCCTACCCTCCATTAATCAGTTAATTGATTATGCATAGCTTTAAAACACTCAAGTACAGAAAAATCGTTAAATTACATAAAGTTAAAAACAATATATATTCACATCCAATTCATATTTTGTCCAATTAATTGTTCTGTTAGTATTTAATTAATGAATTAATTTACGGGCTTTGGTTATTCATTCAAATGCAACTGGTTCCCTGCTTCAATTATCTATTATCAAGTACCATCTTAAAAATTACATTTGTTTTAACTGGAGACTGTTTCAAAACTGAATGAAGAATGAAATACATGTTACTAAAGTAGCGATCCTTATCTATATGGGTTATAACTGGTAAGTGTTACAAAATCACTTTTTCAAACATAGCAACTTATGTGAAACACTGAATTAAGCCCTGCAGGTTGTCCAGTACACAATTTATAAATTCACTTCACCTCAGTTTTTAGCAACTTCGCCTGCAGGTTTCCACCCCGTGGACCCAAATGCACCCTTTCTATTCCTTGGACTGAGATACACTCCATCTGTCCATTGTTACACTCCCTGAAATGCCTGGAAACTGGACTATTTTCATTTAGCGATTTGATACTGTTTAAATGTTCCCTTATTCTGTTTTTTAAATTTCTAATTGTACAGCCAACATACTGCTTTTTGCATTTTAAACACGTTATAAGATAAACAACAAATTTAGTATTACAATTAATATAGTCCTTAATTTGATATGTTTCCCGTCACACTACATACAAACGTATCCGACACTCAAATTACTTTACATGTGACACATCTATTTGATCCACAACTAAACATTCCATGGCTATCTAGCCATGTACCTGATCCCAAATCTTTACTAAACAAACTTGGTGCCAATGTCATGCCCAATGTAGGGGCCCTCCTAGCTACCACCTGAATACCTAGTTCTAGTAATTGTCTAAATTGTTTGTCCCCATAGACAAATGCTTATTTATTAGGTCCTTTATTTCATTAAATTGTGCACTGTATCTCATGCTCAGCACTATTTTCTTTAATGTATTCAAGCCACACATTTTTTCCAGATGTATTTTTATAACATTTTCTTTTTCTTTTGTTCTTATCTTTATTTTCACTATTTACACTCTCTTTATTGTCATTATAATTTCGTATTTCCTCTATTAGTTCCATCCTATCAGAATTCAGAGCCAATTCAAAGGCAGTTAAAAGTCCCTTAAAACCATATCCTCCACTCAAAAAATTATTTCTGAGTTTGCACGACTCCTCAATATGATTCCCCCATTCAAATGATGTGGATAGCACAAATCTGCCCTCGGAAGTGAGTTTCCTGAGAGGGGCTTCGTATGAGTAGTGGTCATAATCTGGTCATTTTCAATACTGATATCTAGATCTAAAAAAAACTATATTCTGGGTACTGAAGCAGCTGGTGAATTTTAAATTAAACAGATCATTATTTAGACCCCTGATAAACTCTCAGCTTATCACTTCCCGACCAGACAAACAGAAGGTCGTCTATATAGAGACGATACATTACAACATGTTGTAAATATGCATTTTCTCCCTCCAGAATATGTGTCTCCTCCCACCAACCCATGTAGAGGTTGGCATACGTGGGCACAAATCACGCTCCCATGGCTGCCCCGCGCTTCTGGAGGTAGTACACCCCCCCCAAACATAAAGTAATTATAGGTTAGGAGGTACCACAAAGCCTCTAAGATAAAACTCTTCTCCTTCTCTGTGTATCTGCTATATCTATTGATATGATACTCTATCACTTTCATGCCCATATCATGTGGGATACTTGAATATAAAGATGTAACATCTGCTGTTCCCCATCCATAAGTATTGTTCCATTCAAACCTCGCTAACAACCTTAGGACATCCCCAGCTCCGACAGCCCCTCATTAAGTGAGGAGACTCCCGAGATGATCGGTCTTCCCTTCCGTGGGGAGATGGTAAAAAATAGGTGTAAGAGGGGCTCTTGGTACTACAGTATTCCATTTGCTGTCTGTAATCAAGCCCAAATGCTTTTCATAGTTGGCAATTTTCTCTAGCTCCTTCTTGAACTTATTAGTTGGATTACAACTTAAGATCTCATATGTATTCATATCCTCCAACTGTCTCAGAGCCTCCTTTTCATAATCCACAGTATTCATAATTACCAAGAGTCCCCCCTTATCCGCCTATTTAATTGTGATCTGTTTGTTGGCACTAAGCTCTTTCAATGCCTTTCTTTCTCCAGCAGTAAGATTTCCTGACTTGAATAAAGCTCGATTCTCTTTTTCCAACTTTATAAGCTCTTTTTCCACTATATCTTGAAAAGCATCAACCAATTCACCCCTACTACCTACTGGATAGAAACCGGAGGTTCTCCTCGTCTCCCGATCAACACTCTGCGTGTCAACTCCTACCCTGTCTAACCCTTGTTCACCACTCTCCTGTAACAACATCCCCAAATCGTGAGCCGCTCTCTGTTCAAAGAACAGCGGTGATCTCTCAAACCCATCAACTGCTAGTGTTCCCCCGTGATCCCCATTAGAAAGGTGAAAGAATCCAAACAAGAAGGCAAATGATACAACTATAAAAAAGCAAAGACCTATCAAAAAGTTGCTTAGATTTGGCCATTCTATAACATACTAGATTTGGCCATTATATAACGGTGAACCACCCTTTAAATAAATCTAGGAGAATACACTGTAAAAGCACAGAAAATAATCACAATACTAGTTGGAAAACCAGATAGAGCTATACACTGGAATATATGACACCTGGATATTAAATAGACTTATTAATATATTATTATACTACTAACTGGGCAATGGGCAGAGTCCCCCTCCTGCCTACTCCTATATCCTTGCAATATGACGTTTCCTTGTGAAATAAGCGTTTCAAGCTGGGCCACATTCAAATCCATCCTGGGCTGCATGTGGCCCTCGGGCCACAGGTTGGACACCCCTGGTCTAAGGACTGTCTAGGATTCAGTTAAATATAGGAAAATACTTCACCGATTTGATTTAAATATTATTTGTATTATTATGTTGCAGACATACCCATGTCTCTATAGCAAGGTAGCTTTAGGGGTAAAAAAAAAGGAATTCAGCTATCAAAACCCCATAAATTGTCTAATAGGGGTTAAAAAAAAGGAATTCGGCTATCAAAACCCCATAAATTGTCTAATTTTAACAATGTTATTATTCCTAGATTTTGAAGCCAAGCCTCAATAATGACATACCTTTTCACAATTCATGCAGAAATTTTCATTTACAGCTTGTTCATTCCAGTCTGTGAAGATAAGTCATAGAGACAAGTGAAGTTTGGTGGATACTCACGGACTATCCTCAGCTCTAGTGACTAGTGACTAGTGACTTAGATCCACACCCTACAGACAACTGATAAGGCAGAGTACTAGTGCATCCCTGTAATTAGCTATAATTAGGAAAATACAGCTCAAATGTTATGTTTTACATAAAACATAAATCCACTGGACTAACTGATATAACTATTGCAAGACTAACAGGGGGGTTAGGGCAAGAAATTTCAGAACCACATCTATGTAGCAAGTTATTCAGTGTTTGGATAATGTTAGAAAATGGATCTCATAATTAAAATAAAAATTAGCATTGCTTTAAAAGGCACGTATGACATCTTTATCATAATTTTGGTACCTTTCTACTCCATGCAAGATAAACATTTTGTAGTGGGTACCTTATGCTAGGATAAGTTTTTTTAATGGAGAAAAAAAAGTCCAATCTATGAGGGGGGGTGCCAAATTTAATAATAATTTTATGATGATTTATCTGAAAACTGCACTGGCCTGGGGCTCTAGCGAGCAAGCGTTACACTTCTTCCTTTGTTTCTACAAAATCCTGAGGGCAACGCATGTGCAGTAGGGAGAAAAAGTCTGTAAAAGTCTGGCTTTTAACTCTACTGTGCACCCCCCCCCCATCGATTGTCACTTTCCTACTTCTTTAAAGGAGAACCAAACCCCCTACTAATAAAAACCACTATCTCCTAACCTACATAGTCCCCTTTCCCTGTTTACCCCCAGCCTAGCTGTTACCTCCTGTAATTGCCCCATATCCTTTACTTACCCCTCACTGCAGAGTCAGCGGAGCTCGCAGGCGCCATCTTCAGCTTTTCTTCTTTGGAAAGTGAGTGCTGTATTGGCAGATGCGCAATTGGAGCACTCTTCTAGTTCATGACAAACATGCATGCTCCGAAAGCAAAAGAAAGTGCTGAAGGGAAGGAAGAAGACCCAAAGAAGAGCCAGAAGATTGCGCCAGTGAGCTCAGTTGCTCTGAATCTGCAGAGGGGTAAGTAAAGGATTGGGGCAATTACAGGAAGTAACAGCAAGGCTGGGGAGGGGGGTAGGGAGGGGGGCTATGTAGGTTAGGGGGTAGAGGTTTTTATTAGTAGGGGGTGTGGTTCCCCTTTAAAGAGTACTAGGTATCCCAGTCCTCTTTGTTACATCTAGAGGCCTTCTCATCACACTTGGGCTACAGGTGCCATAGCGTGGTCTGCTACCAGGTTCTTTAATACTGGATAATAAGGTGCTGTAGCTCCCTGTATTTCACTACAATACAATGCCCATAATATTAATGACAAATGCTACTCTAATGAATTGTAGTCACATTATAGTAAACTTTCCACCTTTGGTGTCGCATGTGACCGGGTTCCAGATTGGTACCTTGCTCCCTCAACTCCCTTTGACTCCACTGTCTGACCAGGAACAGCCCCCTCCCATTATGTAGTGCAGGACCACCCGTTTTTAAACGTGTATATTTGTATACAGCCCCCCAACCCACCCACCATGATGTTATGGCAACAAAGCACAAGACTTGTAGTTGTACCAAATGATGTCACAACTTTATTAGACAACAGGTCAAAAGCTCTACTTACATTTGTACAAATGTATTGATTACAAATGTAATGCTCTAAACCACAACACATCAAAAACTGGACTGGTGCTATATTCTTGCAAATACTTTCCCGACGACGCCTACAGTTTGCTTATAAAATGGAATCTTCATATTGTCATTTATTCATATTGTCAGTGACTTGCCAAATGCTAATCTAGACAATTTTTATTCTATTCTTTTATATATTTATTCTATTCTAGTTTTTATCCTGTAGGCTTATATATGTATAAATAACATCCAGTAAACTAGTCCTCTCACAAACAGTGGCAACCATGTATTTGTAGGCACCTTGGCATTAGATTTCTTGGTGGGCCCCAAAGTACTCCATTCCGACATTGCCTGACTATACAAGATAATATTTGGGGCAGCTGTCTTTAATCTACCTCAGGGCTGTCAAGTGGGTTTTCATGACCCCAACCTTAGTTAACCCTTCCCAGATTTTTGCCTACGAGATCATTATTATCATTTTTTAGTTCTTGCTATAACAGAGATTTCAAAGATCTGGCATTTTATTTGAATGTATTAATTGATGTCAGTCTTCTGAATTCAATGACTTCCAAATAAGTAATGCGATTGTTTTACAGAGCACCAGTCTACTTGAAGGCAGGGGCAAAAATATATGCCAAGATACCAACATCCATTTGTAGAAAATGGGCAGCATTACTTAGAGCTGGGTGATCTCACAACAGGGCTGCTTCTTGGGCCAATTTGTATTTAAATTTATATACAGCTGGCCACACATAGAACAAGAATGTGGGTAAATAATAGAAACAGCTGACCACATGAAGGGCCCTCAGCCATCCATTCTGAGCTAGTAATATCTATTCAGGTATAATGTGTCAGTCATCCAGGGCTAATACTCCTCTTAGGAGCAATTAGTACATTACCCACCAGATTCATCCATAGGCCTTACCACTGCATAGTTTGGACCTTAGACTAAATGTTCAGATCACAATTGGGTGTGGGCAGTTTGTATTTTCTGCAAAAAGCCGGTAACTCAGTGTAACTAAAAGCCATGCCTTCTTAAAGCTTTGCTAAACATACAGGGATCTAAAACTAATCCATTCCAAAGCAGTTAAAAAAATATGAAGATGGTTCCATTCCAAATATAATAGAAAACTCAGTGAATCATTCACCGGCAAATCTTTAAAAGCACTTAATAGTAGAAAAACACGCTAGGAACAAATTCCACAGGATTATGAAAAGCTGGGGTAAGCAAACTTGAGCATCATCTGATTGTTGTGTACAATTACTCTTAACTGTGCACTTAAAGGCTTATTCTATGAGATAGGAGTTATTGTGCCGTTGAGCTTGAGTGGGAACACTTTGTTATATAAGACATGCTGTTTATCACAAAGGCAACATCTGGGAACTGAAAGTAAACAGAAAACAGAGCATCTCGAGTATGCTTAACTGTAATACTTGGGGCTCTTACATGCTCTCACTTTTTATCCATCTAGAATAAATATTTTTGTAATGTCAATGTTTTGCAGTTGCTTAAACCAAATTGTTTATTTTGTGTTCACTTCCCATAGGGCCAGACCAAGTGCAACTGAGACACTTTATTGCTTCATTTTGTGTAAGCTACCCAGTAGATAATATTGACAGCTGCAAAGGCTGCTGGGAAAACAGCCCTGGAATAAACATCAATTGTATCTGCCTCAATAGGCTTCAGTAATGATTTCAATCGGCTTTGCTTCCGGTCTTTAGATTCATGGCAGATCTGTAGTTTTTCTTTCCCCGCTCCTTCTAATCTGGCTTCATTTTGAGTAGCAAAGTGGTGTTTGTTGATAAGGGTTAAACACTGATCCATTCCTAATATTGAAAGGGAAAGTAAAACAATGGCATGTTGTCCTTCGTTCATTGGTACCTGCAATAAAATAAAATGATGGCATAAAAACATTATGGGTTTATAAAGCAGATGCAAGTAAGATCATTCTTCTTCTGATAAAATCAAATATGTTTTTTGATCTCTGAATAAAATATACAAGGGGTCATTCATCACTCACCCTGGCAGAATGCAAAGTGCAATAAAAAGGTGCAAGTTGCCATGTTTTACATTCTGTCTTTGGCCTATGGGTGAGCACAGGTCCAGACTGAGAATTAAAATAGGCCTTGGCATTTCAGGTATACAGAGGCCCAATCAGCCCACATAGAGGCCCAAACAGCCCTTACTAACCCACTAAATACTGACTTTCTATGGGACCTTATAGCTAGTCTGGGCCTGGGTGAGCACCAGCACGTGCAGGTTTCTCCAGAAAGCCACTGAATGAATACAGAGCTGCCTTTCAGGCAGGAGCAGCCCCCTCCCAGTACTAATTTTTGAGCCAGACATGCTAGAAGTGCTGACATTAGGTGCAGAGCACTGCAAGACCATGGATGCAAATACTTATTGAATAAGCTCTAAGGTGTACGACTTTGTGCCCCTTAGTGTTTTACTACTAGCGTCCAGGGTGATCTTAATTTGCCACTACAATGTACGCTACTAAGATCTCAATGTGAAATACTTTGGTAGACATAACATGGTGTGTGTGGCATATGTTTTATATAATGGAGTAGAAGGCAATATGGACCATTTCCTTCGTAAAGCCCTAAATATGTAATACACAAGCAAGGCTATTTCAGCAGGACAATTCCCAAATACATATAAAGGTCTAAAAATCTCTGCACCTAAGATAAAATGTTGTTTGTTGCAAAAAAAAGAGTATGACAAGTATGTAGTTGTCATTGAGCCTGACAGTAATGCCCCAAGTAATGAAAATCAGTTTTGGAATAGAATAAAAAAGAAAAAAAACCCCACCAAAATAAAGTCATACTGTACAAAGTAGGAACTACAGAGTTACTACTTGCAGGTCTATTATTATTTATTCTAACCTGTTTGTGCTTCTTGCTGACTTTGGTCTTCACTTTCTCTTTTTTTATGTAGTCTGCACTGTAGTGTGCAAAAGCATATTCCACCAGGGCAGCAAATACAAATACATAGCATATCAGGAAGTAGACATCCAGAGCTTTAACGGCAGATGCCCTTGGCAAAGAAGATCGAGCACTAACCATCAGAGTCGTCATGGTGAGTACAGTAGTGATACCTGTTAAACATGGAATCTGACCTAAGTACCAGGGTAAGAAACTAATTTTAATTAGTGGTGTGTGGGCAGGCCTAAAACCCAGGGGTCGGACCGGTTCAGGGCCGACACAGTTTTCGGGTTGCGAGCAGGTTCCGATTCAGCTCTTTGTTCCACTATCCCATTGTGACCTTCCTGTTCCAGATTCTTTTTCCAGCAGAATCTATTTATAGGCATGTGCCTGCCCTGCCCTCTTTTGTAGCACCAGAGATGGGCAGGTCGGGCATGGGGCTATAAATATAAGAGCCAGGCAGGTTTGGACTGGGTGCATCTTTTTGTTGACTCACACATCACTAATGTCAATACCTACTTTATTTGGTAAACATAGCACACATTATATGACAAGCAACCCACGGACCATTAAACAGCTAATGTTGTTGCTGAAACCAGAAGTGACATCATCAGAAGTGGGTGGGGCATAAGAAGTCTTAAAAAAATAAAGTAAAATGTAATATATAATTTACTATATATATCATATACTATAATAAATAGAGGTTAGACCTGAAAACTGACCCACAACCTGTGACCCACATCTATACCCTATACCCAAAATTCCTACTCTTAACCTGCAGGTTACCCACTTTTTTGGGTAATCCACCAGTACCCAACCCACTGCAGGACTCTATCTTGCATTACTATACTTTGTGAGGTCATGCCTTCTAGCTACTATTTGCCTTAAAATTTGCACCCTTAATATTTTCATTAATGTGAAGATATCCATTGCTAGATCTTTTCCCCATAGGATTACGTTAAGCATCTTACCTAAAGAAACTCTGGCAGGAACAGCCGCCTGGCTGATCCAGAAGGAAACCCATGACATGGCAACTAGTAGGATGGAAGGTACATAGGACTGTATAATGTAAACACCTCTATTTCTTCTTAGATGGAAATGTAGGCTCAGTCTGGGAAACTCACCAGCTGCAGGACAAAACAATACATGCCAACAAAAATGTTTAATGTTTTCTAAAATTAAACAAATTGAACCTCTATTAGGTGCAAATGACTCTGGACAGAAAGAAACTAGCAGCAGGCCAAAAGAATCATAAAATTCAATAGTCAAACTGGCAATTAAACCAGTAAGCCACATGCATAAATGCAGCCTGTTTGCTTAGCCTTCACCAAAACAGACTTTGCGGGTGACTTATTTAGCCTTTGATTTTCCACTTCAAAATAATAATAAATAATGCAGATACTTGGAGGGTGTTTTGTTTAAGAGTGGGGTTATTTATGTGCTTACATGATGTTTAATATAAATGCAGCAGATATTTACTGCATACTCAAAATCTCATTAATTTTCTTTAAAGAAAAAACCCCCACTACTGTACTGTGAATACTGGCTTGCAAAAAAAAAACACTTTTTAGGCCACAAGAAAAAGAGAGACACAAGGAGAACATTGCAGGGATGATATACAACAAAAGCCTAAGACAAACATGCTAGAGCACAAATAAGTTCAAAATCGCACCCCTTAATTATTTAACCAGACGTTTGCAAGTGCAGAGTGAAATAATCACAGGGCTTCTTATCTCCATGAACCCACCAGCACTCCCTAACCTGCCCAACCAACTATGTTTTAATTATAAGCAACTGTTAGCTAGGGAGCACTGGGAGGTACAATACAGTGGGAAGCCCTATCTTTACCTATAGCAGGCCACAGGGCTCGCTTGCTCCTGACTGAGACTGACACCTCGCACATAATCCAAGCAAAGATCACAATGGGGCATATGTATAAAATAATAAAAGAATGATACTAGAGCTTGCCGCAGTTTGCTGTTTTCTTCTATAGACATTTTAAAAGCATATTTATAAAAGAGTGAATCTGATAGAAATAAACAGTGAGTGGATGCATTTTACTTTGGTGGACTGTGGTAAGCTCTATATATAGCATTTAGTATATAGATGCACACTGGCACTTTAAAATAAAACATTGACAAATACATTTTGATTTGTTTTCACTTTATTTTAAAGTCCCAGTGTGAATCTATACACATGTATGGGACCTGTTATCCAGAATTGTCAGGACCTGGGGTTTTCCAGATAATGGATCATTCTGTAATTGGATCTACATACTTTAATTCTACTAAAAAAATCATGTAAACATTAAATTAACCCAATAGGCTGGTTTTGCTTCCATTAAGGATCAAAACTAGTATCTTCGCTTGAATCAAGTACAAGCTACTATTTTATTATTACTGAGCAAAAGGAAATCAGATTAAAATTGTTGTATTATTTGATATTGGAGTTTATGGGAGATGGCCTTTCTGTAGTTTGGAGCTTTCTGGATAATGGGTTTCTGGGCAATGTGTTTCCGGATAACAAATCCTATACCTGAATATATATATATATTTTTTATTGTTAAAGGAAAACTATACCCCCGAACAATGTAGGTCTCTATAAAATGATATTGCATAAAACAACTCATAGGTAAAACCCTGTTTCATGTGAATAAACCATTTTCATAATAATATACTTTTTAGTAGCATGTGCCATTGGGTAATCATAAATAGAAAATAGCCATTTTTAAAAATAAGAACAGCCTCCTGGGATTGTATGATTCAATGGTGCCTGTTACAGTTAGAGTTGAAATATTTCTGGTCAGGTGATCTCTGAGGCAGCACACAGACCATCACAAAATGGTGGTTCAAGGTAAGAGATGTAAAAGGGCAATATTTACTTAAATATATATACCAGTTTGGTAAGATTCTTTAATATATCACTTAATTTTATATAAACTATCTGTTGCTCAAGTAATCATTTTCGGTGTATAGTTTTCCTTTAAAGCATATATTCTCTTTTTTGAGCCATAAGCATTCAGTTTTGCCCCTTAAGACATGTCCCATGCCTCTGCCATTGCTAAGGGATCCCTAAAGCAATTGGTAGGTTGCAAATCAGAGATATACTAATATTTACATAAAGTCCTAAAATCTGATATAAATTAAAAGCAAATCTTGACCCACTATTGACTGTTGTAACAACTAGTTGAGTGTCTGTAAGACCTTAGACACACTCTTCCTATTCAAGATATACTATATGTAACTATATTTTCCACTTTCTTTTTTTTCTCTACACTCTTGTTAATACTTTTCCTTCCTCTCTGACTTGCTTGGTGAAGTATACAATGTACTAATTCCTGTAACCTTTCGGGCATAAGGTACCAGAGTACTGTCTTGTTTTTCTGTCGTCTTCTTAATAAACCATGTGCTTCCTACATACAACAATAAGCTATCTGCTGTATTTCCCTCAGTTCACTTCCCTGTGACTTTCAAGAGAAATACATCCAGTTTTCTATTTACCACCTAAAACCAGTAGTAGAAATAAGGGAAAATTGCTACATATTTACCATGATTTTCCTTTCCTGGTACCTCTCCATATCAGCACTCTCTCCGGGTCAGCCCCTCCCTCACCTCATTGAAGAACCCCTCCCAACAAGTAATTAAATACCCGCGTCTAGTGTAAAGCTTTGCACCAGATAACTACCCAGGGAGGGAATCTGCTGATATGGAGAGGTATTAGGAAAGGAAAATCACGGTGAGGATGTAGCAATTTTCCCTTTTCCCAGGCCCTCTCCATATCATATCGTGAGGATCTCCGGCTTAGGAAGTCGGCATCCTTGTTGATCTTGCCTGGGACGTGGACTACTGTGATTTCTGAGACATGCATTTCTGCCCATGTGAAGATCAGTTCCACCTCTAGCAGTAGAGAAGGGCTTCTGGTTCCTCCCTGCCTTCTGAGGTAGGCAACCGCTGTTGTGCTGTGGAGGGCGCCCCCCCCAGCCTAGTTTTATACTTCCTGCTTGCTGCATCAGTTCCTGCTGGTGTAATCCCAGGTGTCAACTCCCCCTGCTGCCACCCTCCCTGTCCGGCAAAAATGGTATGTGCCGCTTATGATGCGAGCCGGAAGTATGGCTTGCATCGCTCGGTCGCCAGTAGCATTACCGCTCTCTGGGAAGACCGCCGGACGGGGGAACTTGGGACTCCGCGGTGCAGCGATGCAGATGTGGTCCACATCGCTGCTCCTAATGTGTGCCCCGGTCACCATCCCGAGTATGGGAAGACCGTGGACTCTGCACCAGATGTCCCACATGAGGAAAAAAAGACAGGAGATGTGCAAAAAAAAAAAAAACCCAGTTCCAAGGCCGCAATGCCTATGCTACCCTTAGGCTAAAAAGAACAACTTACTCCCTGAAAGGAGTGAGGTGGAGAAGAACCAAAAAAGACGCGGGTAAGTGTCTCTAACAGGTATTTAATTACTTGTTGGGAGGGGTTCTTCAATGAGGTGAGGGAGGAGTGCTGATATGGAGAGGGCCATGGAAAAAACTGCCCAGTTCATCTAACTTAGCTGTAAATTCCATAACTTGCCATCAGAAATACATAGATACACACACAAGTTCAAGATGATATTACCTGATTTCAAAATCATCTCATTTTTTGTGAATCTGTAGTTAGTAATTGTAAACTGTGCCAGCTCGATTTTATCCAACCCGTGATTCTGTTCTTGGTTTTCTGACCACCGGTACAGAATATCTTCTGACGAATAACCATCTGCATAGTAAAACTATGGTTAGGAGAAGCATATCAAGCTAGGAAAAAAAGGCATTTGTAATTGAAAACTCACTCTATATAGCATAGATGTTCCATAAAGACTACAAAGTATATATATATATATATATATATATATATATAT
>CM044443.1:93910551-93932572 GCA_024363595.1 Xenopus borealis
GCCTAGATGCACTTATTGCACCTATTTATGATGACTACATTTCTCTCAGGTACAGGTATGGGACCTGTTATCCAGAATGCTCAGGACCTGGAGTTTTCTGGGTAAGGGATCTTGCCGTAATTTGGAACTCCATACCTTCAGTCAAACAAAAATTTAATTTAAATAAATCCAATACTGGAGGCAATTATTTTGCCTCCAGTAAGGATCCATTTTATCCTAGCTGGAATAAAGCATAAGTTACTGTTTTATTATTACGGAGAAAAATGAAATGATTTTGAAAAATATGAATTAATTGTTCGAAATAGTCTGTGTGCGATGGCCTTCCCGTACTTTGGATCTTTCCGATAACTGTTCCCATACATGTACAGCAGAGAGATTAATGGCAGTGGTGGGTAGTTGTGGGAAGTAGATGATTAATGTAATGCTACACTTCACCTAAAAATATATTTGTTTATATTCTGAGATTTTTTTCTTAACTATAAAATATTTGGGCATATATATACATATAGTAGTAGTAGTAGTTATGCACAGTTTCTGCCACCTTTTCTCAACTCAAACATCTTTGCTCTATTTTTGTGGGGCATGTGTGAGTTTATAGCGGGGGTTAGGAGAGAAGCGAGGTGGTCATCCTGTGATTAGAGTGCAAGATTGCGTAGGTGTGACACTGCTTATCCCTGTGGGTTTTGCTCTTTGGAGTTGAACAGTTTGGAATTTGAACAGTTGTAATCATTTAAATTTTAAGGGCTGGTTGCACCTTCTGGTTTTGTATGCATCAAGGGTAGAACATGACCAGGACACTGGCATCCCCTACTTTCCATGTCATTCACGACAGGCAGTTTACCAGTAAATCTAGTCCCTAAATTGGAAAAGCATGGTAACATGTGCATGGTAACTGATTGTAAGATTTCACTAATTTAGGCCATCATCTGGACAAAAGAAGTAATGACAAGACCAAACATAAGAAACATGTCCAACTATGATAGAGCCAAAGTCCTCTAAGCTTTTAAATGACTGCTAATAATAGACAAAATATATAAATACATTTTAAAAGGGATGTTCACGTTTAAGTAGAGTGATATTCTGAGAAAATTTGTGGTTGCATTTTATTTTTTAGTATTTGTGGTTTTTGAGTTATTTAGCTTTTTGTTCAGCAGCTCTCTGGTCTGCAATTTCAGCATTGTGTTTGCTAGGGGTTTAAATGACTTGAATAAGACACTGGAATATAAATAGGGGAGGGCCTGAATAGAAAGATAAGTGACAGAAAGTAGCAACAAAAATAAATGTGTAGCATTACAGAGCATTTAATTTTAGATGGGGTCAGTGATGCCCATTTGGAAACTAAAAAGAGTCAGAAGAAGAATGCAAATAATTCAACTATAATCAAGAAAAACATTAAAACGAATGAAAAAGTTGCTCAGAATTAGTCATTCTATAACATACTGACAGTTAACATAAAATCGAACCACAGTGTTTTGATAACATGCTTTATATATTATATATTGTTTGTAACAATAAGACTAATAATGCAGTATTCTGTTGCAAAATACTGTACATTATATTAGCATACACTGACATGTATTTGATACAGCGCAGGCCGGGACTGGCAAAATGTAGATTCTGGCAAAAGCCAGATGCCATACACATACGCATTCTGGCAAAAGCCAGATGCCATACACATATAAGATGCCATACACATTCACAGATGTATTGGGCCTGTGTGGGGGGGGGGGGGGGATGCTATTTGGGCTTCTGTGTAATAAAAATGCCAAAGTTTATATAAAATCCCAGTCCGGACCTGATACAGTGCCTCCATGTTTAGGGTGTAGCATTCAAAAACTTACAACTTTCTAGTTCCAGCATACATTCTTGTTCATCCATGGGATACTTGGTTAGATCCATGTCACAGGACACTGTTGATGTGATTCTGTAAAGGATAGAGCCTGGCCCATTACATGCCCATTCAATCATATAGAATAGCCAATACATTTCCAGTTTCAGCAAACACATTCAAATTGGTGTATTTTTAATACATGTTCAATCCTGGTGTAAATTAGATTCAGCCTCAAACACAAGCATGAAAGGAAATATTTAAAAATAAAACAAATATGTATGTACAAACAGTCATGATTGTTCCTGAAACACATATTTGAGCACAAAGGTCAAATGATTTCTTAAAGAGGACACCTAAGGTGAAAAACAATTTAACATTTCTTGTTTTCAAGTACAGTTTTTTTTTTTACTTATATTAGATATTTTGCAATTTACATGTATTTTTTTTTTAGACTTCATGCTATTAGCAGTTCTACACTACTAATGATATATTATAGGAGGTTATTCTGCCACTGTACGGAGCAATTGTAAGGCCACATCTAGAATTTGCCAAACAGTTTTGGTCTCCAGCACTCAAATGAGTTATTGTAGAATTAGAAGGGCAACTAAGCTGGTAAAAGGTAGGGAAAATCTTATCTATAAGGAAAGACTGGCCAAGTTGGGGATTTTCACACTGGAGAAGAAGTGCTTAAAGGGAGATTCAACCCCTCCCGCGCTAACCCCCAGCCCCCCCCCGTAGCTCCCCCTATTCCCCCCCGGCCTACCTCTCCCCTAGAGCAAATGACGTTCTGTGCCGCATGCGCAGTAGGACACATTTGCTGGTTTGTACCACTGTGCATGCGCCGAAAGTTCATGAAGTTCGTGGATTATGAACTGCATGCGCGGTAGTACAACTGGCAAATGCATCCTACAAATACATGCGCAGCAAAGCGCAGACGGAAGAAGGAAGAAGACGTTGACGAAGATGGCGCTTAGGAATCTGTCTGGAGGTCACCTGCATGGAGGAGGTAAGTAGGACTTAAGGGCATTTGCCCCAGGGGAGAGGTAGGCCGGGGGGGAGGAGGGCCTACAGGGGTTTGGGGGCTGGGGGTTAGCGCGGGAGGGGTTGAATTCCCCTTTAGGGGGTGATATGGTTAACTATTTAAATGTCAGCGGGGGCCAGCGGCACCCACAAGGGGGTAGTCGGGATCAAGGAGGAAGCCCCTTCCAGAGAGTCCAGGCAAAGTACAGTTCAAGGTGAAATCCAATAGAGAGGTCAAAGTCCAGGCAAGGGTTCAAGTTGGCAGGCAGCAAGGAGTCAAGGTCAGGAAACAGGCTGGAGATCAATAACAGGAATAGCAGGATAGCAGGAACACCCAGGAACACAATGCAAGATTGAGCTATACTCGGGCATCGAACCCGGGTCTTCAGCCTCCTTTTAAGTTTGAATTTGGCGCCACATAGCGTGACGTCACCATCACAGGCTCCAAAAAACAGATGTAGGGACTGTAAATCAACAAAAGCTATATTGCCACTAGCCTTTGATACAGCATAACACCATTAATCTAGATTAGTCTTATCCTTTTCTGTGATGCATGAAGATTTAAATTCTATTTTTGGATATGTTGTAATGATAATTGCCTTCCTGGGTGGGATCAGTGCAGAATTACTATTATTACTCCTGAGTAATGTAGCTCTGTGAGCCACATGAACCTGAAGTTTATATGGTAACTCTTATTTTCACCCACGCCTAATTGCTAAACCTGTTATTACCAAATGTTTCAGCCTAATAGTCATTAAATACTCCACAAGTACTTTTTGAGCCTGTAGGCCTTTGTTGCCACAGGGATCTGCTACCAAAAATAATCAATAAATACAACATATTGCCATTATATAAATAGATCATACCTGCTGCTGTATAAGATGACACCATCTGGCTGCAGACGGATTAACTTGTTTTCTACGGTGACATCATGAAACCAGGCGGATTTGGCATTCACAATAAAAGTATCAGGAAGCCAAAGTTTTTCAACAAATCTGCTGTCCAGGCCAAGAGTCTTGTTGGTATGATTGTAAGAGAGTCTTTCATCTCGCCAGCTTTGATGGAGGAAAACTGTCATGGTGTACTCCTAAATCACAAAAAGACCAATCTAAGATATAACTGTTGCACTTTACCACCAGATGTATGTATGTATGTATGTATGTATAACTTTATTTGTAAAGTGCTGGTAAGGAGCCGCAGCGATGTACAGTGCATCAAAGTACAATATACATAAAAGTATACACAGGGGGAGACAAATCACATAGTAAATATATACAGAACCATAGGACAAAGAGGTTACGTGCTATGTGATAAGAGACATAGGGGCAAATTCACTAAAGCGAGAAGCGTCTAACGCTAGCGCTAATTCGCCAGCGTGACATCATTTCGCAACTTCGCAAATTCCCTAACACGCTAGCGAAGTAGATAGACTTGCGCAACTTCACACCCTTACGCCAGGCGAAGTTGCGCACTGACGAAGGATTCACTAAGATGAACATTTTCCAGAACGTTAGCCCTTACGCTAGACGTTACTTTGCCTGGTCAGACCAGGTGAAGTTCAATACAATAGATAGGAGGTTGAAAAAAAAATGTTACATTTTTTCTAAGTCCCAAAAAACGCTGGCGTATTTTAGCATAGGAGGGTGATAGTCTGAAAAAGATCGATATTTTTTGGGGGGTTACCCACCTTCCCCCCTACATTTCCTAACATGTGGCAACACAACTATACAGGGGGCACAATTCAACCAGCCCACCCCCAAACCCAATTCAACCAGCCCACCCCAACCCAATGTTTTTTAATGTTGTTTATATAATCCATGATTCTGCACCAACACAGTTTACAGTGGTAACCAAAATTTGCACTTTTTTTAGCGCACATAGGTTAAACAAAATGAGGGAACATTTTCCCAGTTGCCCAGCCTGCCCCATCCCTAACTGGCAGCCATCACTTGCAGAGAGGGGAAAGAAGTCACTATTTGCCCATCCAGCTCTGTGACCCTACGACAGACAGCAAAGTTCCTTCTAGGGGGCCCCACCAAAATGGTTCCAATTGGGTCCCGCACTTGGTACGACCGACCCTGAACACCAGCGCAACTACGCTACTGTTCGCCGACCTGAGCATAACTTCGCACTTTAGTGAATTTGCGTAGCTCTGGCGAAAATTCGCCTGACGAAGTGAATTTGCCCAATAGTGGGAAGGAGGTGTTAAGATGAGGTGTTAAAACAGTTATTCTTCTCCAGGGTTGTACTGGGCTGGTGGATACTGGAAAACAAGCTGGTGAGCCCTGCCTGCCCAGACCCGTTCCCCCACCAGCCTGAAAATATTGCTCCCTGACTGCCCCTTAGCCCCGATTGATAGATATATATTGAAGAAGCAGGTACTTGCTGTAGGGGCAGAGGAGGGTTGGGTCTGGAGCAGGAGCCATAGAGTTGGCGGAAGGGGAAGTTGGATGCCTGGAGTGGATGTGTCTGGGCCCTTAGGCCCAAACCCCCCCAGTCCGGCACTGTATTTCTCTGTAATGTATCACTTGGGTTTGGGGTTTGACATTTCAGTGACCAAGTAGCAAGTGACACTAAGAGAATACAGAGAGATACTATGATAGCCCAAGCAGAGTGTTTATATACAGTAGGTAGCAAAAATATAAGGTTTTTGCCTAAACATTATTAATCTCTCTCAACATCCATAGTGGACACTCTAGAATTCAACCTAAACCCATAACAGGCACTCTGGAATTAAACCTAAACCCCTAAAAGGCACTCTAGAATTCAACCTAAACCTATAACAGGCACTCTGGAATTCAACCTAAACCCATAATGGGCACTCTAGAATTCAACCTAAACCCATAATGGACACTCTAGAATTCAACCTAAACCCATAACAGGCACTCTGGAATTAAACCTAAACCCCTAAAAGGCACTCTGGAATTCAACCTAAACCCATAATGGGCACTCTAGAATTCAACCTAAACCCATAATGGGCACTCTAGAATTCAACCTAAACCCACAATGGACACTCTAGAATTCAATCTAAACCCATAACAGGCACTCTGGAATTCAACCTAAACTCATAACGAGCACTCTGGAATTCAACCTAAACTCACAACGAGCACTCTGGAATTCAACCTAAAGCCATAATGGGCACTCTAGAATTCAACCTAAACCCATAATGGGCACTCTAGAATTCAACCTAAACCCATAATGGGCACTCTGGAATTCAACATAAACCCATAACGGGCACTCTGGAATTCAACCTAAACCCATAACGGGCACTCTGGAATTCAACCTAAACCCATAACGGGCACTCTGGAATTCAACCTAAACCCATAATGAGCACTCTGGAATTCAACCTAAACCAATAACGGGCACTTTGGAATTCAACCTAAACCCATAATAGGCACTCTAGAATTCAAAACCACAAATTTCTCTCCTCATCGCTGAATTACAGAAGTTGGAAACTTACATTTTTATAATTGCAAGGTTGAGAATATGATGCCTTTTTAAATACTCAAATTACATAACCTACAGTACCTAGGTACCATACCAGATAAATGGAAGTAAAATATGAAAATATGGCCAGGCTATAACACAATATACAAATCTTATCAGCATGTTCAAAAGTGCTGACCATCAAGGGGAAAATTCTTTGTAAATACATTTAAAAACATATAACTGTATGCATTTCTTGAAAATGTACATTTTACTGGTAAATTATTAAACATATGTGCATAATACTTATCCTATCATGTCATATATATATATATATCGTGGACTAAAATAAATACATGAATCTAAAATATAAATGTCCCAGTCATTTAACAGTCCCTTTGGGTAAAAGGATTCTGACCCTTGGGTAAAAGGATTTGAGGGTAAAAAGGATTTGGTTAAAAGGATTTCAATGGAAATTGTAAATATAACCCCCCCTCCCCACACACACACACACACACTAAATTGCACAATAATTTTAATAAACCTACTTCATATTGGTTTTTATCTTTGCAGGGAGAAGAATGGAACAGATTACAAGCCATGGTTAATTTTAATATTTTGATAAACTGCTTTTAGAAATGTACTCCTCACACTGTGAGCGCACCAGTCAATTCCCAATAAAAAAAAGCAATGAATCATAAATGTTGTGTGGGGGTACTGGATATAACATCTAGTAGGTACTAGTAACATATTTTGGTGAATATTACTGCAGTGTAATTGTTTACGCCACACCATTTAAGGTGATAGTTATTGTTGCCCAAATATTTTTGTATACTTTGCTTTATTCTTGCTGGGAACATATTATTTGTTTTACAGTAAGTAAAGTAGGATGTTTCATAGCTGCATTGGCACAGACCCAGCAGCAGGAATAACTAGACAGTTACCATGTTTACTTCTGATATGTGATCAATGTTTGTGACTTCAACATCTACAGCAACAATCACAGGGGCACCTGTCGAGTGAAAAAAGAGGAAATTATAAAAAGGATAAAAAATATACAAATTAAGAAAATGTGTATTGTTAGATGCAAAATGCTGTGCTCTTAATGTATGGGAAGTTCTACATTCTACAAGCATTCTTTATGACAGGCAGGCTGTGGGGCTGTTTGGAGCACAAATTCTAAGGAACATTGTTTGCACATTATACTGTATAAGGGGTAATTTTTTAAGTGCAACTCAGAGAGCAAACAGGCCTGAATTTATGACAAGACCACAAAGGCCCGGGCCTAAGGCTGCAAGATTTTAGGGTCGGCATGCCGCCCAGCTGCATTCCAATTTTGCCAGAAGTACTGGGGACGTTCTGTGGTGCACCTAATCCTTAATGCTCCTGAGGTAGCCTGCAAATGTGTGCTTGCGAAGGGGGACGGTTGGTTCACCCTCTAGCCTAGGGTTGGCCCAAACAGAAATCCGACCCTGGGTGCAAAAGGGAAATGGATGTAATGTAAATGAGTTGTTACAGTTCTCTGTGCTTTGTTTTAGAGTGCAGAGACCAGCGGATGCCCTACATGAATACAGTACTGCGTGCATTCAACAAAACTATATTCATGGTGGGGGGGACATGCTAACCTCTTCTCCCCTAACTTCCGCATCATTAAAGTACCCTGTACATATTGGCTGCCCTATTGCAAGAGGGATAAACAGAACTTTTCTGGGACCACTAATACTGCTTCTTCACCTCGCGCCAGATTGCAGCCAGACCCTGGACAAAATGAGCAATACGACATTTGTGCTTTTGGGCACCTTGATTCTATTGCACTAAATTATCCTTATTATATATATGGTCCACTGAAACAGAATAATGTGGAGATGTAAAATTGTTAGTATCACTTTAAGAGTATTCTGGCAAAAAAAAATTTCTTCTTCTGATGTACAGTACCTCCGATTCGAGGTCGAAAATTTCTTGCATATCCTTTCATCAAGTCATCCAAGTTAGGCACCCAAGATATTTCAATGTTTGATCCAATATATTCTCCAATATCTTCTGAATGACTGTTAAAAAAAAGTGACAACATAAAATCTGTTCACCCCTTATATTTAAGTCTGTAGCCAGTATAGAAGTCTGCAGCCAGAATAACATTGTTGAGACCTGTACAGGATCTGCATTCACTATTGCATAATACACAAATTAATTGCAGTTTCCCAGCTACATAGGTAGCATTATAAATATACTGTAATTGTTATTATATATGTAGTCTTTGTAAGTATCAGTTCCATCTTCTTCAAAGACAGTACTTTATTATCTATCTTTGTCTTCAATTTCCACTAGTGATGGACGAATTTATTCGCCAGGAAAATGCGCTGGTGTCAAAATAAACTGAGACACCAGTCAAAAAAAAAAACGCGATGTGCACCGAAAATGACACAACGCGTGTCAAAAACGATGCAATGCATAAAAAATGAGACGCAACTCATTTCGTGAATTTTTCGCCAATTCACAAATTTCCAGCGAAATTCGCAAATTTTTCAGCTTTCCACCTTACTCCTGCCCCACTCTATGCCTAATGAGAATATTGAGGTTTCCAGGAACATTCTGAAGTTGGATTAATGCCTCACAATGTATCAATGCATCCCTTTGTAAAATCCAGTCATTTTCAAAATGTAGTTGGACAAATAGGCATACAAGTGAAAATCTGTCTCTGCCCATGTCCTCTCTAACAGTACTAAGTATATAGAAGGAACTGTATAAATAAATGTATTTTGCAGTAGAGGCCCTTTGCTTCCTTGCGCCCACCTTGCCAAAACCTTATGGATTGCTCAACATATTGTTTCCAGATGGCTGGCAATCTTAATATAAAAACAGAAAAGCAAATGGTTATTTAGGTATCAAAGGACTGTAGCTCATTAAAGGTGACAGATGGCAATTGCAAGCCAAATAAAATGATAAACAATTTATGTTATTTTGGCTCAACATATGACCTTGAGAGCTGCATGAGTTGCACAAACTGATACAGAAAGCCTAGTTGTCCTGATCATTGTATATAAGTTGTCAAAGGTTATCACTTGAGAGCATGCAAATGATTGATGAACATTATTATTTTTTTTTTTTACTAAGCTTCTGCATATTTCACAGTACAGGTATGGGATCCATTATCCAGAAACATATTATCCAGAAAGTTCTGAATTACAGGAAGGCCGTCTCCCATAGGCACAATTTTAATCAAATAATTAACATTTTTAACAACTATGTCCTTTTTTTTTGTACTAATAAGACAGTACCTTGTACTTGATCTCACTAAGAATTAATTAATCCTTATTGGAAGCAAATAATTTTATTGGGGTTAATTAATGTTTAAAAAATGTTTTAGTGGACTTAAAGTATGGAGATCCAAATCATGGAACAACCCAAATATCTAGATAAACCCCAGGTCCCAAGCTTTCTGGATAACAGGTTCCATACCTGTACAGTACCTGTACAGTACAACAGAAAACAAATAAGTATTGTAGTAAGTCTTTGGTTTTGGTGACCAGTGAAGGCTTATTTCGTATTCTTGTATGCATGCAAAGTAACATTGATGGCTTGTGATTCAACTGGCAAAATGAAGAACTACAGTCAAAAAGAAACAAAGGGAGCCCTGGCATTACCTCCTATTTAAAACGATGGTGCCCTATGCATTGTAATACATACTGCACAGCAAGCTCAGCAGGTATATTGTACAGTTCAAGCACAGATGAGCACAAGAGCCTGCACTAAACTGCATGGTGTTCAGTTTTGCTATTTAGCAAAACATTCCTGATTGTCTGTAAAAGGGTAAGGAAGTTTTTTGTTTTTTTACCAAACTTGCATATTTATTGGCACCTGTGTCACATCATCAGAACGTGTTTGACTGTTTTAAAGAGTGAAATACTGTTCTTTCCTTATGAGGAATTCTTGCTATGCATGTGGAAAGAAAGAATTCTACAATTTTCTATACTGGAAACCCCAGTATTGTTTACAACAATTATAATAAATCTATTACAAATATATACCTAAATCCTCTCTAGTTCAGTGTTGCTTTTGCAGTACTTAATCTGTTTACATAGTGCCACTCAATTGCATGATAAAACAATAACACAGAAGAACAGAAAGGTATTTGCAACTCAAAGGACCACATAATGATTTTTAGAAACTTTTTCTGTCTTTGCTATATGTATTAATATAGTACATCATCTTTAACAGTATTCATAATATACTGTACTATTATAGTAATCATAAATGAAGAATAAATATATATTCAGTTTCTATCAGTGCTTACTAAATTAATATGCTTTTAACAAAAAATGAATTACCTGAAACATAAGGGCATCTGGATGCATGTTATGGAAATGACCAGCACAGTCCATCTAAGACTTCCCATGTCTGTCCGAGTTAGTGGATAATAAGAAATTACAGCATTGCTGCAATGCTACCTGATCCACAATGCTGTAGTTGTTTAACTGCCAGATTAGCGGATCCACACCTAGAAGAACAGATGCACTGTGCCAGTCAAGAGTGCCAACTGCTAAGCTGGAAACTACTACGGTAAGCCCAGTACCATTCTGATTTGTCTTATCAATGCCTCACTGACCTAATGTCTGGACATTGAGAGTGTACTTAATTTTATAAGTGTTATGTCATGCTACCTACAAGTAGGCTAAAAAAAGGTAAACTATAAAACAAGTCCATGGGATTCAGTAGATGAAACAAAACTATCAAGTACATCCATGTTAGATTAGTTAAATTACAACTAAACATATATCATCAATTGTCTAGTCTAAAGTACAGCTCTTATACTGGTATCAAAACATATTTCCTAGTATAGGTATGGGACCTTCATACCTTAAGGGCTCTTACACACGGCCAATTTTGGCTGCACTCCCCTGTGTTGCGCTTTATTCCGTTCTGCAACTGGGGAGCACAGGAGTAGATGCACTCAATAACTGTGAAGGGGGCTGTACTCACACAAACGCATGTAAGCGTCAAACACTGGTGGGACACAACATGTTGCATTTCCACCTGTGTTCGGTGCATACACGAGTACAGCCCTGTTCACAATCATTGAGTGTGTCTACTCCTGTGCTCCCTTGCGGGTGAGCCGAAGAAAGCGCAACTCAGGGGAGCGCAGCCAAAAATGCCAGTGTGTAAGGGCCCTAAGTCTACTAGAAAATCAATTAATCATTAAATAAACACAGCAGGCTGCTTTTGCTTCCAATAATGATTCGTTATATCTTAGTTTGGATCAAGTACAAGGTATTAATTTAATTTATTTATTACAGAGAAAAAAGGAAATAATTTTTTTTTTTTTTAGTTGGATAAAATGGAGTCTTTGGGAAATGGCCTTTCGATAATTCTGAACTTTCTGGATAACAGGTTTGCGATAATGGATCCCATACCTGTATCCCATAAAAGTTGATGAGAGCTGCCACCTTGGGGATGCTACTCTTTGCCCTTTGTATTGTTTTTATACTCATTTGTGGATATGTATTTTTGGGGAAAATACCTGTTTACTATAGTACCCGATGCAGTGGTGTACATTACACTAAATGCTGCACAAACTTGGATCAGAAAGAAAAAAAATAAGAGCAATGTCTTCATTGTATTATTGCTAGAATAAGAAACTTCCTTCCTTTTAAGAGTGAATAAAGCTGGATCACATATCAAAGACTAATAAATCTGGCACCTAAGACTATTTGAGCTAAATATTAGCTTACTTGGAGATCCATGCAGCTAACATGTACCTTATCCATAGCCTGATACAGTCACAGGCTCGTACAGGGTGGGGGCCACTGGGTTTTTTCCTGGTCTCCCGCCGGCAGAGACCTTCTCTCCCAGCTGTCCCAGAAACACTGGCTCCTGTGCAGGACTGGACTGAGAATCAAAATAGGCCCTGGCATTTCAGGTACACAGAGGTCCAATCAGCCCACAAAGAGGCCCAAACAGCCCCCACCAGCCCACTAAATACTGACTTTCTATGGCAACTTATAGCAGCCCCTCTGGCATTTGCCCTAACCCACAGATTGCCAGTCCGGGCCTGCTCCTGTGTCACCACTAGGTGTTTTACTGGCCTGGTCGGTAAAAATGATGATATAAGAAACCATTTGGAATGTCATTTTATGTACTGTGGTTCCCAATTTCCCATACCCCTCTCCCCTTTTCTTTTCTGTATCCCTACCCTATATGTTGTTTACTATTTCAGAAATCAATAACTATATTGCAAAAAAACAATGAAGGTTGATTCCAATGTTAAGAATAGGGAAAAACATAAATATATAGGAAGGCCGGTATTTTTTTCCACAAAAGGTGGCAACCCTAGTCACAACAGCGTTCCCCAGGGTGAGAATTTGGAGGTCGGGAGGGACCCCGGGGACTGCCAGGAGGGCCCTTCATTTTGCTGCCCAGGTGGGCCCCAAGGCTCCAGTCAGACCCTGTACAGTCATACTAGATGACTAGTTCCCAGTTTGGTCAAGAGGTTCAAAAAATCAAGTGAGTGAGGACTAAAGTTGTCACCTTCATGCTAACACTGTGGGTACACTGCTGCATTTAATGAATTTAAACACTGTAATAAATGTTGTAAATCAGCAATCCAGAAGGCAATGAAAGGAAATGAAGAATTAATTGCAGCGCAGGCGAGAAGTAACCCTAAAAAGTTTTTTACATATATTAATAGTAAAAAGATGCAGGTTGAGAGTGTTGCTCCATTAAATAATGGTACCAGTATGGTTGTAACCGATACAGAAAAGGCAAATGTGCTAAATCAGTTTTTTTCTTCAGTGTATAGTCTGAGGTCCCAGGCTCGCTTCATAGACGCACTCAGCTCAATCTAGTCAGTGGCTGACTCAGGATATGATTCATAAAGCTTTAATAAGAATTAATGTAAACAAGGCACCAGAGCCTTAGTTCAGTTTTAGACCATCCCCTATTTCTGATTTTCTCAGATTCACTTTCATCTGGTATGGTGCCTATGGATTGAAGGAAAACTGATGTCATCCCAATATTTAAAAAGGGATTATGATCACAGCCTGGCAATTATAGGACAGTAAATTTGACATCTGTGGTGGGCAAATTATTATTACTAAACATAAACATGAACTTACTGCACCACAAGTCTAATCAAATAAATGATTTATGCTTTTAAAGTTGGCCACAGGGGGCTGTCATCTTGTAACTTTGTTATACATCTCTGCAAGACTAAACTACATACACATGCTCAGTGTGATCTGAGCTAGTGATGGGCGAATTTATTCGTCATGGGCGAATTTTTTTTGCTGGAAATTCGCAAATTTTTCGGCGAAGCGAAACTGGGTAGATTCGCACATCACTAGTCTGAGCTGCTTAGGGATTGTCATAAATGATCAAAAAACAAAGTTCTTCATTGCTGGTAAGCAAGGCAGGGGCTCTCCCTGCTGTTCATAAGTATGATTGTTTCCCTGCCAGAAGTTAGGGACCATCTGACAATTCCTATCCACAGAAGTAAATGAAGGGAGAATTTCACTGCATACAGTCAGGTTTCTTATAAAAACAGTACACATTTTTTAATTGAAGTATATTAGAGATAGATTTCTTTTTCATTAAAGAAAGTAAAAATGGGATTTAATTTATTTGCCTTTCATTGCCCTTTAAGCATGTCTTTATGAAGGATAGGTCATGCCAGACAAATTTGATTGCTTTTTATGATGAGGTAAGTAAGTTGCTGGACAGTGGGGGGTTAGTAGATGTGATCTATTTGGATTTTGCCAAAGCGTTTGATAACGTGCCCCACAAACGACTGCTTTCTAAACTAAGGTCTGTTGGGCTTAATGAAGTCCTTTGCACATGGATAGGGAACTGGCTACAGGATCGGGTACAGAGGGTGGTTGTTAATGGTACATTCTCTACTTGGAGTAAGGTTCTTAGTGGGGTCCCTCAGGGCTCGGTATTGGGTCCACTTTTATTTAACTTGTTCATTAATGACTTAGGGGAGGGTGTAGTAAGTAATGTATCAGTGTTTGCAGATGACACAAAACTATCCAGCCCAATTAATTCCATCCAGGATGTGGCATCCTTGTAACAGGATCTTGACAAACTGGCAATCTGTGCAGCTAAGTGGCAAATGAGATTCAATATTGATAAATGTAAAGTCATGCACCTGGGATGTAAAAATATTCAAGCCACTTATACTCTTAATGGGACTGCACTAGGCAAATCCATTATGGAAAAGTACCTTGGAGTCCTTGTAGATGATAAACTTTGCTGTAGCAAGCAATGCCAGTCAGCAGCATCAAGGGCAAATAAGGTCTTGAGCTGTATTAAAAGGGGCATGGAATCACGGGAGGAGGGGGTCATTCTTCCACTTTATAGAGCACTTGTAAGGCCCAATCTAGAATATGCGGTACAGTTTTGGTCTCCATCACTCAAACAGGACATTATTGTATTAGAGAGGGTACAGAGAAGGGCAGCTAAGCTGGTAAAATGTATGGAAAATCTTAGCTATGAGGAAAGACTGGCCAAATTAGGGATGTTCACGCTGGAGAAAAGGCGCTTAAGGGGTGATATGATAACTATGTATAAATATATAAGGGGATCATATAATAATCTCTCTAATGCTTTATTCACCAGTAGGTCTTTCCAGCTGACACTAGGTCACCCATTCCGTTTAGAAGAAAAGAGGTTCCGCCTAAATATTCAGAAGGGGTTTTTTATAGTGAGAGCTGTGAAGATGTGGAATTCTCTCCCTGAAACTGTTGTACAGGCTGATAGCTTTAAGAAGGGGGTTGGATGGCTTTTTAACAAGTGAGGGAATACAGGGTTATGGAAGATAGCTCATTATACAAGTTGACCCAGGGACTAGTCCGATTGCCTTTTTGGAGTCAGGAAGGAAAATTGGAGAGGCTTTGGATGGGGTTTTTTGCCTTCCTCTGGATCAACTAGCAGTTAGGCAGTTAAAATTATAAAAAAAATTAAAAAGGTTGAACTTGATGGACGTGAGTCTTTTTTCAGCCTAACTTACTTTGTTACTATGTTACAGTAGGTAGAAATATGCAATATGATAAATACTCAATCCTTTTAAAGGAGCTGGGCAGTCACAAAAAAGAACAAACAGTTTTCTAAATGACACGTAAGTTAGGGAGCAAGTAGAGGGAGGAATTGGAGGAATACAATGCTGTCTATTGCAGGCAGTGCTGTATTCATGGGGATGACTGCAGTTGACTGTTCTCTTAAACTCACTGTAGAGACCTGGAGCAATCATTTAGGGTGAAGGGAAGGGTGTAAAGTGCAGAAACATAGCAGATTGCACCCATTTTTTGCACATTGCACAACATTGTAAATTACCCCTAATATGTTATTTCAGCTAAAAGTAAACCCTTTCTGAGAACAGTCCCTTTTATAGAGAATCTGGGAAACCGAACCTGGTTAGGGTGAGAAGGACTGAAAGGAGCCAAAAAGCCCTTCACAAGCAATAGCATGCAAAGTGAAGCCTTCTGAAATCAGAAGGTATTTACATGTCTCATGCCATACATATAGCACTGCCTAGATATCAAAAATAAAAAAACTCTCATTTTTGATATCTAGGCAGTGCTATATGTATGGCATGAGACATGTAAATACCTTCTGATTTCAGAAGGCTTCACTTTGCATATAGAGAATCTGAGACTTGGAAACTAAAACCAGCTCTAGAACTAAAGTTAAATTAAACCCTTGCAATTGTATATCTTTGGATTTTCTGCGTCTGTGAGTATGGTTTCAGCTGAGACATGCTCATGGCATAAATTCAAAACATACTTTAAGCCTTTTTGTCGTTTATTTATTTATCTACCTTTTGTCTATTATTGTTTTGAAATAGGAGCACCTATGAAAGAAAGGCACATCCACTGCCATGTATTTGATACCTGTTTGAACGTGTTAAAGGAACACTGTCATGGGAAAACATGTATTTTTACAAAATGCATCAATTAATAATGAATCCTGTAAACAGATTTTTTATATTTAGTTGAAATCTGACATGGGGCTAGACATGTTCTTGGCTTCCCAGGTGCCCTCAGCCATGAGACGTGCTCTGAGAAACTTCAGAACAATGGAAAGGTAACTAGATAACAACTTCCTGACACATGCCTTTCTAAAAATGCTCCCATGCCCCACCTAGTGGAAGATGTGTGAACAGTACTCAATAGTAAAAATCCAAGGCTGGCTAACCCAAATTGGGATTAGTTCAGTTACATTGAGTAGGAGAAACAATGGCCTGTCTGAAAGTAGTTCCATTGCGAAGTACTGGCTCTTTGTGAAAGCACATGACCAGGCAATATGACCTGAGCCATGTGGCAATAGAGGCAAGGCATCACACATTGTGCTAAGTACAGAAAAGTATCCAATTGCAATTTTGTAAACTGCATGGTGTGTGGTCAGGGTCGAACTGGTGGGTGCAGGGCCCACAGGGGCTGCGGCCCGAGAGGCCCCTGCACCCCCAAGGAACCCCCAGCACGCTCCCACACTCCCCTACAGGGGCCCCCAGCTGAGTTGATAGTTGTTTATGTTAAAAATGTTTTGTCATTGAAAAAAAGCACATAGATGGGGCCAGCTCCAGAAGCAGGGACTGAGTTGTACTGTATTTTAATAAATAAGTTGCTGTTGCAAAATCCACAATCTCATTATTAAGGAGTACAACACACCACCTACCCTTCCCCGAGCTTGAGTAAATTAAATCTACCTTCAGCACAAGGTGGGAGGGAGATCTGTGGCCTGGGGGAGCACCAGCAGGGTTCGGGACAGCAGGGCCCACCTGTTTTTTTCCCTGTGTCTCATCTGCTCAGTCCGACCTGTGTGTGGTAAATGAGACTTAGTAGGTGGATATGAAAATTCTGAAACACTGCAAATATAAAATAATTTGTTTGTAGGCATTTTGATAAAAAGCCCTTCCTAAAGGCTACAAAAAAGTGTTAAAGAGCGCACTTCTGCCAGGGGAAATGGTTGCAGTATGCACCTCACAGGGTTACCATAAGGAGGGGTACAGGGCAGGGGTTACTGTAGCCAGGGCCCCTAAGGTCAGCGTTTGGTGTGTGAGTGGTACTTTGGACAATCATGGGCATATTTTGTCATATTTGTGGAGTGCCAGTTCAGATGGATCAAGGGATCAAGTTTGACATAATTGGGCAGCAGTTGAAATGTTGGAGGCTATTTTTTTTATTTTAGAGCCCATATAAACAAAGAGAAAGCTTACTGTGCAAACATGTAGTCATGTAGTCCAGGAAAGCCAATATTGTCAGTATCCTAGCTCTGGTCAAGTACACAGAAAAGGAACGCAGGTTACCAAAATAAACTTGAACTTGTTGGAATCAAATCCCCTGATTTATCCTTGATATTTTGTCTTTCTTTAATCTCTGCTTAATGCTCTCTGATGCTTTATTCATTAGAAAAAGGGGGTAAACTATGTGGATTCTCTCCTTCAAGCAGCTGTACTGACAGATATTAAATTGAAAATAACTCTTGGTACATAGTTGATTCAGGGACTGGTCTGATGACCCCTGGAAATTACTTTTCCAAAATTTCAGAGCTTTCAGGTAGGGTAACTTCGTATTTCCTCTTTATAAACTAGTAGTTAAGACACATTTAACCTGACAGACGTGTGTCTTTTTTCATCCTAAGACTACCACACCAGGCAGATTATCAGCTTGCAGATAAACACAGGCTACACTCCTGTCAGTGTTCTGATATGCCTACACCCGGAGCCGCCGTGTCTGCCCTAGGTGCAGACACATGGAGCAGATTCAGCTGCCAAATTGCACACTTGTGCACCTAGGATGATGTTGGGTGCAGGCACATCAGAAAACTGATAGGAGCATAGGGGCTGATTACACCTGGTGTGGCAGTAACCTAATCCGCCATGTAACTATAGTGACCATTACTATAGTTCGTTAAACTCTCATTTATGCTGCAAATCTTCAAAATGAATGCAGCGTCTGTGTTATAGTGCAAATAATTTGTCTAGCAATAGCTGCTGTAACTTATAAAAGTGCAACAACTAATTTTGAGAGTCTTTTGGTGGCAATTTAGGTCAAATTATTGATATTTTTTGCCAACAAAGTCTAACTGTTACAACAAAAGACAACACTAATTAAGAGTTTTTAGTATCAATAAAATGGACTGCTAAAGTAATTTCTACCATTTTATTAATGTATTATCAAATTGATTGTGGACACTTATTTAATATCAGTTATCAATTATTTTCATTTTCTGTTACGGTCAGTTAATACACTAATAATGCATATCTAAGCAATGCTCTTCCCCAACTGGTCATGCTTAAATATTGTCATCACGCCTCACTAGCTAGACAGTTTTGCCTTTTATATTTCACATAACAACACTAGCACTAGACTTTCGTAAGCATGTATGTGCCAAAAATGCAGAATTAGAGAAGTGATTACAGTTTAGTAAACTGGCTTTAATGATTTTTACCAAGTTAATGTGTATGTGACATTTGCTGCGGGTTATTAAAAGAATAGTAAAAAAAAATGCAGTGGCTTTCTTGTCAAGTGCACATTCTGGTAATGTAACATACATGACCCAATGGGAAACACTTTATTCTAAGGGTCTGAGGAGTATTGTAATTAATGTCAAAGTCACAGAAACATATGGACTGAGAATTAGTGTTACAGTTTGAAGCCAAACTCCCCAAGAGGAAGAACAGATTGTACATGTTGTTGTGGCGTATGTGTGTTTAATTAGTTTTTTTTTTAAAGTTGTGTGGTTGTACCCACAAGCCAATGCTGTCGTTGAGATAAGAAAAGCCACATATATTGAGTTTTAATGACTTATAAATGTTCTCCCTTACTTTCTTAGCAGTGATATATCATGTCTCTTAAAATAGTAAGTCATCATTGGGAACAACGGGCTATGAGAAACCATAAAAAGTTGTCCCTGCAATATGGAGTTCCATTAACTGCCTCCAAATCTCATTAGCACATAGTCCTTGTTAAGGTATTATAACAAAATAGGAGGGCTAATGACAGAAATAAAGAAGACTGATGTCACCCAGACTAAAAAGACATTTGAGGCAGTGACATCTAGAGACCGTGGTAGAAAAGATGGAAACAATTAATTGTTTTTCTCTTAAAGTATATGTAACCCCCTCCCCCCCACAAAGATGTAATAAGTGAACAACATCTTTGAAATCATTAGATAACTGCCACTCTGGCTTTTAAAAGGTTGCAGCATCCCCTTAATCGCTTAAAATTCCTTCTCCTCCTCTAACCCACTCTGACCCCTACTTTGGCTGTTGGCTAATAAGCATGCTCAGTTCTTCTCAGCTCAGATTACTAAACACACCCTCTATTCTAAGGCTTAGGCCAGATGGGGAGATTCGGGGGCATTTTGTCTCCTGGCGACTTCTCGCTGCGACTTGTAGCCCCCGAACCTCCCCGAATAGCCACGTACCCAAGCGCACCGGCGTTGCTTGAAAACGCCGGCGCGTATCCACACGGAGCGGCGCGCTTTTTAAAATCGCTCCAAATTGCCTGGCAAGGTTCGGGGGCTACAAGTCGCGGCGAGAAGTCGCCAGGAGACAAAATGCCCCCGAATCTCCCCGTCTGGCCTAGCCCTAACAGCCAGTGAAGAGATAGCATTGTTGGTTACCATACAAACTCTAGCTGTCTGATCCTATTTTTTCTCCTAACCACCTCTACTGAGCTCAGCTTAACCATTAAATTGATACTGACACTAAAAAATGAATTTTAACATATGAATGTACATTAAGGGGCAGATTTACTAATGGCCGAATTTCAAATTAAAAAAAAATTCGAAATTCGACCATGGGAATAGTGGGGAAGTAAAATCCTTCGAATTCGAAGGATTTTACCGCAATTCGATCCATCGATTCGAATTTTTTTAATTCGATCTAAACTGATGATTCCCAATTCGGTAGCTTGATCCTGGCGAAGTAGGTGGTCGAATAAAAGTATAAAGGGGAAGTTATTACTCCGTCAAATATTCTAATAAAATTTATTCGAATATTCAAATCATTCGAATTCGAACATTTGATGGTCGAATTTGCCTAATTTGCATATTCGAAGATTCGAATTTATATTAAATTCGATCGAACTTCGAATTATTCACGTGAATTTTGTAAATCTGCCCCTAAATGTTACCTATAGGTCATGTTGATCATTTTTTGCTGTGATGTTTGTTTTTGTATATAATTGTTAGTTGCCAACCTCACTGTCCAATCTCAGCCTGTTAGTTACAGTTTCTAATGCTAATTGACTCCTGCTCCACAAATATGGCAGCCCCCTCATACAGGAACATGGAGGATCAGACAGGTAATGTAAAAGCATCATGCAAATACTTTATTTATGGCAAAGTTAGCTAGCTTTCAAAGCCAATATTATAATAGATGTAAAATTGAGTTTAATTTCAGGTGTCAGTATCTCTTTAAAGGGGTGGTTCACCTTCAAATTAACTTTTAGTATATTGTAGAAGGGCCAATTCTAAGAAACTTTTCAGTTGGTCTTCATTATTTATTTTTCATAGTTTTTTAATGATTTGCAATTTTCTTCTGTTTCTTTGCAGCTTTCAAATGGGGGTCACTGACACCATCTAAAAACAAATGCTCTGTAAGGCTACAAATGTATTGTTATTGCCACTTTTTATTACTTATCATTCTATTCAGTCCATCTCCTATTCATATTCCAGTCTCTAATTCAAATCAATGCAGGGTTGCTAGGGTAATTTGTACCCTAGAAACCAAATTGCTGACACTGCAAAATAGAGAGCTGCTGAATAAAAAGTTAAATAATTATAAAACCACAAACAATAAAAAATAAAA
Organism: Xenopus borealis; assembly: GCA_024363595.1. Taxonomy (NCBI): domain Eukaryota; kingdom Metazoa; phylum Chordata; class Amphibia; order Anura; family Pipidae; genus Xenopus; species Xenopus borealis. Next base: position 93,931,635 of record CM044443.1, read on the forward strand.
ACCAATTGCAATTTGTCTCAGAATATCACTCTCTACATTATACTAAAAGTTAACTCAAAGGTGAACAACCCCTTTAAAGTGCTCAACCTCAACAGAACCTGTTATCAAAATATGTTGTGCCTGTATTAATCTGCATTTTGCATGGACCTTACAGCATGTCCTGTTTGCAGATGTGTCAAAGGGAAAATGGCCGCTGGGTGAAAGCTGCTATTTGTATTAGGAAAATTTGATGGCAAATTCAAAGAGTGTGTCCCTTAGAGCTCACTTCTGCCTAGGGGAATTGCTGTGCCCTGCACTCCAAGGTCTGGTGTGGGGGGAGAGAAGAGCATTGAACTTCACAGGCCAGTCCTGTCCTTTTTGCCCTTGTTGCAGCCAGAGTTCTCTGGTAACCCACAGACCCAAGTGAAAGTGAAGACTTCTTTTTTTTGTAATTTACCTTTAAAAACATTTTTAGCAGCACCCCATTATAATTTTTCACATCAGGTCTATGAGTCTTTTGAACCAGTGGGTCCAAGACAAAGGAACATTTCTACCCCCGGTATTTGTACACAACAATATTTTTGGGAGTTGAAAAACTTCTTTTTACTTGCCCCCTTATGCATGAAGCCAAGGAAAGACAGTTGGCTGTGTACTTTGCCAATGTTTATTGCTGGCTGCTGAGCATTTTACTGTCACTTTTCAAATGTCTGCAGGGATACTGATAGTATGAGCAATGGCACCAAGTAACATAGCCAGAAGGGATGGCAGTCTGGCAGAAGAAAATTTCATTTTGAAAGTTAAACTACTCAATGTCTTCTTCTTTATTAACTTTGTTAGTTCAGTGTACAAAATATGCAGTGTGGTACAAAACCAGAACTTAATTTTATGATACTGATCTAAATACAAATTAGCAAGGTATTTTAATAAATAAATAAAAATTGTGCAGTGTGAAGTGGCTA
>CM044443.1:93979350-94003160 GCA_024363595.1 Xenopus borealis
TTAAAAATGATTTCCTATTTCTCTGTAATAATAAAACAGTAGCTTGTACTTGATCCAAACGAATATATCATTAATCCTCTGGAGGCAAAACCAGCCTAGTGGATTAATTTATTGTTTACATAATTTTCTAATAGACTTAAGATATGAAGATCTAAATTACGGAAAGATCCATTATTCAGCAAACCTCAGGTCCTGAGCATTCTGGATAATAGGTCCCATACCTGTAATATGTAATGTGCAGGTTAGTATATCTTTTTAGTATATCACCTGGTATTTTTCTGCCGCTGTGCAGGTTTTCCACAGAATTCCATGTGGACGCATACTAATCTCAATAATCTGAACCCTAATTTGCATATTAAAATTGAATTAAAAGACAATAGAAACATCATATTGTTCAGAACTGTAAAGTCACATGAATTAAGGGTTCATAATTGGCCTGGCTGTATCCCTAACAAATAGTTTGGCTCACCTTGGGCTTAGTATGTGTTGCTTGTTTTGTTGTTTTTTTTAATTTCTTGTCTAACAGTGCTCTGCATGGCTTTGTTGTAATAACTGTTGTCTTAATAGTTTAGTTAGTATGCTCTACATTGGTTTAAGAATGTGACACCATTTAATTTGCCAGATAAATGAGGACTTAGAAGGAGAAGTGAAGTTATTGGCCCAGACTGGTCCTTTTTGTATTCCAGTCATATGCACAACCAAAAAATGTGAGGTAAGTTTCTTGTAGGTTATTTTGACAGGCACCAACAGATATCATTGGATAAAGCATTTTATGCCATTACATGAGGCAAATGAGGAGTCCACTGATGGGATTTTAGTATAGTTTTGACTCAGATAATTATTCATACTAAAACGTATATTTCAAAGTTTTATAATTGTGTGAGGAAATTTTGTCCGTTTCTTAAAACATATGAAAAACCACTACTAAGCACAATTCACCTAGAGAATTTTAGTGCTGAGGGAGTTGGAATGCTAAACAGGTTTATTTATTGGTCGACAAAGCATTTTGCGGTTCTGGTGCTTTGCTATTATGATATCCTTGAAGTCCCTACACTGGTTGGCTTTGGCTGCTGACACAAAAGGGATAAGCTGATAGCAGTCACACTTTTACTACAGATAAAAAAAGCGACTGTCAGACCTCAGAACCTAAAGAAACTGAACTGCTCAATTTTGTCAATTTTATGCTCCCACAGTCATTTGTTACTGAAAATGTTATGGACAGAGGTCACAGAGCATACTTTAATACCAGGACAGAATAACAGACTTGCAGGACAAAACCTTTTATAGTATGTTTCCATACTATCCTGTCATATGAAGAAAAATAAACTCGTCATGGCATGTGCTCTAATATGTCTTTAGAATTTTAGGTCTTTTGAACTTGTACTATACAATACAGGTTCTTAAAGTGATTCTGACACTAAAAAAAACCCTTCAAAATATTAATGTACATTAAGTGCCTTATTTAGTAAAATCCAAATTTAAATGAAAAAAATCAGACCAAACTATAATCCAAAATTGGACCTTATACATTATTAAAAAAGAATGATTTCATTTGATTGGCGAAAAACTCAATGTTGAGTGAAAACCCTTATTTTCCCAAATCACTCGATTTTTAAGAGTTTTTTTCCCAAATAGCCTGAAAAGTCTGAAATAGTCCGATTTGTGGGATAATTTCAGTGCAGACCACAGAAACTTTCAAATAGGATAGTGACTTCTTCCACTGACTTATATACAACCTCGGCAGGTCTGCGATGCTGTATTTTTGGATTTGGGCTTTTTCCATCCTCAGGGTATAATTCGGATTTTATCTTTTTTTTTTTTTTTTAGTTTTTGGCATTTGGACTTAAAGGGCACCTATTGGGGTAAAATGATACCCCCAACCAAAAGTGCGGGCTGATAGAGCCCGCATTCCGGTTGGGGTTTTCACTGTTTTTTTTAAAAAAAATATGCCCCTCGCAAGCGCTAGCGGCCCCGCTCCGGGAGGGAGCTCCCGGAGCGAGCAGCCGTATCTCCATAGGCGCGTATGCGCAGAATGAAAAAGCGGCCTCAATTCTGGCAGCTTTTCATTCTGCGCATGCGCGTGACGTCATTAAGACGCGCGCCTATGGAGATACGGCTGCTCGCTCCGGGAGCTCCCTCCCGGAGCGGGGCCGCTAGCGCTTGCGTGAAACCCCCAACCGGAATGCGGGCTCTATCAGCCCGCACTTTTGGTTGGGGGTATCATTTTACCCCAATAGGTGCCCTTTAAGTAAAAAAACCCTAAAGGTTACCTATAGGTTACATTGATTTTTTTGCCTGATAGTACCGCTTTTGTAAGTAATTATTTGAAGTTTATAATCCTGATGTTTTGCCAATTGGACTGTCCTTTCTCTACCTGTCAGATATAGCTTCTAATGCTAACAGACTACTGTTGCACACCACATCCCCTCACATAGAGGAACATGGGGCAATGTAAAACCATTGTGCAAATATGTTTATGTCAAAATTATAAATAGCATGCAAAGCAATGTTATAATAATTGTTTAAAAAAGTTGAATTTCTGGTGTTAGTATCACTTTCATGTAAGTGTTGGGGGTCACTAGTGAACACATATAGATGTTGGCTTGCCTGTAAATAACACGGTTGCTAAATTAAGTATAGGGAGACACTTTATATGCCCTGTATGTCTAGGATGGCTGTGACAAACATTTATTGGCTGTTATGGGCTACTGCACCTGAGCAAACTATTTTGCGTTTTTTACATATGAGGCTATTTCATTGTGGCTTTTACTGTATGTTGGGCAATAAAGAAAATATCCTAAACGGAAACAAAAAACACTAGCATTCATTTTGCATATTATTTTGTGTATATGTATGTATGAAGTAAAATGATGGGACGTGTTTAAATTAAATATTAATTTGGTTTGCTGGTGAAATAATGGCAATGAAAGTGATTTTCTTATAGCTGGCTTTAGAAAAAGAACATATTGACTTTGGTACACATGTGGTTGGAGAGACAGTAATCCAGACTATAACCTTGACAAACCGTGGAGCTCTTGGAACAAAATTCTCTATTCATGCATTGACTCATGACAGCAAAACTCATGATGCAGAGGCAGCACACATACCAAGTATGACAGAAATATTAAGCGTAAGTATCATTTTACTTTTTATCTCCATTAATAATTTGACTTAAGCAATACAAATGCTGATATTTAAAGCAACAGTAGTAATAAAATAGCAAGAAAAAAAGTTCATTGTGAAAATCCTGAAAAAATGGAAAAGAAAGAGTTTACTTAGGACTGTGATGATGTTAAAGGAAAAGACACATGGCAATTTTTTTTTTTAATCTCTTTATTTATGATTTATTTTCATTTATGTGTAAACAAAACAATAAAGAAGTATATGCAGGTAACATAACAGTACATCAAAACAAAATAAAAGATAAAAAGAAAAGAAAAAGAAAAAAAAAAAAAGGGAAGACAAAAATCAAAACAATTATAAATACATAATTAAAGAAAAGGTTTGAGGAGATGTGACAAATATTTGAATGGGATGTGGTACAGAATCTTCTTCCCATCAGAGAGGTAACAGAGAAATATGTCCTGTATGTTTATTCAAGACTCCAGATAGGATATATCTTTTTATAATTTTTAATCCTCTGGGGCTTCTGTGTTAGATTTGTAGGAGACCCAAGGGGCCCATATTTCTGTGTGAGCCTCCATGGTATCCTCCAATAAGGCCGTCAGGTAGTGCATGTTCTGTATATAGACAGAGGGCAAATTTATCCAGGGTGAAAGCTAATTATAATGCACATTACTTACTTACTTACTTTCTAGGTGTAGTGTGCAAAATGCAATTTTGAGGTGCAAATCAACTGACAATGCAATGATTTGTCATAAACAGCATCATTGTTGTATACACAGTTGTGTGTAAAGCATCAAAATGAATGCTACTGCTTATGTGCATTTTCTTCAGTTGAGTACAAAGTTGTGGCTAGCAATGGCAAAATATCTTTTTGTTAACAGGCAATCTTATTTACTCGAGTTAAATATCAGTTTAGTACAGGAATAAAATTGTTCTGAGTATTGTAACGTAGCAGGGTCCTTTTGAGCAGGTTACAGTACATGCCAGTCACAAAAGTATTATGTGCCCACGCAGTGGCGTAATTACATGTTACTGGTCCCCACAGCAAATTAATTTTAGGACCCCCAACATATCTAGAAATTGCCCTGTTTTACCAATAAATGTTGAAATTGCTCATTATTTGGGCCTCTCGGTTCCCCCTATACCTCCTGGGCCCCCCTGCAGCCGCAGGGTTTGCTCCCTCTATAGTTACACCGCTGTGCCCATGGTATTTGCACAGCTGCATGGATATAATAATTAGAAAGTATGCCATCTTAGGAATGAGCCTCATAATGTACAAAAATATTTTTTTATTGCTTAGGCTTCTCCAACATTGCACAAAGAGACTGATACATTCCTAGTATCTACACTACAAGACCATTCTGATATAGATATGTTACAACAAACTGAAGCTCAAAAAAGAGAAGAGCACGCTGAGAGTTCCCGGTCTAAAGAAGAAAGGATTCTCACAGTAACAAACAAAGCAACTGAAGGTATACTTCATTTCCACATATATACGAGAATATTTGACAAATGTATAATTCCTATTGTATTTCTATAACTTCTAACATTGGGTTTTTGACTCATCTTGAATTACTTACTTGCAATTTTTGGACACAAATTGGCATGTTTTCCCTCAACACAGAGTTAATGCCCCAGAATTGCACTTTCATTGTGGCCACATGCAGAGTGTGCTAAAAAACATACTATTAGGGCTAGGGCAGACGGGGAGATTCGGGGGCATTTTGTCGCCTGGCGACTTCTCGCCGCGGCTTGTAGCCCCCGAACCTCCCCGAATAGCCAAGTCCTGGGGCGCACCGGCGTTGCTTGAAAACGCCGGCGCCTATTCACACGGAGCGGCGCGCTTTTTGAAATCGCTCCAAATTGCCTCAAGCAATGCCGGTGCGCCCCAGGACTTGGCTATTCGGGGAGGTTCGGGGGCTACAAGTCGCGGCGAGAAGTCGCCAGGCGACAAAATGCCCCCGAATCTCCCCGTCTGGCCTTAGCCTTATACTTAGTCTGTTTCTCTGGATAGTGTGCAGCAACAGCTAGCATCTTTCTGGTGCACACACTAAAATTGGCATTATCATCTGATTTGCTGGACACAACAAACTTCTTGATGTAATGCACTGTGAGAAACCTGCCATTGCTGCTATGTCCAGTGCTGGTGTAGCCCTAGCATTAATAGGCTCACTTATGCCTCTTATTAGGCAGTATGGACACAATACCATTCAGCACAACTATACAGAATTGCAATGAGTGTTTGGGGCATGGATGGTTAGAAATGTCATATGTAGGACCAGGACCAGCAGTAGAGACTACTCCTTATCTACAAATCTTTAAGGGAAATTGACACTAATAGTAGCATTTTAAGTGTCCTGACACACAAGGAGATTAGTCTCCCCACAATTAATCCTCCTTAGCTCGATTTATCTCTTCTAAATTTCTTCCCACCACTGGTGCCATGTGAGGAAATTTTGGGCCACTTGAGAAAGCCAAAGCAACTAGTATGTCTTCCCACCGGTGATTTGCATTATTGCCAGTGGGAAGGCACTGAGGAGGCACTAGAGGAGATTAATCATGGAGTGACTGATCTCCTTGTGTGTAAGTGACCTAAGTAATATTTATTACCATAGCTAAATTTGTTGCCATTCTGTATGATTTCCATTGTATACTTGTAGAGCATAATAAAGAACCAGATGCAGCCTCTGAAATTGAAGGCAATGTATTGGCAGCATATTCCGAAGAGGGAGTAACAGAAATCAAACTGGGTGAGGTAAGTGGAATTGACATGTGATTCGTCAAGTCTTTAGATTAAAACATGATCTACCTGCCAATAAATTTGGTGGTCATTCCCATTTAACCCCATCCACTTTCACTTTTATTTATGTAACTTTTTTTTAGTTTATGTATCCTGTTATACATATAGTATGTATTGTTGATACTTATTTAAAAATTGCTCAGTATAAAAATAAAAACTGGGCAAATAGATAGGATGTGCAAAATAAAAAAATGTAATATAGTTTGTTAACCAAAAATGTAATGTATAAAGGCTGGAGTGACTGGATGTAACTGGATAATAGCCAGAAAACTACTTCCTGCTTTTCAGCTCTCTTGGTTTCCACTGATTGGTTACCATGTGGTAACCAGCCAGTGACTTTATGGAGGGGGCACATGGGTCATAACTGTTTGCTTTTGAACATGAGCTGAATGCCAATGATCAATTACAGACTCACTCAAAAGTTATGTCCCATGTGTCCCACTTATAGTCACTGACTAACTCAGACTTAGAGAGCTGAAAAGCAGTAGTGTTTTGGCTATTATGTTATATGTCTAGTCACTCCAGCCTTTATAAATTACATTTTTGGCTAACTAATTATATTAGAAACATTTTTAATTTTGCACAGCCATCTATTTACCCAGTTTTTATTTTTACCCTGAACTGTTCCTTTAATATGATCCTTTAAATTAATTTACAGAATACATTACCAAGCTATTTTCTTCTAATACTTTTGCTTACATTCACTTTTTGGATACACTGTTTAAAAGACAGATTATTACTTTGTTTTCTCATGTCTGTGACATAAAAATCTGTTCCCTCAAATTGCATTAAGTGTTTATAAATTTAAATTTTAGATGACTGAAGGTGAAATAGGACCTTTGAGCACTGTAAAAATCCCAATTATTTTTACTCCGATGATTCCAGGAAAAAGTATTGCTCAATTTGAAATTACCCTTGATAATGCCAGCTGTAAAGCAGTAAGTATTGCATACTTCTTATCATTCTCAATCATTATCTGTTCTGAGAACCAGTTATAAACTTCACATGCACTTCTGAATAGGACTTATACTCAGTAAAATGAGAATATTTATGCTTTCATAAAGCATCAATATGTCTTTAGCAATAAGAAGAGGGTAATTGAAGAATGTGAAGGCATCAACCATTGCCTGTGCTGTCTGCTATTTCACTGGTGGTTTTTGTAAAAGTTATTTTGTAGTTACACTGTGTAGTCTGTACTAATATACCGAAATTCACTCTTTCCTGTAGATTCCTGTCTTGGTTACTGGTGCAGCTATTGATGTACCTGTCTATCTTCCAAATTCAAACATCGATTTGAAGATATGCACATATGATCGATTATATCAAGACAGCATTATGGTTCACAACAGGTATTTTAATGTCATAGTTACATAGTTACATAGTTAAATTGGGTTGAAAAAAGACAGAGTCCATCAAGTTCAACCCCTCCAAATTAAAAACCCAGCATACATACATACACACACACATCTCCACTCTTTCAAACACAAACCATATATGCCCATAGCTATACTAACTGTAGAGTTTAGTATCAAAATAGCCTTTTATATTATGTCTGTCCAAAAAATAGACATAAACCTGTCTAGTAAACCTGTCAACTGAAGCATAACTACAATTGCTTTGGTCATTTACATGTTTTTTTCTGAATAAAGCTGCTCATGCAGAATTGATTTTCAAGTAAACCACTTCACTGACCCATTGTCAGGATCGCGCCGCCCGGAGGCTTACCTTAAGCTCCGGGCGGCGCGTCCTCTCCTCACGGCAGCATATCCACAATGGCGGCGCCCATAGCCGCCACGTGAATATGCGGCGCCGGGTAGGGACGTCATCGCGTCACGCCTGATGCGATGACGTCACCGCGCTCGTTTGGCGCGAAATTCGAATATTTAAAGGGCCATTGGACGCCATTATGACTATTTTGAGCCAGTCATAAGAACCTGGCTCTGTAACTGACCAGTGACTATAATTCTTACTAATATTGTATGTTCTTTATGACACTGCATGCTAGCTACATTCTCTCTCTTGACTGACAGGCATATTTTATTTACAGCAGCAAAACAATAAACCCAGTTGAATGAGTCTGTGTTTGGCCTATGTCTGGAGAACACCAACTGACATAACATGGCTATAAAATAAAAGAAGTAGAGGCAGGCACTTGCAGATCAAACTGCAATTAAATTTATTACGACATGTTTCGGGCAAGGCCCTTTATCAAGAAATAACAACAAAGTATCTAGACACACATTATAAAGGCATTAACCACACCTTTAGTGTAATCAAATGGGATGGGCTACTGCTGTGGGGAATAGCAAAAAACAGCCTAACCCAGAGCCAGACAAAAAAAAGTTAAGGATTGCCTTATATATATAAATACATTTTGTTACATACAAATATATACATTCAAAAGTAGGTGACTGCCATGAAGTAAAATTGAAAAAAATCCAAGTTATCAAAAATATGTTAGTGATGGTGTAAAACAGACAATTCCAAAGTCATTAAAACAAACTCCCAGGTACTGCCCAAAGGCCTACCAAAAGGGTACTTGCTGTAGAAAAATCCATTGTCCATCATATAGCACACAGTCTGCATCAATCTCATCAAGTAAACCTGCCCATTGTATAAAATAATTATATTAATCTTACCGCGTAGAAGACTTTTCTAGAACCACAATTGGTAAAAAAGGCAGCAGTATTTTCATTTATAATTATCTGTGGAGGAGAGACAACGGGCAAGTCATCACAAAAATGGTGCCATACTCCAATATTCGTTAAATCCCATGGGGGTCAGACTACTAAATTTTTTAATCCACATTGCTTCACGCTGGAGGAGAAGTTTTTTTATATCGCCACCCTGTTGTGGCATATGGACTGCTTCAAGGACTAACCATTTCAGCTGTGACTGACTATGATTATTAATGAAGAAATGTCTAGATACAGACGTATCCGTAGGGGTATTAGATTTAAAGTTTCTAATATCTGCTCTATGTTCCTTGATTCGTTCTTTTACAGGCTGAATAGTTTGCCCAGCATATACCTTCCCACAGGGGCATTTCAAAAGATAGACTACTCTTTTAGTCTCACAGGTAGCATAACTTTATGGAGGGGTAACAAACACATCCTAAACAGGGAAACGTGCCCATTTTAGGCATCCCATGAAACAAATGGCTTTCTTTTCTTTTTAGGTTCTGCTGCACATAAAAAATCTCTTAGGCTACGGCCTTTTTTATAACAAAATAGTGGAGGTTCAGAGCAGATTTTCAGTAGTGGTTTCTCTCCCTGCAATATAGGTCAGAACTTTTTAATCACTTTTTCCACTTGGTCACTTTTATGATGATATTGGCTTACAAAAGGCACCCTTGTATTTCCTGTTCCTGCCTTTAAATATCATTCAATACATTAATTCTAGATGTCTCTCTAACCTCCATTGCTGTTTTATACAAAGAGTTACTGTTATATCCTTTCTCACAAATTCTATCTATCAAGGTTTCCGCTGCTTCAAAATACTTAGGGGCCAATTTACAAAATTCACGTGAAATAATCGAAGTTGGATTTTTCTACAGCAAGTACCCTTTTGGTAGGCCTTTCTGCAGTACCTGGGAGTTGGTTTTAATGACTTTGGACTTGTTTGTTTTACACCCCCACTGACATAGTTTTGATAACTTGGATTTTTTTAAATTTTTCTACATGGCAGTCACCTACTTTTGAATTTATATATTTGTATGTAACAAAATGTGTTTATATATAAGGCAATCCTTCACTTTTTGTCTGGCTCTGGGTTAGGCTGTTTTTTGCTACTCCCCACAGCAGTAGCCCATCCCATTTGATTACACTGAGGGTGTACGCTGGTGTATTTTAGCATAGGAGGGTGATAGTCTGAAAAATATTTTTGGGGGGTTACCCTTCTTCCCCCCTATATTTCCTAACATATGGCAACACAACTATACAGGGGGCACATGTAGGGCAATAGGACAACTTTATATAATTTATTCCTGGGCTTGTGAAGTGGAATGTAGTGGCTGTAACATATACTTCTATTATAAGTTAAAGTTCCTGCTGTATGCAAATTAGGCTTCGCTAGCGTAACAGCGCTCTGCCTAGCGAAGTAAAACTAGCACAACTACGCTACCATTCGCCGACCTGAGCGTAAATTCGCACTTTAGCGTATTTGCGTAGCGCTGGCGAAAATTCGCCTGGCGAAGTGTGGCGAACGCTAGCGAAGCCTACGCTGGCGAATTTTCGGATCTTGCCCCGTCTTGTCTAACTTTTTTTAAGCCTCCACTCAATCCTTCCAGTAGCTTCATTGTTTCTGCATTTTTAAATTTATCATAACTGTATTCAAAGAGGAGATTCACATGTTCCCCCACCATGACTGACACTGTAGATATGAGTCTTCTATTTCTTTTTCTGATCACTGGCACATTTGCTTGAAACTGCCCAAAATAGAAAAAATGGCCGGACCATGACAGTTGCTGAAATTGTCCAACCATGTCTGTGGCAGGTTTGAACAGTATCCAAAATGCTGCCCATTTTGTAACTGGAGGTGTCTCATACTTATAGATCTGTTGAGAAGATTTAACTTGTTGATCTGTCTAGGAGATGCCAATTAATATGAAAAAATTAAAATATTCAGATAAATATTGCATGTTATTCACATCAACAGAGCATATACTTCCTTAAAGTATTGTTTGTATTGTTTGTAGCTGTTAGAGTATCTGACACTGATTTTAAGGACATTTCTATATGTATACTTGTGCTTCAGAGCAAGGACCGCCCTACGTTTAAAGTTTGAAGTATGTAAAGAATTGAAAAACCATATGGAGTTGCTTCCGAAAACTGGCTTCATCCAAGCACAGTCCTCATTTAGTGTGCAGCTCAAGTTCTTACCAAGGTGAGTGTACTTGAGAAAAAAATAAAAGAAATATGCTTATATGGATACTATTCAGCTAAGAAATAGCACAGCATATCTTATACTTTGTTGACTATTGTTTTTTGTTATGAATTAAAACAAAGTCTAATTGCTTAATGGATTTGGGATAAAGTCCCTCATCCACTTTAGAAACACCGTTTTACATACATTTTTACAGAGTCTTGGGTTCATCATTAATGTATGTCAGCAGGGCAGTAACTACCGAGGGAGCCGGGGGTGCAACTGATCCAGGGCCTGCACCCCCGCAGGGCCCCCGCCAGTCTTGCACCCGCTGCAGCTGGCTGGAGTCGGCTGCAGCGGCACAGAAATTTGACACGGATGAGGGTGGGGGGGGGGGGGGGGGGGGGGGGGGGGGGGGAGGTGTACGGCCCACACCAGTGTCAGCCCCCACCTAGTTCCGTTACTGTATGTCAAAGTCATGGAGACATATGGATTGAGAAACATCTTTACAATTTTAAGCCCAAACCCCCAAGATGAACAGATTATAAATGTTAACTAGTTTATGTTTGTTTGATTATATGTGTGTGAAATGTGGTAGTACATATCAACCTATGCTGGCTTCAGGGGTGATCCTGCCCATTTTGCCGCCTGAGGCAGCCTTCGTTTTGCCGCCCCCCCACAGCACTCACTTTCAGGGTGAGGGGGTCCTCGTTGCTAGTGAAGAGAGCACATTTGCGCTCTCTGCACTAGAAGAGACGAATTTCCAGGTTGAAAACTGGAAATGCGGCTCTTAAAGTTACCAGGAGCTGCATTTTTACTGCCCCTGGCAACCAGGGGGCTCTGCTGCCTCAACTCGCCTCATTGGCGAAGCACCCCTGGCTGGCTTTAAATAGGCACCAAATATTGTTCCTTAGATATCACTGCAGTTTTCTTTGGGTCTTTATTCTTTTTTATGTGAAAAAGATCCCCTACTATATTTAATGTCCCTAGTGTATTTATAAAGAGTAATCATGTTGCCTCTCAAGGAATAGGGTATAATACAATATCCAATGCACTTAATTTAGCCTCACTTCTTTACCAAAAGTTGCAAAATGAGAAATACATTTTGACATATATATATCTCAAATGTTACGTATCATAATAGAGAAGAACAAATCTCTCAGCATCTCTGTATTTTGTTTTCAGGCTTTCTCTCCAAGAGGATGCCAGCACTTGCTTTGACAATGATACTGGAGTTTTGGAAGCCCCAATGACCATATCAGTTGCTGATCAGGTTAGATCTGGTTTCAGTTCAGTTGGTTTTCATTTTTTATTATTTGTGGTTTTTGAGTTATTAAGCTTTGTATTCAACAGCTCTCAAGTTTGCAATATCAGCAGTTTGGTTGCAATGGTCCAAATTACCATAGCAAACATGCATTAATTTGAACAAGAGACAGATTTATGAATAGGATATGGCCTAAATAGAAAGATAAGTAATAAAAAGTAGCAATAACAATACATTTGTAGCCTTACCTAACATTTGTTTTTTAGATGGGATCAGTGATTCCCATTTGAAAGAGTGAAAGAAGGCAAATAGTAAAAACTCTAAAAAAAAGAAAAAAATATGTTCAATTGAAAAGTTGCTTAGAATTCAACATTCTATAATATATTAAACATAACTTGAAGGTGAACCACCCCTTTAAGTGTTTTTTTGCCCAACCAAAAATTGTAACCCAACAACTGCAAGTTAAGCTCCCATGACTAACCCATTTAGCAGTGAAAAGTACCAGCCACATTTATACAAGACAAAAATCTGTGGAGTTGTAATTCACAATATAATTTATATCTCTATAAACTATTGGTACAGTGGTAGCGCAGCAGAAATGCAGCATACAGTTACCTAGTATATATTTGTATACAGTTACCTAGTATATAGACTGAACAGACTTATTTCTACAGCATCCATTTTACTGAAGCAGTAAAATTGCAGAATCAAATGTTTTACAGCAATACAAATATATTCATGTTGTGCAGAGTCAAATATAATCCATTTTTCATTTTCTTCTTTTACTTAACTCTTTACTGTCTTCTCTGTTCTTCTTTTGTCAAGTATTGTTTCTCATGTTTCTTCTCTTATACTAAACCTAAATCAAAGGGTATGTGATAGGCATCTTACTTTATCATATACTGTGCATTGGTATATGCTCTCATAGAGTGGGAAGCTGTTTTGCACTCTGTTCTCAAAGAGAAAGAGCTTATTTTACATCTCAGCCCATCAGTGGTAGAAATGCAATTCCACTAGCCCTCATTCATTCTGATTTAGTTGCTATCACTCTATTCTGATTCCAGAATCCATACTGATGAACAATCTTCCTGCCTTTCAGTCTCTATTCTCTTGACTTTAACTGAAAAGTGACTCTTAAGCTGGCCATAGACATAACGATTATGATCTTTCTTGGAAATAGATGTTTCCTAGAAAGATCGTTTGTTACAATACACACGTGTAGAGCTGAATCGTCAGATATACAGGTAGAGACAATAGAATTCTACCTGTATCTGACTATTCAGCTCTAGACAGTGGCTGATGTTTGGGTGCCTTTAAAGGCACCTGATCAAAATTTTCTGTCCGGCCCAATCGGTGAGCCGACTGATATACAAGTCTTCTGCCAATATCGGTCAGCTTGTTTCCCACCATACACACTGAAAAAAATTAGTTTTGTACGATATTATCAATGCGTCTATGGCCACCTTTATTTCCAATCAGTGCATCTTTGTTTTGTATTGTTAATGCTGTGCTGTGATTGGCAAACTGAACAGTGAGAGTCAGCTGTAAGCCAACTATGGGATATTGCCATTGGGGAACATAATGAGGTGCAAACATGACAGAGCATGTGCTGCTGCTGCTGCTGCTGGGAATTTTAAGTTGCTTTCAGACAGTCAGTAAAGAAGGAAAAGAGGCTGTCTCAGTAGGGTGGGAGATATAGTCACTAACTCAGTGTAGAGCTGCATAGTGGACTAGGGGTTGGTGGCTACAGCAATAGTTTCTTACTAGCCTTCTACATCCATGGAACCAGTCACTGCTGTGACTCAAGCAACATCAACTGATTTGCCATGGAGACAGATCCAGAGAACTGAGAGATTTATAAGCTTCCTGAGCAGCAAATGTTTCCATCTTAAAGTGAAACAGCTCGCAATAATATTTCTCTTATTCGTTTCATGACTCTCTTGCTGCCATCATTTCAACATACTGTTCCACAAAGAAAGAAATGCTTCAACAGAGTTGAAACTGACCACATAATATAATTTTAAGCGATGTAATGCCTTCTAGGGTTATGAGTGCAGTAAAGTACTTTTGTTGTAAACAGTCTGAAAGATGTCTCATAATTATTTTATATTTGTTGATTTTTGTATTTTTAAGTATAATAAGGTGTTATTGCACTCTATGTAACACAGTAACTGAGTGGTGTGCATTTCAATACACTGCATATCCATACCTTAGACTGATATGTGCCATCACCTGAAGTCTACTCTGCTAGTTTATTTTACATATACAGGTACGGGATATCTCTTCTGTGGTGTTTTGGACTTGGGGTTATCCATACAATGGGGTTTCCCAACATTTGTATCACAATACCATTAGTCTACTAAAAAACATTTAAACATAAATAAACCCAATAAGACAACCAAGGTTACCATCAAGTGCTGTCCTGCTTCTGTGTTAGTGTGACAAATGCTCAAAATTTTAGGATATAAAACATTTGGACACAGAGCGGCATTGACTGTTTTCCAATAATTAACATTTACTTGAATGTAGGCAAGTTAGACCAGTTGGCAGGTAAAATGATGCTGCAATACATTACCATGGGTCAACTTTAAAGAAGGCTGCTGAGCAAACACTTTTCTGTCACTTTGCTTGTTAAATGATTGTAATCATACTGGTAGTATGAATAATGACATCAAGTAATAAAGCCAGAAGGGATTGCAGTCTGGCATGGGATTAATTATGCATTTATTACTCTTTAGCTGCTGCTTCCTTATTATCTTTTGCATTTTATACCTTCCTTCTCCAAAATACTTATGTAAAATGTCAAACAAGTGCTGTGGCATCAGACCAGAAGTTTTTTGTTTTTTTTATAAAACGTAAATAAATTAATACCTACCCGGTTTATATTCTTGCTGATTCAGTCTCTCTCTCTCATTATGCTTCCAGACCCAGCCTGTTCCTTTTACAGTTCACGCGATTGTTACCTCTTCAGATCTGGAAATCAGCCCTGCTGAATTAGATTTTGGATACTGTACAATTGTAGAAGCTGTTCAGGCATCACTTCTTCTAACAAATAAGTCTATACTACCCCAGGAGTTTGGATTTGTTGGAATTCCAGAGGCATGCACTTATCAGTATTTAATTGACTAGGGTGTTTTTATGGAAATATTTATTATTTCTTTTACTTATTTACTGGGGCGCTCCACCAATGAGGTGAGTTGAGACACTCGCCTCAGATGGCAAAAATGCCGCTTCTGGTAACTAAGAGCTGAATTTCCATTTTTGATCCCGGAAATTTGGCTTTTCTAGTGCAGAGAGTGCAATTGCGCTCTCGGCACTAGCGACATGGACTGCCTCCGACCCCTTTCGTCACTGAAAAGGTGAGTGCTGAGGGGTGGGGGCCGGCAAAAGGAAGGCTGCCTCAGGCGGCAAAATGGCCAGGATCGTCCCCTTTTATCTATAAAATTTTGTAAAACATATGTTTTAGAGTTATTCTGCATGTAGTGTATCTGCACATTTGCATGTACCGATGTTTATTAGTGAAGTTATCATACTGTTTATTCTGTATCCCCATGAGAATATTAACATGCCTGCCACATTATTAATGCTACTAGTGTTCTGGAGTACCTTGCCCATGGAATTTGTGCAAGGTACATTATTGTAGACACACAGGAACCATGTACTAAATGCCTGTAATAGGCAAGCAGTCAGGACAGGGTCCAGCTATTTCTTGCACCCATTGATGCTGCCTATGTTGCACATCTGAATGATGCATAAGATAGGGGATGTACAATTGGAACACATATACCACTCCCAGCACACCCAACATAAACACACCACTGATGAACTTACTTCCACCTGTCACTAGTATCCAGTCATGCTCTGCCACAGTTTTGTACAGAGTAGTTAATACTTCATGATTCATGCCCCATTGAAACACTGTAAATGCATATAGGGTTTCAACCATAAAAATGCTTGCTTTTAGAAGCATTCATGTTTTAAAGAACCAGGACTTGTCAACTAGCAAAGACTCAAATTTACTCTCGTGCAGTGTCGGACTGGCCCACCAGGATACCGGGGAAAGTCCTGGTGGGCCCAGGTGTCAGTGGGCCCTCATGCTGCTAATTTGGCCAAGTTCATGACAATTTCCTATCTAGAGGCTAAATAGATGCAATAATAGATTATAGTATGTAAAGAAAATACACTAGGAGAATAGAGGTTGAATGAGTAGAGGAAGAATAATAGTACGGAGAGTGGGTCCCTAGTCTAAAATTTTTTAGTGGGCCCCTAGAGTAAGGATTTTGGGTGGGCCCCTCATGTCCCAGTCCGACACTGCTCTTGTGCAGTAAACTATAGTAAACAGTGTACTCAGTCAAAAACTTGATCAATTCAAGCTTTTGTTTACTCCAATAGCTCAATAGATTTGAGTATTTGAGTTTTTATCCTGATTGAATTCATTCAAGTTTTTCATAAATTTATCTGAGGTAGGAAAAACCTCACAAACTTGACCTTTGATAAATAACCCTATTAAAATACATATTTTCACTATGTTTTGAACATGGTACAAAAAACTTCATAGAATGTTTTCCCCCTTTGTTGCTTTTATTAAGTATTAAGTATTGACCTTTCATTAATAGTATGTAGAAATTCAGCCTAATGATGGATTCGGAACGCTGCTCCCACTGGAGACTGTGAAGTTGGATGTTATATTTACAGCAGAAAAAGCCAAAGAATATAAATTTGAACTAACATGCAAGTCTGCTATTAACAGGTGACTATTGTTTTTAGTTATAGCATACCAACACATGCAGCAATGTAGAGAGACCAATGCTCAGAAAATAGCTTGTGTTTTCTAAATTCATGAATAATAGTAACCAGAAACCCATTATCCAGAAAGATTTGAATTAAGAGACAGCTATTTCCTATAAACGCCTTATCTGTAAAACCCCAGACATTGTGGATAACGTGTCTATAATAAAAACCTTCTACTATTATAAGATTAGAAACTAATATTTGTACTTTGTTTCCCCTTCTGTGTATTTTCAGGCAATTTAAAGTCTCTTGCAAAGCCATTGGGGTCCATCCACCTTTAGCATTGTCTCACTCTTTGATACAATTCCCTGCAACAGCTTTAAACGATGTCTCCATGGCAACATTACACGTTATCAATTCACATACCAGTCGCAATGAGTTCACCCATCCAGTTCCAAGAATTGGTAAAGGGGACATTGCTCCTATTGGACCTACATCATTTGAGTTCTGTATACCAGAAGATTATCCAATCAACATTTCCCCAGCAGTCGGCACTGTTCTGCCAGGGCAGGTAAAGCAGTAGTGCTATTGTTGCAGAAAATGCTTTGTCCGAATAATGTACCCTCCATTATAAATACCATTTATTTTAACTGTATTTGTCTATGAATTTTTAGAGAAACAAAAAGTTTATTTTGTATAGACAGTTTTATTTAACATGATTGTATTCACTAAAGCAAAGTAAAGGATCCGCACAAACATTTTGCATCAAATATTAATAATTCCACTAAAACAGCTTTTGAAAAGCCTTTAAATATATTGAAATGCAATATCTCACAATTCTTAATTAATCCCCATCATCCCATATATATATATATATATATATATATATATATATATATATATATATATACACACAAGTATGGGATCTGTTATCCAGAAACTAGTGCTGTGCGGGTTGGGATCTTACCTGTGCCTCACTGAGCCCGACTTCCGGGTTCCTTTTATAGACATGCGCCGACCCGCTCTGGCGATGATGTCACAAAAGGGGATGGGCCATCTAAAAAAAGTGAACCCAGAAGTCGGAAGCCAGCATTTGTATGGTGGTGGGCGGGAGAACAGTCAGAGCTCAACCTGCACCCGGCCGTGACTTGGAAGATGGGGTGCGAGGTCGGCCCGAACCTACCTGACCCGTTGGTATCGGGCTGGCCCACACATCACTACTGGAAACCCATTATCCAGAAAGCTCAAAATTACAGAATGTCTGTCTCCCATATATTCCATTATAATGAAATAATACACATTTTTTAAAAATGACTTCCTTTTTCGCTGTAATAATAAAACAGTAGCTTGTACTTGATCCCAACTAATATATAATTAATCCTTATTGGAAGCAAAACCTATTTAGCAAAGCCTATTGGGTCTATTTAATCTTTATGTGAGTTTCTAGTAGACTTAGGGGCAGATTTACTAAATTTGTGTGAAGAATTCGAAGTTCGATTGAATTTGCATAACATTTTTATTTGAATCTTCGAATATGCAAATTAGGCAAATTCGACCATCGAATATTCGAATAAAATGTTATGCGAATATTCAATGGTCGAAGTAATTCCCCTATTCGACCACCTAGTTCGCCAGATCTAAGCTGCCGAATTGGGTTTCATTATTTTTGATCGAAAAAAAAAAAAATTTGCTCGATCGATAAAATCGGGCGAATCGATCGATCAAATTTTTTCTGTTCGATCGATCGAATTGCGGTAAAACCCTTGAATTCGATATTCAAATTCAAAGGATTTTACTTCACATGGTCGAATTTCGAATTTTTTTAAATTCGAAATTCGACTAATAGTAAATCTGCCCCTTAAGGTATGAAATCAACAGGTCCCGAGCATTCTGGATAACAGCTCTCATACATACATATATAGATATATATATATATTGCCCTCTTGTGGCAGAAGTTCTGCCTACATTTGTTATGGATAAAAGGAGTCAACTTTAACATTCAGACTGAAGGACTGTCATGCCTGTAAAGGGGATGAAAGTTTCAAAAATTTGATTTTTTTTTTTTAAATAAATTGCAGAGTTTTAAATAACTCCCAGGAACTTGAAATTTGACCCTTGATAAATCTGCCCCTAAATCTATGGATTCTCTACCTCATTCAGAATTACTGCTTTAACTAAATAAATATGATCTAAGTGAGGAAATGTATACAGGTATAGGATCCGTTATCCTGAAACCCATTAACCAGAAAGTGGAATTACGGAAAGTCTGTCTCCCATAGACTCCATTTTATCCAAATAATCCAAATCTTTAAAAAATTATTTCCTTTTTCTCTGTAATAATAAAACAGTACCTTGATATAATTAATCCTTATTGGAAGCAAAACCAGCCTATTGGGTTTATTTAATGTTTACATGATTTTTTAGTAGACTTAAGGCGGGGCTATTATTGGCCATTTAGTAGCCCCTATGTGGATTGTCAATCTACATTGAGGTTCTGTTTGGCAGTACACATGGTTTTTATACAACCAAAACTTGCCTCCAAGCCTGGAATTCAAAAATAAGCACCTGCTTTGAGGCCACTGGGAGCTACACCCAAGCAGCGGTTGTAGAGGAACATGTTGTTCACAAGCTACTGGTTGGGGATCACTGACTTAAGGTATGAAGATCCAAATTCTGGAAAGATCCATTATCCAGAAAGCCCCAAGTCCAGAGCATTCTGGATAACAGGTCCTGTATATTGAAGGTCAACTGGGGGAATCCATAATGGTGCAGTGTTGCTATCAACTGTATCAATTGTATTTTGGTGATATAACGTGGTGCTCTACACGGTCCTCTACTTGGACCCTGTTCTGTTTTTTTTTAGTAATAATCTTGCAGCAGGAAATGAACCAGTAACATACAAAATGAATGGGTTTTGAATTGGTTTTGTATGATAAAGATTCTCGGTTTCATTTAGAAATGACAGTTAAATGACTGTACAGCACACACAGCTGATAATATACAATATTATCATTTATACAATAGAAGCCAAAAATTTCTATGCACATATATTACTGAAGTAAAAGTTACCTTAATATACTATGGCAGAGGCCTTCTGCAGTAATACATTATAAAGATGATTTCCATTTGAAAAAGAACAAGTTTTTTCTATAGCTTGGTATTGTGGGTATTTAGAATAATTTGTCTTAAAAATGAATAACCAACTTTTCCCCCAAGCCTGTGGTTTTTAAAAAAATGAAAGTACTTGCCTGGAAAAAAAGCAGCTCAGCAATTTGTAGCCATGTTTCTTATCTTTCGCAGTCCTCCCTAATGCAGACTTAGACAAAGATTTATCAGTTTTAATGATTGTGGAGCAAAATGCAACAAAGCTCAAGCATATATGTGACCTCTTTTTAAAAATTTGGAACACTAGCATACTCACATAGTAGAGTTATGGTTGCTTTATTCCATAGTCTTTTTGAATAAATGGCAGCTATTCAAGTTGCCAAAGAATATTGGAAGTATATAGAAGTATATGTGTGTTTGTCTTTTTCTCTGTATTTAGAATTTTGATAAATCAAGTTTAGAATTTTCATAACATCTGTCCCATAGACTTAGACATGCACAGTAGAGAAAAATCCAAAAATGTTACTGTACTGCAAATGTGAGAATCTAAGGGATAAATTTATCAAAGAGTGAAGTTCCGCCACTAGAGGGAAATTCCGCCGCTCTCCATTCATTTCTATGGGATTTTGAAAGGCCTATTTATCAATGGGTGAAGTTAAAAATCCCATAGAAATTAATGGAGACTGGCGGAACTTCACTCTTAACTTCACTCTTTGATAAATATACCCCTAAGTCTGCTGAGTGATGCCTGGGAATTGTAAATAACCTAACATATTAGCAGCCCCACAGTGAATTTGACTTTATTTGACCTTTGCTAAATGTGTATTTTAATGACACTTATTCACAGAAATGCAAGATCCAGGTTTCGTTCCAGCCTTTACTTTCACAAAACGAAATCATGGAAGAGGCAATATGGATTATACAGCGGGCTGCTGAAGCTAAAACCTCTATGGAATCAGAAGCCACACTAATGACGGAGAAAGAAATACAAGTAAACTATAAATAAGGCACTGTGAAGGTGCCTTCAATAAACACTTGTGTCTGATACCCATGGGCCAATGCACTTGGTCAAAAGTCACATGATATAAAGTCCAGTTGTCATAATGTGTTTGCTTATTAGTTAAGTCCCTGGATTTCCTGCAGATTGAGAAACATGTTTCTAGCTGTTCTCACCCAGGCTAGGGATAGGTGGTACATTTTATCATTCCATGTTTGGAAAAGATTATTAGTGCTTGCCGATCAAAACTGATTAAGGCATTTTTATCATTAAAACCAAGCACTAATAATATTTTCCAAACATGGAGTGACAAAAAGTACCACCTATCCCTAGCCTGGGTAAGAACAGGAAGAAGGCCAGGAACACTATTTTTTATTGTTTAACATATTTCTCAATTTGCAGGCAATCCAAGGGACTTCATTAGTAACCAAGCACATTATGACAACTGGTCTTTATTTTATGTGACTATTATATTTTATATATTGATAGTGCGCCCCTCAAGACTGTGGTATATATATATATATATACAAATACTTGTGTGTGTGTGTGTGTATGTGTGTTTTTATATATGCTTATTGCATTACTGAGATTACAAGGCTTTTGATTTTGTATTACTTAAACCAAGATTCCTCAGGCTTGGAGACTGAAATAAATGAGCAAAATGTTCTAAGGCAAATGTTTCAGTAAAGGCACATATCCCTGTTGTGATCCCTTTCCGCAACAATGGAAATTTTGATAGTAGCTCATAGTAATCATGGTCTGTGGTCGATTTGCAAAAAAATTTTTTGACTATGTTAATATGTTTGTTTTCAATACAAACATGTTAGAGCTGAATCGTCAGATATACAGGTAGGAACAATAGAATTCTACCTGTATCTAATAATTCAGCAGTAACAGTGGCCGATTTTTTAATTTTCAGACCAGCACCGAATATCCTTCAAACCTGATTCTATGGCCACCTTTAGGGTCATGTCACATGATACTTTTCCCAGTAAAAATTTAATTTAGAAATTCTACAGGAAAAAATATGGGAAGTCCTACTAATGAACTGAGAAACATAAATTCATAACAACATTGCCAAATGTATTTCTTTTCCAGGGTAAAAAGGAAAAAAAAGTTATGTCTGGTAAGAAGGAGAAAAAGACTCTTCCATCCCCAAAGCAGCACCCAAAAGAAAAGGTCCCACAGCTGATGCATTCTGTTTCTACAGAATTACCAAAAACTGAAGATATAAAAGTCAAGTAAGAATGACAGAATTATTTACAGATTCATAGACTGTTGTAAGATATATATTTGACAGGTCTCGCCTCAGAGCCACAAGCAGACAGGCAATTATTATTAATGTGTAGGCATATGTGGGATGACTGCAGTCATGCGCAAAGAGACAATATATGGTTAAAAACACAGCATAGCAAAGAAACGCATGTTTTCTCACCAGCTATTCACATTATTCTCGGTGGCAAAATCATTTGCAGGAGATTATTCACAAACTGTAGCAAAGATTTAGTGTGTGTGACTACTAGGAGGTAATCTCACATTTCAAAAATGTTTTTTTTAAAAAAAAGCTCAAAAAATTTGACATTTATGAAATGTACAAACTATAAAAACCACTGATACAAAACTTTGTCAGGTAAAGTTGTCAAGATCATATCCAATATGAAACAATGCAAGATTCTGTATGCCACTCAATGTGGTGCTCTATCTGGAAACTCTGCTGCCTCCAGTCTCAAAAATCAATGTATATCTACGAACAATCAGATGGCACACACTCCAGAAATTGTGCTAAATCATTCTTGTGGTTTATTTGAAATCTACACACAACGTTTCAACCTCCTTTCTCAAGTGTTCTCAAGGTCTTATAGAAGTCAGTTGGAGCTGAATCTATTGGACTGTTCTATATCAGACTTTTAGAGGTTTTTTTAGAGGAAATTGAAGTGCATTCAGCATAATTTTCCCAACTTTTTTGTTATGATTTTTTAATAAATTGTACTTTTAGAGAAAGTGGGTTTAGTTGTAGTTCAAAAACTGACCTTTGATAAACTGCCCCCCATGTGTAACATTGCCCTAAGGAAATGCAGTCATGTCTCTTCTTTATTAGTTTTGTTGTGCTTAATAGATGTGATATGAGCTGCCTTTATAACATAGCATTCTGTTACATTTACAGTATTTAGGATATGGAATCCTTAAAGGAGAATTCAACCTGTAATTAAAAAAAAAACATCCCCCTCCCTCCTCCCCCCCCCAGCCTACCTGCCCCTAATTTTTTACTTGCAGATTCTTGCCACGGGAGTTCACGGGTGCCATGTTCTTTCTTCTGTCTTTTTCAGAAGTAGACCTGTGTTTTTGGTGCATGCGTAGTTAGAGGAAATTTCCGGTCTCGAACAATTGCGAATGCGCCGAAGGTAACACAAATTTTCAAAAACTGTTATCGGCACAGGTGCAGTGGTTCGGGACCAGAAATTTCCTCCAACTACGCAACCTTATGAAAAAGACTGAAGAAAGAAAATGGTGCCCGTGAATCTGCACCAAGGGTAATTATAACCCAGGGAAGGGTTTTATTTTATTACAGGTTGAATTCTCCTTAAATGGAATTCATTTGCATGTTGCTGTTGGGCAACACAAATCTACAATTAGTTAGACTGTAAAACACAGTAATAACAAGCAACCAATGTTAAGTTATCCCAGTATTAAACTAGTATTATTTTGATCTCACAGTAATACATATATTCCTTTTATATGCATGTGTATCACATTGTTCTGAACATTTGGTTTTAATTTTCAGCTCTGATGAATATGCTGCTGCAAGAGTGTCCATCTATAGAAGGTTTGTGGGCAAGTTTGAGCGATATGTTATACCGTGTTTTATTGCCAATGGCGACACCAACAAATCCAAAGATGAGAATTTCCAATTCAGGTGCAGTATT
>CM044443.1:94003246-94019328 GCA_024363595.1 Xenopus borealis
TTTTTTTTTTTTTTTTTTTTTAAAGATAAACCCACTTAATTTTAGTCCCCATGATCACATATAAAATGACATCATGCTTCTGGTTAAAGCCCAGTTATTTCCACAGGGTGACCAGGTGGGAGGCATAGTAAACAAATAAGCAAAAAGTGTAAATGGTTTTAAAGGTGCAATATTTGTAAATGCTACTAAAAGTTTTTTGTCTGTTTCTGCACGGGTGATTCTGAGGGATGTAAACAAAAGGAAGCATTTACAACAAGGAAGGTAGTGTTCAAGGGCAAGAAACATCCACAATTTTATTTCTCTTGGAAAAAAAATCATTTGTAGTACACCCTAGTAACCTTTTAACTTTCTATTTGTACTGCCACGACTCATCTCCATTTAAAGTTGTTAGTGATAACTGTTTCTTTGAATTCCCACAGCCATCACAACACCTTGTATCTGGAGCTACACTGTCCGGCTATAGCACCCCCTATTATCATTACCTCTGAAAATGGAAGGCATCTTATTGACTTTGGAGAAATAGCAATAGGTACTGCATTTAAATGATTCTTAAATGAAATGTAAATGTAGAACAATAAGACTGAAAGATTGTTTTCCATATCCATATGTTGGGACACAGGGGAGATTGTGACTTGTCCAGGGTTACACAGTGTTGCCATGGGTCTCTAGCATGAGATCTAACATCATAGGCTTATCACAACCCAGCTGAAATTTAGGGTATTAGAAGCCACTAAGTTTCATGGCCTTCAGTCTTGAATCCTCTTGTCTCCCAGTACATTTAAAATAGCATGTAACATGTAACAATGTATCATAATATATACTGGAAAACAATAGAATATTATTGATCTTGCCAGGCCTGGACTGAAAAGCTGCAGGTTCTGGCAAATGACAGAGGGGCTGTAATATTGTCACTATTTATTAGGCTGATAGGGGCTTTTTGGACCTCTGTGTGGGTCTGTTTGTGTCCATGTGTACCTGAAATACCAGGGGCCTATTTAGATTCTCAGTCCAGAGCTGGATTATGTAATTGCAAAATTTAAGGCATCTTAAAATTCAGTTGATCAGACACAAAGTTAAGTGGCAAAGAATTCAGAATATATTACAATACAGGTATGGGACCTGTTATCCAGAATGCTCGGTACCAGGGGGTTTTCTGGATGAGGAATCTTTCCACAATTTGGATCTTCATACCTTAAGTCTACTAAAAAATCATGTAAAAAATTAAATAAACCCAATAGGCTGATTTTGGTTTTAATGAGGAATAATTATATCTTAGTTGGGATCAATTTTTAAAATTTGTGATTATTTGATTTTAACGGAGTCTGTGGGAGATCCTTTCCATGATTTCAAACTTTCTTGATAATGGGTTTCTGGATAATGGATCCCATTTTTGCTATTGTTTTTTATATTATTAGGTGTCTTATAATTCTTGCCAGTTAACTGCTTCTAGCCTGTTGAATAATTCATTTTTTAGGTAGATTGTGGCACTATGAGGTTCCACTGCAATCCCCAAGTCTGGTAGAAACTGTTTCCCTGTTGAGACCAGATGAAAAAAAAAGCTGTGCACAGATAAACACCCTATTTCTTTAAATGTTTTTTTAGTGCTCAATAATGTTTTTCTTATGTTGGATGGAAGCATCATTGATGTAATTATATGTTTCCTTCTAGGTCAAAGGGTGGTAAAAAGAGTGACCTTGCAAAATATCTCTCTGGAGCCAGTAGAAGTATCCTTAATGTTATCACTTTTATTTATATTCTTTTTACATTAAATATATTTCAATATTTTCTTAGTTCTGTATTTACACAAATTGGTTTGTACCCAAGCACTTTTTTCCTACTGGAATTGTGTAGCACCAAGCTTTTATTTTTTATCCTGATCAATATCTTTGTTCCAGTTATCTCTGTCTAGAAATGCCCCATGCAATGTTTACATTATCTTCTAAAAATCTAACAAAATACCATTTTATGGATTTCGCTTGTGCACATGAAGAAAAAGTCATTGATCTGTATGGGACTGTACCCATGAAGGTGGAGATAAACTTAAGCCATTTCAGTGCATAGGTGGAAAAAGAGCAGCTCGTAGGGTGGGTGAGTCTTTCGGAGAATGTGTATTATTGACTGCAGGGTAGACAGTTGCTAAGCTAGAAGGTCATATAACAGGTAGTTACCGTAGTGTAGAAGGAATAATGTATAAAAATAGTAGAATGCATGAAGAATGCAGTAGACCTTAGAAGCATGAGCAGTGAGGTAGAGTATTGTTTTGAAACTGACAATACATGGAGAGAGTATATGTGGAACATAAAAGGGTGGGATGAGCCAGATATAACACCTGAGCAACAAATGTGAGGTAGAGTTGACTATTATATTGTTTACATTTAAGCAAACGTCAAATGGATGTGTGACATGTTGATTGGGGGATATATCATTTGTTTTGGAAATATTGAGAAGCCATTGGATACAGGGCTTGAGCAATAATAGGGAAACCAGGGAAGAACTTAGTCACATAGACCAAATTCTTACAGCGTGTGCAGTAGAAGGGTATTGCTACTGTATTGAAGGCAGCAAAGTTAAAAAGAATAAAGATGTGAAAAAATTACCCTTAGCTATTGCAGAGGGAAGATCACTGATAAGTTAGTTAAATTGTCAGAGCAGAAACTAGATTAAATAGATCTGTGTTTTCATAACTTTAAGGGTTCAGTATAGCATTTTTTTCTGGCTATTACAAACCAGAAGGAACAACACCGGTAGAAAAGGAAATAGTCAGCATCATTATAAGTGAGGGGGAGAGATATTTAATAAGTTAGAAGCAGATTAAGTCTAGCAGACATCTCTTCCAAAAAAAAAAACTAAGAGCCTACCTTTTGGAGCACTAGAACAGTAGCCTAGTCCTGCGCCTACTGACTGTGCCTTACCATGTGCACTTTTTCATGTGGCTTTTTAGCAAATAAGGGAATACAGGGTTATAGAAGACAGCTCATAGTACAAGTTGATCCAGGGACTGTTCTGATTGCCGTTTTGGAGTCAGGAAGGAATTTTTCCTGCTCTGAGGCAAATGCCTTCCTTCTTTGTGACAACACAATTTCACCATGACTATTTCCACATGTGCAAAGTGAAGCCAATCACAGTATATGCTTTGATTGATTTACATGAATTGTATTCCTTGACGTTTTACTTTTCAGCTTAGTGTTTCCCTTTTAAACCCCTGTGGGCCTTTCATGCTGTTGAATCCTGTTTCCATGGTGGAGCCAGGTGGTAACTGCTACCTTCTTATTGCCTTTTTACCGGATGAAAATAAAATTGTGAGTATTCCTACAAAGAATGTGATACACAGCTCAAAAGTGTTTTGTAAGATAAATTACAAAATTTCATTTCAATTATTCAAGGCCAGGGCAAAGAACATTTCAGATAATTATTATTTCTTAAAAAAGAGAGAGATTATTTTTTTCCCTAGAAAATCCATCTTGTTGGAGCAACAAAAAGTCCATATTCCTGTAGGAATATGGACATTGTCAAAGTGTACAAGTGCAGTTTACAACAATTAGTGACTATTGTGAAGTGCAGACGTGCTAATAACCTTCTCTAGGAAGTGGTTAAATTACCGACCAGACACTGAATCATTTGTTTTACTCTTTGTCCATCTTATTGTTAGAATACATCCCTTCAACCACGAAATAAAGAAGAATGGCAACAGTGTTATACAGTTTAAATGAAAACTTTACCGCCAAAATGCAGTAAGGGGAACTATCACAAAAATTCAAACAAATTTCAGCATACTGAAATAAGAAACTTTCTAAATACAATCAATTCAAAATTCTGTACTGCTTCTGAAATAATCTAGTTCATCTTCACTATCCTTCTCACAGCATCTGTTTCCCTTCTTTCGATCTTCATGCAGCAGTTTGGTGTCAGATATTCTTTAGTAGTTAGATCCAATAAATCTTATTGGGGGGCTCCTTTTGCCTAGATGTATTGTTTTATTCAATATATTTTTATAGAGACCTTAGTTTCCTTTACTAAATAAAAAGTATAGACCTTATTGGTTGTATCACACAACAGCCATAAAGGAACAGTAACATCAAAAAATGGAATTGTTTTAAAGTAATAAAAATATAATGCAGTGTTGCCCTGCACTGGTAAGACTGCAGTGTTTGCTTCAGAAACACTACTATTGTTTATATAAATAAGCTGTTGTGAAGCCATGGGGGCAACTAGTCAAAATGAGAAAAGGCTCAAGTTAAACAGCAGCTAGCAGATAAGCTCTGTAGAACATAATGTTATCTGTTATCCATTACTTATCCTGTGCTATATAGCTGTTTTTCAATTTCCACCATTGCTACTCAGCAGCTTGTTTATTTGAACTATAGTAGTGTTTCTGAAGCAAACAGATCAGTTTTAACAGTGCAGGGCAACACTACATGATATTTTCTTTACTTTGAAACCACTTTCATTTTTTGGTGTTACTGTTCCTTTAAAACATCAACATCCCCTTTTAACGATGTATGATTATAAAATGATGCATTCATTGCACTGACCAAAACAGCTTCCCTACCTGACATTGTGTTCCCTCCGAATGATTGTGAGACTTTTCAGAACATTGTTTCGTAGTATTTTACATCGCAATTCTCTTTTTGTTTAGTTTTTTGAAAACATGAAAGTTAGCTGCAGACAAGCTGCTTTGTCCCTCTGCATCAGAGGTCGTGGTTTAACACCTTCTGTGTCCTGCTCCCTGGAAGGCGGAACCCTGGACATGGGATATGTTTTGGCAAATGACAGTAACATCACAACTTTTAAGGTAATATTGTAACTTTGCCCCTCCCTTGCCATGAAGAGAGTGGTAGTATTTGCACTTTGCAGCAAGTACCATGAAAGTCTTGTCTGTACTGTATATGGTGCACCAACTGCAGTATTACAGGTTGGACTTGATATATAAAATGGAGTTGTTTGGCTCAGCTCTGAATTAGTTGCTGAGTGTCTGAATATTACTGATGAATTTGCCTTCTGTTATTGGTGCTTTATTATTATTATTTTTATATTATTATTTATTGCTTCTGTTATTGTGCTTTGGGCACACAGGACACTGTACTTTATGTTTTGTGATTCTCATAGTGCTGACATTTTCTTCATTTTACCAGTTCAGAATAGAAATCCTCATTTTGTAAGAATTGTTGTGAGTTTACAATCTAAAAAAAAACGTAAACCTTTAAAAGGTCAAAACAAAGGAAGATTTTATCATTTGAAAAAGACTTCTACATAACCTCAGCAGCTTTTAGATCAAGATGTTTTGTATTCATTTTTCATGGTTTAGAGTAGATTTTTTTAACACTAAAAAGTATGATTTGGGGAAAGGAAAAAAATATATAGTCCAGTTAGTTTACTGGGCAACAATAAATAATCCACAGGTCCCCCTGAGTCTATGGCATCACTTGCATCCTGTCTTTAGTATGTAATAAAGCAGGTTATTGTAGTGTTTCTTTTAGACAGCATGCTTGCCCTAACCAAGGAGTAACACATTGTCAAGTTACATTACTCTTAGCAATGTCCCTTAGGCTAAGGCCAGACGGGGAGATTCGGGGGAGATCCGTCACCTGGCGACTTCTCGCGGCGACAAATCTCCCCAAATAGCTAGATAGCGCTGCGCGCCCGCTAGGCTTGAAGTCGCCTGCGCTTGTTCAGACGGAGAGGCGCGATTTTAAAAGTCGCTCAAAATTTCCTGGCGAGGCAAGTTTGAGCGACTTTTGAAATCGCGCCGCTATTCGGGGAGATTCGTCGCCGCGAGAAGTCGCCAGGCGACGGATCTCCCCCGAATCTCCCCGTCTGGCCTTAGCCTTAATAAGAACTCATGTGTTAACAAATACAAGGAGCCAGCACTGTGTATGATATTGTCCCATTGTTCTGCAGTGTTAATGATTTATCTGTTTGTTTTTCATCCTCCTACAGCTACAGAACACTTCTACAGTTCCAGTGACGTATTCAGTAAAATTGGGCAGCCTTTCTGTGAACAGATACAGTGAACTCCAGAAGCTTCCTCCTTTTATTGTCTCTCATGAAAAGCCATCAGGTTTAGTAGGTAAATATCATTTCATGAGTGGCCTGCTTAGATATATATACTTTATGTGTTTGCTTTTCACTTCTAAAATGGCACCATTGTTGTACCAGGAAGTTTAGCTGCTGGAAGCTATCGCAAATCAGAACAGAGGAGTTGATGTAGTGATAATTGTCACGAGGCAAAAAGAAAGCATTGCTGTATTTAAGATGTACATTACAGCAAGGCATATTGTATAATTCATGATTATGCAAGAAAATCTTCACTGAAGTGTTTTCTAATGGATGGGGGGGTTTATTTCAAGGTCCTTAAGTGGCTTTCATTTTATGTAGAAAATAGGTTATAGAAGAAGGATAAAGAGATATTGCATCTGCTATCTAGAAAGCACTGAATTACAGGAAGGTCATTTCCTATAGACTCCATTTTAATCAAATAATTCAAAGTTTTCCTCTGAAATAATAAGACAGTACCTTGTAGTTGATCTCAGCTAAAATGACTACTTGTTAGAGGCAAAACAATCCTTTTGGGGTTATTTAATGTTAAATAATTTTAGTAGACTTAAGCTATGGATATCTGAAATACAGAAAGATCTCTTATCCAGAAAACCCCAGGTCCCACGCATTTTGGATAACAGGTCCCATACCAGTTCTATTATCTTTTTAGCCTTTTTATTATTCTAATTTAATTTAACTACAAATAGGCACTGATTTATTAACCCTCTGTATTTTTTACTGAGCAGTTCAAGTGGTTACCCCTCTGTTAAACATTACCAAATGTTTTCACAAATTATTTAATGGTTATACTGCCGAGTCCTTTCCCCCTCATGCCATGGGAGCAAACATTCTGGCAGGCGATGAGCACCTATGAGCAATACCACCTAAAAAACATCAGAATGTTCAACTGTTCAGACACTTATCCTTGCAGAATTCTACTAGCTTGTCTTTTGAATGTTTACTTCAGTTTACCACTTCTCTGTTATAGGCACTCAGAATTGCAATGGTCTCAGTGTTTTCAGTGTATGTCCTGTAGAGGGAACTATTCTCCCAGAAAAGACACAAGATCTCACTGTTACTTTCAGCCCTGATCATGAGAGTGTTCATTACTCTGATGTTCTGAAGGTGGAGCTCTTTGGTAAGGTAAGGAAACATTTTCATGACTAGAATTAATTAGGTATGGGACATGTTTAGTTTTCTTTATGCTTTTCTCATATATGAAGGAATATTATTAATATGTGTCTATAATTTACATTTGTATAGATACAGAATATCATTTATACTGAACATGTATCAAACATTTTAAGTCTCTGCCACATTAATCTCAATCACAACTATTAGCATATGTGGTTGCTGAATAGCTAAGTAGCCTATCTGTCCTCTGTAGGTGGAAACCAATAGTTCCTTCAAATAAAGAAATGTCTCTAGTGTCTCCTTAAATCAGTCTCCCTGGGCACCAATAACAATGTTGCTGAATATGGAGCTTGAAGTCATTAAGTCATGATTTCAGAAGGCTTCACTTTGCATGCTAATGCTTGTGAAGGGCTTTTTGGCTCCTTTCAGTCCTTCTCACCCTAACCAGAAATGGTACAGGAATTATAATTATAGTAAGAAAGTTTCTTCTTTTACATTTAACTTGATTCTTGGGGTTACCATAGAAACATTCTGTGACATTATCAAGGTGACTTAGCCAGTGTAGCTGCCCTGCTAGAGAACTGCTTACATGATCATATAGCATCCAATCTCCATTTCTTAAAATGGAATCAGAATTTTATAGTTTTATGAAGAAAGATGTCAGCTGTCCAATTCTCGCAATAATCCACAGTGGGGTTTCTTTAATCTCATGCAGTGTTTAATTTCATGGTAGAGTGATACCAATCTAATTATTATTATGCTTTATTTATATAATGCCGACATGTGCTTCCGCTCTTTACAGAGAATATACATCATTCACATTGTAGCACATACTACTTTAAAGGAACAGTTCAGTGTAAATATAAAAACTGAACAAATAGATAAACTGTGTAAAATAAAAAAATATTTCTAATTTCTAGTTAGGCAAAAATGTAATCTATAAAGGCCGGAGGGCCTGGATGTCTAAGGGTAGGGGCAGACGGCAGACTCGGGTTGATTTAGTTGCCTGGCGACTTATCGCCTCTTCTGCCGGGTGACAATATCCCCGAACTTCGATTTTCGAAGTTGCCTCACGAGGAAACTTTGGTTGACCTCGTAAATCGAAGTGCCCCGAGTGCATTACCGCAGCTGAAGAGGTGATAAGTCAGTAGGAGACAAAATCCCCTCTAAATCTGCCCGTCTGCCCCTACCCTTAAAGGGCCAGTAATATGAAAAAATAATATATAAAGCAGTGTTGCCTTGCACTGGTAAAACTGCAGTATTTGCTTCAGAAACACTACTGTTGTTTATATAAATAAGCTGCTGTGTAGCCATGGGGGCAGCCATTCAAAGGAGAAAAGGCTCAAGTTACACAGCAGATAAGCTCTGTAGAACATAATGTTATCTGTTATCCATTACTTATCCTGTGCCATATAGCCGTTTTCAATTTCCGCCATTGCTACTTAGCAGCTTGTTTATATGAACTATAGTAGTATTTCTGAAGCAAACACATCAATTTTAACAGCGCAGGGCAACACTAGATGAGATTTTCTTTACTTTAAAACACTTTCATTTTTTGGTGTTACTGTTCCTTTAAAGAAAAGAACACAACTTCCTGCTTTTCAGCTCTCTAACTCTGAGTCAGTCAATGAGTCAGTCACTTGGTTACTACCTGGTAACCAATCAGTGGAAACCAAGAGATCCGCAAAGCAGGAAGTAGTGTTCTGGCTTTTATTTTGGACATCCAGTCACTCGAGCCTTTATACATTACAATTTTGGATAACTAACTATATTAGAAACATTTTTATTTTGCGCATATTATCTATTTACCCAGTTTTTATTTTAAACTGAACAGTTCCTTCAATAGTAATACATGGCAGCATTATTTAAAAAGATCAATCCTTTAACTCTAAATTCAGCAGCCAAGTTATTAACTTGGCCCCCCTAAGGCTCGAGAACTTGATGCACAACTCTGGCTTAAAGATACCCTTATCCAAATTTTATAATGGTTTGACGACTGTGGATGGCCCTGTATTGCTAAAGCTCCACAACAAATGGAAAAGTGACATCCCAGACATCACTGGGGAGGTTTGGCAAGAGGTATTGGAAACCGCAACCCAGGGACTAATATGTTCCAGGGACAAACTGACACAATTAATTCCTACCTACCTTACCCCAAGCCATCTCCATAAGTTAAAACCCGGGCATAAGCAAGAACTGCCCCAGATGCCAAGGGAACCCTGCAACCTACATTCATATGATGTGGACATGTCATTTTGCTCAAAGATTCTGGTCAGGGGTCACGCAACAAATCAAAAGTAGATTGGCTATACCAATTCCTCTGAACCCAACAATACTTTTACTCAACCAAGTTGTATGCGTATGTATGCAGAAAAAACTATTGCATAGAAATGGAAGACTCCTGAAGGCCCATCACAGACACTGAGGGAAGACCTCCTCCATAAAGCGGTACCACTATATAAACTAACATACATGAGAAGGGGCTGACCACAAAAATTCTAAAAGATTTGGGGACCACGGCTGGGCCTAGAAGATGAGGGCTGAGGACTCTCCCATAGCACCCTGCATCCCAGACCATGCACAAACATACCATGATTACATAAGATATATTAGGGTCTCTAACAGCACAACCTAAATAAGAAAGATACAACATTTCAGGTTGATTGTACTCAATGTTTATTTTATTAGTTTGATTTGTTTAATTAAACATATATACGAATGTACTTAGATAACCACAAATATTTCACTGTATTTGAAAATCCTTTAATAAAAGAAATATAAAAAAAAAGCTTAATCCTTTAATATGTTTTAGCTTATTGCTCACACTATCCGGCTGACGGGTGCATGCAGAAATCATATCATGTATGTAGAAGGCGGTGAGCCACTGGATGTTTCAGTTGAATCTCTGAGCATAGTCCCAATGGAAGAAGAAGGTAAGTAGGTTGTGCTACTATTGTGAACATTAGTGTGGACACAGGTTTTTCTTTAATTTATGCCATGTGCTGGAACATACAGTATGCCATAATCAAGATGGATTGGCATGAAAGGGTTATTAAATATTTATTAAATAACCCCCCAATTGAATTTCGAGTGTATTTGAATTTATTAGAGTTAAAAAAAATTCACACAAATTTGTGATGAGTTTTTATTCTTGGTGAAAATGTTAACGTTTGCCCTTTATACACGGGCCGATAAAAGCTGCTGACAGACCGAGTCGGCAGCTTATTGGCCCGTGTGTAGGGCCATCCGATGGGCTTCCCCAGTCGATATCTGTGCGTTTATGCTCAGGCCCGGACTGGCAATCTGTGGGTTCTGGCAAATGCTGTAAGTTGCCATAGGAAGTGACTATTAAGTGGGCTGGTGAGGGCTGTTTGGGCCTCTTTGTAGCAGGAATGACAGGGCCTATTTTGAATCCCAGTCCAGTCTTGTTTATGCTGTCCCACGATCTGACTTTCGAGCAGATCTCCGTGAGTTTTCTTTTTTTGAGCATAAGACTCAGAACTATACAGACCTTTAACAACTGCAGAGTGGCTGTGCCATGTTTGTAGAATATCACTTTTCTGTAGACTGGTACTTTTGTTCATATTTATATTAAAGCAGATGTTCAAAACACTAGTGTTATAACATGAACATAGTTTTAATAAAAAATTCATAGAAAAGTATGTTTGGGAGTTTTTTTCTTTTTTTGCTTGATAATTCTAGCCCTGAATTCCCAAGCATTCTTGAAGGAAAAGTTACAGTGCAATCTTTTGAGTGCTTTTGGAGTATCTTAAATTATGCCTTTCCTTTCCTAAGCACCGACCCACATTATTTGTGACTATGAAATGCAGGAAATGTTTGGTAGAAGCAATATACAGGGTAGGTGGGTTCAAGACCTGCGCTGCACTGCTTAATTTCAAAACCACAAAAATATGCAATGAACTTTGTTTTTTTATTCTATTCTATTATTTATTTTATTCTAGACTAATCACTTTCTAATTTGTGCTCCATCAGATTCAAGTGATTTGGTGAAATCAGTTCTTCTGAACCTTCACTGTTCCCAGACTGAAACTGCTTTCAAACCAGGATTCAGGGAATTGCACGTTGGCTGTATACGCACTTCATCATTACCAACAAAAAAGGTAAATACTAGCTATTATTGGCATTCATATATGAATATTCATATATATTGGAATCCATATATGATATGATCATTTTAACTGCTAGACACCTATACCTTCCTTAATGTGCTGTTTTTCATGTTATGCACACATAAATATGTAAAGCTGGTCACATGTATTAGCTTCTAGAAACAGAGTGGAAAATACTAACATAAACACTGATGTAAAATATGACTATATCACTAAGCACTTCTAAATATGTACCTAAAACTTCAGGACTTCCCATACCATTGAGCCTTAAAGACATAAAGTATGCCCATTTATAAACAAGATTTGTATATGCTGAATGGTTATTTCTTTCTGCACAGGCTACCTAATATATTATCTACAAAGCTTAGTATATGATCTACAATAACAGGGTGCTCAGGCAACACAACTGCACTTGAATTACTAAAAGCAGAGCCGTTATCCCATAAAAACATAACCAACCTTCAAATAGCTGATGGAAAACATTAATATTGCATGAAACAATCCATCAGTTAAGTAATTGGTCTGGAAAACGAGTTTCAAAAACTCAAGGCAATACACTGGCATTCTTATTTCAGTCTTTCTGGTGGTGATTATATAGCTTTGAAGTATAAAAGTGTATAAAAGAGTGTAGTGGCAAAATAGAGAATGGCATGTATTAATTATGCACACAGGTTTCTACTCTTATTTTGTTAATTAAAAAGGAAAGTTTTCTTAAGTAACAGTGACAATAGTAAGCCTGTGTACAATATACAAAGTATAAGTAAAAGTTAATCTAGAGTTAATACTACTTTTACACCTTACCTTATAGAGAGAACAGCAAATTGCCATTTGTAAAAATTCACAGGGTTTATTCATCAAAGAACTATGTGCAAAATACAAAATATTTGCGCAAATTGCCATTTTTTTTACCGCTAGAATTCCAGCCTAGTAATAGGTGCATGCATGTCAATATACTGACTTGTTTCAGTTGTGTAAGTTTATGTTAAGCAGCAAGGTACAAAGCAAATAATATATTAGCATAAACTATTTTAAATATCTGTATTTATTGACAGAGTGCAGAATTCGTCTGGGAAAACATACAGGTTTTACAGCAGAAAGGATTCGCTATTGAACCAGCTAAAGCAATGGTAGAGCCAGGACAACGGAAATCAATATCTATACAATGGACTCCGCCTGCTGGATATGATGTACGTAACATATTACACAACAAATCTAACATATGATTTACAAGTGCTAATTTTACCCATTTATTTTAGCCACTATGTGAATAGAGGAAATAGAACAATGAAAATTGAGAAAACTAACAGCCCTGACCCCCTTATTTCTAAAGCGCAACCCCCTATACCCAGTAGACAGCCACAAATATGTCTTGCTGGCTCATGTGCAATCTGTCCTATTACTATTATTTTCTTATGGGTAATATGAGTGAAGCTCAGGGATATGGAAGCAGTGAATGAGATCTACAAAAAAAAAGTATGTCCTGTACAGAGCTGGGGTATAAAACAGATGTATGCAATGGCCTCTGATTGGGCGTAAAATGGCTTTTACTTGCCTTAGAAGGACAATGCTGTACTTATTTTTTTCAGAAGGAAATAGGTTATTGAGATTATGTTATCTTATTGAAAATCTCCTTTCATCTGAAAGAATGTAGTGGAACTATAATGCATATAGCCTGAGATATATGCATTATAGTTCCACTAGGCATAGATTCCTCCAGAACTGGAGTGTTTAGTATCATTGAGTGTTTAACCATGAAGTTCGAGGTGATGAGCTGTGTGTATTAATGAATGCAATATACATTATGTATGCAATATGGTTAATTAATTCATTGAACAGATGAGACTTGTTGAAGTAGATGTCTTCTTCCAGTGTAGGTATTTTAGAATCAAAACACCTAGCAACTGGGATTTTCTCTAGATTTCTC
Organism: Xenopus borealis; assembly: GCA_024363595.1. Lineage (NCBI taxonomy): Eukaryota > Metazoa > Chordata > Amphibia > Anura > Pipidae > Xenopus > Xenopus borealis. The sequence goes on from CM044443.1 coordinate 94,016,471, forward strand.
TAGATTTATAGGGTGGTTATAAATCCTGTATGCTGTTTATTGGGCGCTTTGTACATTAAGGGGGGGTATTGTCTCCCTAACAGTGTATTCTTTTTGGAAACATTTTGTGCATAGCACTGCCTAGATTAGGGGCAAGAGCACTGACTCACATTATATATATCCAACCAATTATTTTGTAGCTAGTGTATCAGTACTTTGGTAATTCCCCGATGGACTGCGTTGGACAGAGCTGCGTTTTGGACTTTGACACAGAATTATTATTGTTATTATTATTATAATAAACATGCCACTTACAATGAACCTGCATTCTCAGCTGGCCATAGAGCTTGGCACATGTCTGATATAAAACTGCAGCAGTACAAGAAAACAGTTTATGCTCAGTGACTCACAGACAATCCATAGTTTAAATAGTGAATAATATACCCCCTTCAGCCTCTTGCTTTTATACAGGTCATGGAACTCCGAGGTGATTTTTAATATCCTCAGATTTATATATATATATAACTGGGGGTGCATTATTTATTAGACTACACAAGTTTCAGTGAATCATTTGATAGAAGTGACATCACTAAGCACTGATTATAACTGATGACATCACAAAGTACTGTTCATAAGGATATTATTTACAGGATATTCATGGCTGTTGTGTATTATAACTACATTATTCATTCTCTTCAAGGCAATGCTTTTCCCGTGATTTTATTTGATAGAGGGGGTTAGCTACAATCTACATTCTTAAACACAAAGGACCTTGTAATGAGAATCATTGTATATATTTTATGTTCCCTAGCCAATGAATCCTGCCAGAACCACAGCCAAACTGACTTTGAAAGGAGACATCACGGAACAGTACCGGGTTATTTTGGCCACCCAGGTTGTGTCAGCCTGAAACTATAGAGGATATTGGTACACAATAAGCACTTTATTCCTGAATTTGCACAATACAAGAAAAACAAACCTTCCAAATTCCAGCATATGAAAAATGCTATACACTTGAAATAAAATCTGTGTAAAGAAAGAGTTATTTTCATTTACTTCTAAATTGCATGGTGTCATGTGAAACTGATGTCACATGACAAGGTGTTTATTTTGTATGAAGATAGACAATCTGTAAAAATATCATTTGTGCATACCAAATATTTCTTAAAGGAGAATACGGGTTATAACTAGTCATATCCTTGTTCTGTCATCCTCATGATATAATGGAGATTGTGGGGATTTTTTTTCTTATAGAACACAGGATTTTTGATCTTACAGTTTTCTTAAAGGTAGAGACACACATTAGTCGCCTGGCGACAAATCGACTCACTCTTCCCCAAACTGCTTCCCCGTCGGTACTCGGAGCGCTTTGTTTTCCGAAGTTGCCCAAAGCTTCCTTGTGAGGCATTTTTGTCTGATTTCACTCCGAGTGCCATCCCATCTGTGATTTTGATTCTAGCAGGCAGTTCGGGGAGATTAGTCGCCCAAGGAAGAGGCTATTTGTCACTAGACAACTAATCTCCCCCAAATAGCACCAAGTGTCTCTACCCTAAAGGGGTGTTTCACATTTAAGTTAACTTTTATTATGTTGTAGAAGGGCCAATTCTAAGAAATGTTTCAATTGATCTTCATTATTTATTTTTGTTTTTGAATATTGTTTTCTTCTTTTGACTTTTTCCTGCTTTCAAATGGGGGTCACTGACCCCATCTTAAAAAAAACAAATGCTCTGTAAGGTTTCAAATGTATTGTTATTGCTCCATTGTATTACTTTTCTTTCTATTCAGGCCTTATTCATATATGTCTCTTATTCAAATCAAAGGGAAATGTGGACCCTAAAAACCACAGATAACAAAAGATGGAAACCAGTTTGTCTCAGAATATCACTCTGCATACATACTTAAAGTTAACTAAGAACAATCCCTTTAACTTCCGTGTATGACTTACTTTAGACGCAGAGAAAGATGGTTTGATTTCCACCATCAAAATCACAATACACCCTGTATAAAATAATCTGGTTAACACATTAGTCCACCTTGTAAAATGGTTTAATGATTTTTCAGCATATGGATGTTTTACATATGTTTTTTCATAAACAAGTCAAGGCAAATTTCAGGTCCATGGGGAATTAGATAAAGCCAATTTTTAACAGCTACAAGTAGAAAAGCAGATATTCCAGGGAAATTCAGGACTGACAAAGTTAATGGACATATTTAATCCCTGAGTAATTATGTACAAGCTAGGGCTTAAAGTGATCCTCCTTGATCCTCATTGAGGATCCAACATCAACATCATTGGGTTCTTTTCTATTGACCTAAGAAACCTATTACTGTATTATGCCTAATTATGGGATGTCATTTAATAATGGCTAGTATTAATGGAATGTGAACTAAAGCTTGCTTTTTAGCTTCTTCCTTTATGGTTTTATAGTAGAGTTTTATAGTAGGTGCTTTACAGTTTGTTTGCAGGGAAATGCAGTACAGGTATGGGACCTGTAGCAGAATGTTTGGGAACTGGGGTTTTCCAGATAACAAATCTTTCCGTATTTTGGATGTCAATACCTTAAGTCTACTGAAAAATAATTTCAGCTTTAAGTAAACCCAATAGAACTGTTTTGCCTCCAATAAGGATTAATTATGTCTTGATGAAATACATCATCATTCTATTATTGCAGAGAAAAAGGAAGATTTAAATTTTTTGATTAAAATTGAATGTATGAGAGACAGCCTTCCTGTAATTCTGAGCTTTCTGGATAACAGGTTTCAGGATAACTGATCCCCTACCTGTACAAGAAGAGAATCATTAGTAAATAATCATCATTATAGTTTTTCCTTTAAAGGGGTTGTTGACATTTGAGTTAACTTTTAGTAAGATGTAGAGA
>CM044443.1:94028070-94050661 GCA_024363595.1 Xenopus borealis
ACTGATTCCTATAATTCTCCCATTTCTTTACCCTGGAAAGCAGGCAGTGCGGACTGGCAACCTGTGGGTTGTGGCAAATGCCACAACTGTCATAGACAGTCATTATTTATTGGGCTGCATGGGGTTGTTTGGGCATCTGTGAAAATGTCAGGCTCTATTTTGAAATACAAGGGCCTATTTTGAATCCCAGCCAAGGACTTTAGGGAAGTGCCTGAATAAAACAATGGTAATAACCATTACATTGTAGCCTCACAGAAGTCTCAAGTCTCAATAAAGTCCAATTAGAAGTTGGTAAGAATAGAATTTTCTCTAACAAGCTACCCCTTTAAGCCTGTTCCAGCTGTACATGAAGTATAGAATCAGTTATTTTAGTGCAATGCATGATACAGGCTTCATACTTCATGCTTTGTGCTTCTGTAGTTGTTTAAAACTCCATTCGAAGAAGGCTCAGGATGTTTGCAAACAGGGCTACCAAAAACATAACTCTCTCAACTTGCCTTCTTCCTTTTGTAAATATATAACAGTGCGAAATCGCTTTATAATATTTGTTTTTGTCTTGCACTTTGCTCTCTTTACGCAAGCATACAAAGGGGTATTAAGTTATAATGTTTACGTTTCAGGAAGCGCATTCAGCATGATACAGGGACAACTCATGACTCCTCCAGTGACACAGCAGATCTGAGAGTCATTTAGTTTGCAGCAAACTAATGAACTATAGAGGCCACTTGTCCTTCATGACAGACAGTCTGACTTCTGCTAAAAGACTCTAAAGGTCCCCATACATGGACAGATATAAGATGCCGACCAATTAAGTATTGGGCAGTGTATGGGGCCCTCTGACAGGCTTCCCTGATCATTTCAGGCAGAAAGTTGGCCAGATGTTGAATGGGAAGGTTTAAAAATCATGTCCGATTCAGGACAGCATCAGTTCATTATTGTGGTCCTCGATCCGACTGCCTGTATTCTTCTCGTTGTTGGACATATCAGGGAGAGATATGCTCATTTGGCGACATCAGCAAATGCGCACATCTCCCTATGTTTGGCCTGCTATAGAGGCTGAGCCACTTCAGATTTGGGAGGACACAATCAAAGTGCTGTCAGATAACGCAATATCTATTTAAGGCAAGGAGTAAAGGTGGCCATTCATTATAAGATTAGCTCTTTTGGCAAGGTCATCATACAAGCGGATCTTTCCCCCAGTACAACCACCAAAGTTGGGTGATATTGGGCTAATCCAATTGGATAACAATGAATAGGGTCTGTCAGGGAGAGGACCACATCAGTAAGCTGATGTGGTCCTCAATCCGGTGTGAGAATCAAACCTGCCCAATCATCATCTAAATGATTTTTGGACAGATATAGTTCAGTTAGCCCCATAGCCCCAGGCCTGGACTGACAATCTGTGGCTTTTGGCAAATGCCAGAGGGGCTGCTATAAGGTCCCATAGAAAGTCAGTATTTAGTGGGCTGGTGGGGGCTGTTTGGGCCTCTGTATGTGCTGATTGGGCCTCTGTGTACCTGAAATGACAGGGTCTATTTTAATTCTCAGTCCAGACATGGCTCCCACACCAATCTGCTGAGTTTAGAGTTAGTGGTAAAATAGGGAAAAACACAGTAGTTACCTGTAGGTACTACCATTGCCACATGACACCAAGAATGGTCATCAGAGAAACATACAGCCATTGATGTAATGGAAATAAATTCCTGCTCCACCTGATGACTTTTGGAACTATTTCACACCCTTCTGGATTTAAAGGGGTTGTTCAGCTTTGAGTTAACTTTTAGTATAATGTAGAGAGTGATGTTCTGAGACAATTTGCAATTGGTTTTCATTTTTTATTATTTGTGGTTTTATAGTTATTTAGCTTTTTATTCAGCAGCTTTCTAGTTTGCAGTGTCAGCTATTTGGTTTCTAGGGAAGAAATTACCCTAGCAACCCTGCATTGATTTGAATAAGAGACTGGAATATGAATAGGAGAGGGACTGAATAGAATGATAAGTAATAAAAAGTGACAATAACAATACATTTGTAGCCTTACAGAGCATTTGTTTTTAGATGGTGTCAGTGACCCCCATTTGAAAGCTGCAAAGAAACAGAAGAAAATTGCAAATAATTAAAAAACTATGAAAAATAAATAATGAAGACCAATTGAAAAGTTTCTTAGAAGTGGCTCTTCTACAATATACTAAAAGTTAACTTGAAGGTGAACCACCCCTTTAAGCAGCCGCCTATAGTCAGACTTTCACCTGCTCATTGATCTGTTGTTCTGAGCGTTCTTGGGTGTGTTCATTTGCTATTTCTGACCCTCCTATAATTACGGTGTTCGTCTGCCACCTGCTCTGACCTGTGCTTCATCTCTGGATTCTCTTGTTTGTCAACATAACCTTTGACCCAATCTTGCTACTCTGACTGCTTCAACCTCCGACCTCTGGCTCCTTCCTTCTGACTCTCTGCTTTCCTGCCTTGACCCACACACTCAAGTACTGGTGGGCTCAGCCTGAAGACAAAGGTTGATGTACATGCATAGGCATATAATGAAGATAATCATCTAATGCAAGTGAGGGGCCTGAATGGTTGAAGGGCAAAAAAGGAAAGACGTGATCCGCAGCTGGGAACTAAAAAGGAAAGCTAATAATATGACTGAACTGATGTGTCCCCAATTAGTAAACTAGACTTGGGATAACAAGTGGATAGTTTGTAGAGATGTATAGGGTAGAAATTTCTCTATAGAGAGGTAGATAGGGTAGCATGTATTTATTTGAAAGGGGCTTGAAAAGAGGTGCTAGTGTAGTGCTAAATGTAAGTACAACCTCACAGGGTATTATGTTAACCAGAAAGCTGAGAACCAGTGAAACAGGCCTGGTCATCACTGAATGACAGAAATCCAGGTGATGTACCAATTGGGGTGGTTTAGCCAGGAGATAAAGGTGACAACCTTCCCTCAGGTACCACTTTACCTGTGGGACCAAACAGCTGCCCCTGCTAGGAGCTAATATTTACTTGCTCTGAGCACAAGTGAAATCAGAGTAGAGGGGGTGGCAATGATTTTGAAGGAAATTAGAGCCAATAGGCAATTAGAGATGATTATGACAAGGAACATTCTGGGTTAAAATTAGTACAGTACAGTAATTAGGTATTTAGTAACATTAGTAACTGGAAACAGCTAGGGAAGCTGAGACACTTAGGGGCAGATTTACAAAATTCACGTGAATAGATTGAAGTTCGATCGAATTCCGATCATACGATTTAATTGGATGTTTGAATATGCAAATTTGGCCACTTCGATGATGGAATACCTCTAATTCGAATGATCGAATTGATCGAATGATCGGATATTCGATAATTCAACCATTCGATGATCAAAGGACTTTAACTTTAAAATTTTCTTCGACTGCCTACTTCGTCAGATTGAACCTACTGAATTGCAATAGAAGCCTATGGGAATCCCCCATAGGCTTTTTTTTTTTAAACACCTGCTCGAATACCATTCGTACGATCGAACGCCTCAATTTTATCGAGGGATCGAATATCGAGGAAAAAATAGCCTAAAACTATTCGATAAGCATTCTTAGTTATATGCACTAAACCAAAATGAACCAGCAGCAGCAGCAGCAAGGAAGGGATTACATATCTACTGGATGTTAGGTTAAATCTTGCTTATCCAAATAGCCAGTAATCCCAGCACATACATGCTCTAATGCAGGGATCCCCAACTTTTCTTTTTTTTTAACCGTGAGCCACAATCAAATATAAAAAAGTTGGGGAGGAACACAAATATAAAAATGTTCCTGGAGATGCCAAATAAGTGCTGTGATTGGCTATTTGGTAGTCTTACAGGAGGTTCTGTTTGGCAGTACACCAAGGGGCAGATTTATTATGAGGTGCACAAATGGTGGAATAACTTGCCAGGCATTGTTGTGTAAAAAAACAACATAAATATATATTTTTTTAGCAACTTCAGAGTAAATAGTGGCTAAAATAAACATATCAGTGACACATATATGCTATATAGGTGAGTCATTCACTGGATTTGCACTGGACAATCCTTTCACATCAGTTGGGAGCTAGCAATAGCCCCAGGTACACGTGTTTTTTGCTGTGTATTCAGCGTGGTTCATGCAGTGGTTTTTTAAAAAATTCAGTTGGCAGCACAGACCAAGCTGAAAACGCAGTGAAATACCACGTGTGCCTAAGAGAGTTGGAACAAAGTGCAATGCTCTTTAACAAAGCGTCAAAAGAAAAACAAATCGTATTGCAAGAAACAGAAGTAGAGCATATAATTTCAGGAAACTGGGGGAGAAACAGAAGTTTATTTAGGCTTGGTTATGGTACATTCCTTATTTAAGAATATAAACATTTTCAGTATCTGTCTATAAAGCAATCAAACGTGAAAGTGTTCCACTTATAGGATTCTCTTATCTCCAAACTGGTTCCCAAAGCAGGAATTCATGACATCTCAAGCCTTCTAACAACACTGCTCTTGGCCATTTTGCAGGTGACTATGGAAAATGCCCTAAAGCTCAGAAGAAATGCATGGAATGCTTGAATTACAGACTTTGTATGTCCCTACTGACATAGCTTTATATACTGTACGTTTCAACTTTCAAGTCTCTTTCCCTCTCAAATTCGAGTCCAAATTTGGGTTAATCAATCAGTCTATGATTGAACATAAATTATATATATAGAACATAAATTGCTGTAGCCACTGGTATATTTATGGATCTTAATGTTAGCTTAATGGAGAAACAAAGACATAATCAGTGGGGAGGGGGGGTACCCCCATCAGTTATAAAAATGTATCTGAGACCCCAGGCCATGGTTACTGCTGGCTGAATACAGCACCACAATGGCATTTCGTCTTCTTGCTGGATCCTTTCTACAAGCTTGTCTGGGTGCACATGTAAAGCCAAACTTACTCAATGTACTGCTCATGTGCACCCTGCCTGGGGCTGCAGCGAGAATCCAAGAAGAGGAAGAATATTGTAATTGAATAGAATATTGTTTTGGTTGTACAGAAGTACCCTGAACCTGTGTGATTTTCAGCAAACAGGAGCATTGTTGTGGGGTCTCAAGTGGTTATAATCGCTGGGGCATCTAATATTTTGGCACCTCCCCAGTGATCATTTACTTCTTTCTTCGTTAATAAGACATGTCAAAGTGCAAGCAATGTAAATGTTTTAGGATAGTGTGTAATTATGCTACTACAAACAGGGTAAGCAAACCACCTATTGAGCAAACCTGTTTTTTTCCTCCTGTTTGGCCAAATCTGTCCCACTGATTTATGAGCAAACTTTATTGATAATGTCAGCTGTTGGGGCTTTACATGGATGTGGTTGCAGTTCCCGGATACAGACTCCATTCCCTGTTATCTTGCAGCTCTGGTAGTACTTGCATTACGGGCAATGTTTCAAAAATAATGTTTAAAGCCTGTCTGGTCAAAAACATATACAGTATTTCCCACATAGTATAAGCAAATTACAAAATTTATTGAGGAGCATTTTTACCTACTGAAATTCTGTAACTGCAGACCACTCAACTCATACTATTGTTTGCTCTGTTTTGCCCACTACAGTAATACTCATTGTCCATATAGATTTTAAACCTCCAATTAAAAAGGCCTAATAAACATCCAAAATTACCTCCAGTACAAGCTGGGGCCATGATGTGGTGTGGTTTAAGCATTCTGGGAGATGCCCCAACAGGTCTCAGTAGATCAACATCTCTGCAAATCAGTTGCAAGTATAGAGGATTATTATTCTTGTCTCATTTGTGGAGAAAAGGCATGCAATGATTTCAGCTGGCTAAGTTAACAATTTAGGGCCCAATCCCTGCCCTCCATCAGCCCCTTTCCCGTTTCCTCACCACAGAGTTTGTTACATAAAAAAAAAACCCTTTTTGTGAGCTTGCAGAATAGGCCAGTGGAGTTGACAGGTGCCATCTTCTGCATCTTTGTATCCTCTGCAGGATCATGTACCATCGAAGCTAATCCATAACTAGCTCCAACTCTGCAAACTCTTGCAGGTTCAGTGTGGGCAAACTAATAGGAGAGTATCTGAAGATGGTGTCTGTCAACTCCGCTGTGCTACTCTGCATCTGTCACATTCACAAATAGGTTTCTATGTAACTGGCTCTGTGAGGAGGAAGCTGGAGGGATGGGCAATGGAGGGTAGTGGATGGGGGCTTTTGTTTGTGGGAGGTTTAATTCTCCTTTAATATCACCTTCCAGCAGGCATTAAATGCAGGGCTCCCTGCCTCTGGTACAGCCACAGGTATTCCATTTTGTGCACCATAGCACCCCAGTGCTTTTCTCTGTACCAATGGCAAATGCACCCTATGCTGGAGAATGGTGCCCTTAGAACCTGGTGGTGGCTGGCAGTTGCACCTGTGTGTTTTTGCTTGCAAGTACTGGGTGGAATTGCCACACACACAGGAGGCTCTTCTTCCTTTAAACTGCTTCTGCAAACTATACGCATGATGGAAAATGGCCAGAAGCTATTTTCTTTGACTGTCTGCCTTAACAAAGAAAATTTTCCGACCTCACCTATTAACTGTCACTCACTGTATGGATCAAGTTTGGCTGGAACGTGTACTACAAGAACTACTGACATGTCTGTCAGCTGGAAGAGTATTGTCATTCTCTGTTCTGTTGCATTAAAGGAATAGCTTTTGCTGAAATACCTTAAAATAATTTAAAAATGGTTCAAACTTTAGTAGTATATATACTGTATATGGATTATTTATGGGGCCTATATGCCACCATCATGGGTGCTGAAGATTTACATGATACATTTACATGCAAATACAGCATCACAAAAAATGGCTCCGACACTGAACAATGGTGCGTGAGTGTTGTATGTATCCATTACTGAGCATAGGATCTGTAAGAAATTATCTTGAGCCTATATAATTCACCTAGAAGGTTGGGTTAGGAAAGAGTTCGGTATATTTGCAATGTGCTTAAAATAATACCAAAACACACCTAAACATGGGTCATATAAAGAAATGATTGACATCCAGAAGAAGCTTAGTTATGGGTGTTTCTTCGAATTCATTGCTAAACTGATTCATTTACTGATTCATTTATGAGCCCTCTGAAATTTTTTCCTAAATGACTGTCACTCTTATATTTTTCATTTTCTAGCTTGATTTTCTAGGAATCACAGCCACAGAAATGGCAGAAGGCTAAGTACACCCAAAATATCATGATATATGATGATGAGTTGCAATTATAAATCCAAGACCAATTATTTTCTAATTAAATTCACATCTTCCCCATATAATCCATGTGACACAGTAAGTTATTCTAATTGAATGCATCTGTCCTATGGTGTATAACATTAAAAATGATCATTCTACCCCAGTATAATTCTTCCAGGATGTGCATTAATCACTGTCTGCAGAAATATCTGTCAAACAGCTTCTGGCTACTATTGAAATAAAGGTGCAATATAGAGTAATAAAGCACATGCTGAAAGGTAAGGCAGGTAGATTGTTTTATGCATCATACAGATGATGTATAATCAGTTTCTGCTTCATTTCCACTTTTCTACTTCCAAATGGAATTGTTTTGGGTTAAAGGGGTGGTTCACCTTTTAACTTTTAGTATATTTTAGAAGGGCCAATTATAAGAAAGTTTTCAATTGGTCTTTATTATTTATTTTGCACAGTTTTTTAATGATTTGCAATTTCCTTCTGTTTCTTTGCAGCTTTCAAATGGGGGTCACTGACACCATCTAAAAACAAATGCTCTGTAAGGCTACAAATGTATTGTTATTGTTACTTTTTATTACTTATCATTCTATTCAGTCCATCTCCTATTCATATTCCAGTCTCTTATTCAAATCAATGCAGGGTTGCTGGGGTAATTTGTACCCTAGAAACCAGATTGCTGACACTGCAAACTATAGAGTTGCTGAATAATAAGCTAAATAACTATAAAACCACAAACAATAAAAAATGAAAACCAATTGCAAATTGTCTCAGAATATCACTCTCTGCATTATGCTAAAAGTTAACTCAAAGGTGAACAACCCCTTTAAGTTAAATCCAGAAAACTCTGGATGGAAGAACAATATAAAACCTTAAAAAATATGAAATACCCCTTGCAGAAACCACTAGTAAATTTCACTCTGCAAGTCAAATGGATGAGCAACAGTAATATCTGGCTTCACTGCAAAGGAGAGACATTCAGTACTTCAATGACAGGGACTGAAAATTAAACCAGTTCAATGCCGTAAAGAGGCTTCTGGTTTAAGTCATGAAATGAGATCCCGTACTGCAAGCAACTGAAAACAATGATCAAGGGAATCTCATTCACTCTTTTTCCCGTGAAGGATCAGATACCAAAATAGAAAATTTAAAAATCTAAAAAATTGGTTAACCCCAAATTCACTGATTCGATTTTTTTCCATTCAATTTTTTTTCTTGAGTTGTGAGTTCATTCAAGGTATGAAAAAACCTCACAAAGCTATAAAATTCGATCTTTGATAAATAACTCCCTTACTGTATGGAGATCAAAACTAGGGAAAGATCCCTTATCCAGATAACCCTAGGTCCCAAGCATTTTGGACAACTGGTTCCGTGCTTGTTCCTAATTCCCCTTCTCCACACGACACTCCCCTTATCAGCCACAGACAGTTATATAAGCCTTAACTGCTATGAACAACGCATTGAAACTTACATCCAGATGCAACAATTTCTATTATGTGTTTTTTTTAGTTCTTTATCTTCATTCTGTAGGCATCTTTTGTGGGTTTATTCTCGGGCCCAGCGTGAGGTCATGTATGAATGTTTGCTGAAGGGAAACAGCGGGTTAAAAGGATTCATTTCTTTTTCAAATGAGTTTCTTTCTTCTCATATTTCAGTGGAACATGTAGAGGTGCTAATTAACCAGTTTCCTTAGCTACAATTAAGCTCATTTCTCAGTTTGCCTTTGTGAGCTGCTTGCCAAACCCCTCCACGTCCTACTATTACAACTATTACAATAGATACAAACTGGCACAATGGAAGTGAGGACTATGGTGGAAGAAACAATGGATCAGTAAGGTCATCAAGCATCTAATGTGAGGCTCAGACACAGCAGCAGGCCAGGAGTTTTACACTGGGAGGAGTAAATGACAGTGGATCCTCATAAAGCCTGTAGTATTGTGTATGTAATCAACATCCCATGGGGTTTTAACCTGCAGGATAAATACAATTCTGTTCACAATAAACAGGCAGGGTGACCCAAGCAGGAATGCTTTCAGGCACTGGTAGGCCCAGGTATGAGATCCTATTGGTGGGCCATAACAAATTTATAGCAGTATTGCTTATACCATTCATAATGCATATATGTGTTTATACTGGGCTGTCTGCTAGGAATTCAGGTATGATAAGCAACAGAAAATTCAACTTATTTTCAGAATCAGCACAGAAGCCTGTATGGACTATAATAAAACTTTTTCTTTAAGGAACAGGTTGGCAGATGCAGGTGCTTTAACTTTACTAACACAGGCCATGGCATTTCTCAAATTCTTTTTGACCTGGGCAGCATCAAGGCAGCTGGTCGTCTTTACCATGCACAAACATTCCACTTTAGCTAATATTACTTGACTAAAGACTATGAGAATTCTGAATATATGTATGTATATATATATAATACACAAAAGCCGTAAATATCTTGTAAATTATATCCTTATAAACGGTAAGTTCTGATGTCATCAGTTATAAACGGTGAGTTCTGATGTCATTTCTGTCACATGACTCCCTGAATCTTGTGTATTATAATAAATAAAGTACCCCCAGCTGCGGGAACTATTGCAAAAATGAAAATTTAATATAAGCTTCATCACACTGAAATAAGACGTTTTCTAATTTAAATCAATAAAAAATTCTGAAATGTTTCTCTTAATTTTCTTTTGAATAACAGTTAAATCAGAAATATCTTATAGGGGGCTCCTTTTGTCTAGAAGATTTACATGAGCTCTCTCTATTAAATCACCAGAAATCTTGTCTCTCTACATGCGGAATTTGTGCTTAAGTTATTTAGTTATTTAGTTAGATTTTGTATGTACTGGAATCAGTTGAGTTAGCTCTAATACAACTGCTATGAATGGGAGCCCTCTATAAGATATATAGGATCTAAATGTCAATGAAAATCAGACTCCAAACTTCATGAAGACAGAATGAAGAGAAACAGATGCTGAGAAGGGGATAGTGAAGATAAACTTGACCACTAGTTTGGCCACCAGAAAGCAGTGTGTAATAATATATAAACTGAGCACACGTGTTCATTACTGGGGCCCACACCTGAGTGTCTTGAGCAAGGGTCCTCAGAACAGGGGGCCAGTGCACGGTCCCTCAGACTATTGGGGGGGAGGTGGACTATGGTTTGGAAAAAAACATGAATGAATCCTTGGAAAAAAAACTCCATCCAGTGCAAAGTGTATACATTTCAAAATAAAGGGGTTTTTAGTTACAAGTTTATGATCATAAAATTGCCCATTATAATACGTAAACTATAATGGAAGTTCAGGGGCTTATGAAAATATAAAAAAATGTTTCTTTCACAAGCCATTAACTACAACGTTATTATCACAAAATTGCCAAGCCACCATACCACGGCAAGGTAAACCCCATATGGTGGAAAAAAGTTTTGGCTCTGGTCATATCTTTTTAAGTGTAAAAGGGATGCTGTTGTAGAATTCAAGAAGATTATTCATCTGTACTTTAGTAGCACCCTGTACCCTAAGTTCCCTACCACATTAACACATACACTACTATGATCAGAGCCAGTTAAACCGCCCGTATGTGTTTGGAGTGTGGGAGGAAACCAGTTCAAGCACAGGGGAGAATTTACAAACTCCCTGTAAATAGGGTCCAGATGGCATTAAAGAACCCCAATGCAAGGCTGCAATGCTTATCATTATGCTGTCCTATTACATATTCTCTGCCGCATTTGTCTTTGAATATCACATGACACCAAGGTTAGTTTATTTGTTGCAACAGGGTTGCCCTTGTAAGGGACAGTGGTGTGTGTTACTAAGTTTCCCAAGGGAGCACCGGACACCACATTTTAAAATGTAAGCCATTAGGCTACTGGGAGACATTCAGTTAGTTAGTGTTGAGTCCATGCTTATATCTCATGTTTATTTCTCATGTGCATTTATCTCATTGAGCAGTACGGGTAACCCAACCTAACCTCCCATCCAACCTCCCATTCTATTGTTTTCTCCAATTCTAATTATTTCCAGGGTCGGACTGACCCTGCAGGAGGCCAGGAAAAAACCCGATGGGCCCTGGCCCTCATGGGCCCCCGACCCTATACAAAAAAAGTTGCGGCAATGTGCAGAGCTGTCCGCACATATACGTGGCTCCTATTGGGCATGTGTGCAGCATCACAGCAGTGGTTCTGGAGGGGGGCCCTGTATAGCGGAGACCTGGTGGTCCGACCCTGTTGTAGACCATACATATTTTTCAGCCCCATGTGATGTAGGGTGTGAGTTTGTAGTGGCTGGTAAGCATAGGGGGACGAGGGCACTTTGTAATTATTGGTCTGAAAACTTTGCAGACACTTTAGTATCTATCAATTTCTGCAGACTGCTCTGGACCAAATGCAGAGTATAAAATAATTGTTTGAATCCGTGCTCCCCACATGTGATGCACATCAGAAAGGAGTCAGGTGAGTATTAGAGCACATTGCGGTTGCTGAGCTGCACTAACACCCCATAGGGGAACAAACGTGTCCGACTGCTCAGAGCACTGGAACACATTCTGATGACCTGGCATATTTATCAGCTTTGATAAGTGGATTATTTTGCGAAAACTTTCCGAAGTGTAAGAAAAATGTTCCCTGACACGGGATTTCTCCACAGGTCACTGCAGACAACATCATGTGGATACATTTTCCAGGATCTAATGTGCCAGTGTTTTTTTTTCATGACGCACATCCATCTTTCAAAAGGGATTGAGTTATTTTAAGCATTATATTGTGCATTAAGGTCAGAGCTATATGAAGTGTAGCAGAGTTAGAGTGAGTATATATATATATTTTTTTTTTTTGCAAGAGAGTTAGTTGGTTAGTGCTGGTCCACTTTTGAAATTTGTATGAACGAATTGACTGAGCACCCACCTCTGAACAAACACGGGAGAGAGTGCAGGTACCTATTGGACATTTGTATATATATATATATATATATATATATATATATATATATATATATATATATATATATATATATATATATAAAAAACAGAGACTGATGTACTGGGTCCCCAGTGTATATGAGGCCAATAAAGCAAAATGGCAATTCTTCTTTGCTTTACATATATACTTTCATGGTTTTAATTACTGCTTATTTACCCCTCTCCATTCATTTCAAGCATCGTTTTCATCTTCAATCCTATTTTATTTAGATCACTCATCATTCTCCCCTTCACAATCAAAATGCAGTTTTTGCCTCCCCTTTTCCATACCACCTTTCTTTCCCACTTAATTCTAATTAAATCTCAAATTCATCAATCTTTGCACCCACAATGATGCTGAAATTCTGGGGGAGAACAGGACGATTGCCCTTGAAATTGCACTTTGCTCACTGCACTTGCAGTCGGGCAGATGTCGATTGGGCAGGACTAAAAATCCAGTTGGATCTTGGCCGCATCTGTCCGTTGATGGGGTCCCGCGATCTGACTGCCCATATGGCCTCAGTTATGATCCAATCGTTGGGCCCTAGGATTAGCCCGATATCGCCCACCTCAAGGTGGGCATATCGGGGAGAGATCAGATCGTTTGGCGACATCGCCAAACGAGCGAATCTCTCAGTGTATGGCCACCTTAAGACTGCAAATGCAGATCAAAGAGACAAAATGAACTGAAAGGTGATAAAGATTGATGGATGAAAAAATAGATAGATACAAAACACATAAAACATATATAAATTGATATTAAATGATGGAAACAGAGATGAAGTAGATACATTTAATTAGATAGACAGACAGATAGATAGACAGACAGACAGATGGCTGGATAGAGATAGATAAATGGATGGATGTAGATGAAGTAGATGGATAGATAGATAGACAGACAGACAGATATATCGATAGACGGATGGATGTTTATGTATAGATCGACAGAGAGATGATAGATAGATGTATCGATTGACAGATGACAGATAGATGTATTGATAGACAGATAGATGATAGATAGATAGACAGACAGACAGATAGATACTGTAGCTAGAGAGATAGATAGATGATAGATAGATGTATTGATAGATAGATAGACAGACAGATAGTCAGACAGATGAATAGACATACAGACAAACAGATAGATAGATGTATCGATAGATGGATAGATAAATAATAGATAGATAGACAAATAGATACAGACAGACAGATGTATAGACAAACAGACAGTATCGATAGATAGATAAATAATAGATAGATAGATATATTTTGCAGTGTGATCTGTTTTTTATTTTCTTTTATTTTTTCATTTTTAATTGTTCACCTTGTTAAAGAACACGTGACCAATTTGTGTGCCAGAGAGTAAAGTTAAGCAAGCGCTATGCTTACTGACATGACCCAGGGCAGCTAAAGTCATGCCTCAGCTTGCCAGGTTTACAGACTGTGGAACAGAATTAAACACAGTATTGATCATTGGTTCAGTACAGCACGATTGTTTCCTAAATCTCCAGTTAAGCTCACGTGTAAATGCTGTGCATTGTCACTGTGGAAACCAGGAAGGGATCAGCAACTGAACAAGTGTGAACAGCCAGTGAGTGACACATGGAAAATATACTGTGTCTATAGAAACACATTACTCTTTAGTGACCTCTGTGTTGTGCCAGAGAACTCGAGTTCTCATAACAATATACTATACACATACATATATTATTGTATGTAATCTATAATACAGGTCCATTATCTGGAACCCGTTATCCTGAAAACTCCAAACTATGAAAAGGTGGTCTCTTCCATAAAGTAAAATAATGTTTTTCAATGTAATAATAAAACAGTACCTTGTACCTGTTCCTATGACAATTAATCTTTATTGGCGGCCTAATTGGTGGTAAAGCAATAACTTTCAGTTTAATTATTGCTTAAATTATTTTTAATAGATTCAAGGTATGGGGATCCAAATTATGGGACATTATGAATAACAGATCCTGTATCGGCATATAATACACAAAAGCCGTGAATATCCTGTAAGTTATATCCTTATAATACACAAAAGCCATAAATATCTTGTAAATTATATCCTTATAAATGGTGAGTTCTGATGTCATCAGTTATAAACGGTGAGTTCTGATGTCATTTCTGTCACATGACTCCCTGAAACATATGTATTATAATAAATAAAGTACCCCCAGTTGCAAAATATGAGGATATTAGAAGTTACCTCGGAGTTCCATGACCTGTATAAAAACACTCGGCCTTCGGCCTCGTGTTTTTATATGGTCATGAAACTCCTCGGTAACTTATAATATCCTTATATTTTACAAGAGTAGGTACTTTATTCACTATATAATACACAAAAGCCGTAAATATCTTGTAAATTATATCCTTATAAGCGGTGAGATCTGATGTCATCAGTTATAAACGGTGAGTTCTGATGTCATTTCTGTCACATGACTCCCTGAAACTTGTGTATTATAATAAATAAAGTACCCCCAGTTGCAAAATATAAGGATATTAGAAGTTACCTCGGAGTTCCATGACCTGTATAAAAACACTCGGCCTTCAGCCTTGTGTTTTTATATGGTCATGAAACTCCTCGGTAACTTATAATATCCTTATATTTTACAAGAGGATTTTATCAGGAAAACCCCAGGTCCCAAGCACCTCCACCTCCTCCCCCCATCTGCACAGTGTAAGTCTCTGCAGCACACATCCCACACTCCCCCTCCCTCTCACAATTCAGTACCTGAATGCTGCTCCCAACACAGCCCAGCACAGGAAGCAGTGTCAGATTGACAGCAGACACAGCCAATAGGAGTTAAGTTAGCTGCCAGTACAATGTATGATGTTATATAAGGAAGTGAAATAGTGACTGTAGTGTTTAGTGTGACCCCCTCCCAGCACAGGTAGGGTTGCCACCTGGCCGGTATTTTACCGGCCTAGCCGGTAAAATTGATGGACGATCTCAATGTTATGAATAGGGGAAAAATTTAAATATATAGGAAAGCTGGTATTTTTAACCAGAAAAGGTGGCAACCCTAAGCACAGGGTACATGTGAAACTGAAGGATTAGTACAGGGAAACTTCTGAGGCGAATATCTCTTCAACTGTACTTTTCCTGTTAAGTATTTCTATGGCAAAGTTTGTTCTATTAATGTGAACTGTTAGATGTGTCAAAAGGTGAACAACCATACCTCCCAACTGTCTTTTTTTTGGAGGGACAGTCCCTCTTTTGAGAGCTCAACCCGCTGTCCCTCATTTGTACTGGAAAGTCCCTCTTTTCTCTGCACTGAACAGCGAGAAAAAGAAGCAAAGATTTTAACTTAATTGGCTTTTGGCAGAGTCCAGAACAGCTAATAGGTGTAAATAAGATACTTTGTAACACTTTTGAGATAAGAAAATAAGTAATTGTAACAGTTTAGATAAGGAGAAATATTTTCAAACTTTCATAACCTGTCAAATTTAGTAAAATAAACATGGTAATTAGGGGGTGGGGCCTCAAAAATGGGCGTGGTCACAAAAATGTTGCCGTGATGTGGGCTAAAAAATTTTTGTCCCTCTTTTTACATCCAGAATGTTGGGAGGTATGGAACAACCCCTTTAAGAGATGGGATAACTGGTAGTGCAATCTCACATGAGCCTGTAGCTTTCTTTTAGACAGAGGAGAAACTGCACCCAGACACCATACTTCTCAACAAGACAAAACTTTATCATACCTCCTAACTGTCCCTTTTTTCCCTCTTGTGACAGCTCAACCCGCAGTCCCTCATTTGTACTGGAAAGTCCCTTCTCTGCACTGAACAGCCAGAAAAAGAAACAAAGTTTCTAACTCAACTGGCTTTTGGCAGAGAGCCCAGAACAACTAACAGGTGCAAATAAGATGCTTTGCAACAGTTTTGAGCAGGGCCGGAACTAGGGGTAGGCAGAGTAGGCGGCCGCCTAGGGCGCAGTCATAGGGGGGGCGCACTTTAGAAGGGAAATAATTTTTTTTAATTTCTTTAAGTTTTAACTTCGCCCCTGTCTCCAGCAGCAGCGTTCTGCTCTACTTCAGTCCCCACCTCCCTCTTACTTGCCCTTTGCCTGGCACAGATCTAGGGCAATTTATTTGCTGCTGCTCTGGCAAAGGCTAGTGGCACAGGAACAGACTTGGGGGGCAATGGCTGATGCCACAGGTACAGACTTGGGGGGCAATGGCTGGTACAGACTTGTGGCACAGGTACAGACTTAGGGGCAATGCTGGTGGCACAGTTACAGACTTAGGGGGCAATGCTGGTGGCACTGATACAGACTTAGGGGGCAAAACTGGTACAGGTACAGATTTGGGGCAATATTTTGGGTGCTGCTGGCACAGGTACAGATTGGGGACAATATTTGGGCTGCAGGCTGACACAGACACAGATTGGGAGCAATTTTTAGGGTGCTGCTGACTGGCACACATACAGTTTGATTCATTAATGTGTTACAAGGTTTCTTTATTTAAGAAAAAGTGAATAGGTGGGAAATGGTCATACATAACTGGGGTGGGGGGGTGCTGATTGAACCCCTTGCCTAGGGTGCCAAACTACCTTGGCCCGGCCCTGGTTTTGAGATAAGAAAATAAGTAATTGTGACAGTTCAGAAACTGTCTCAATGTCAGATTACTATGGGATCTGTATGAGAACACGAACATTAATACATATCTTAACAACTATAATCCATTGCCCCAGGTTTTAGAATTTCACTGTTTCAGTTCAAAGCACACGCGCACAGTGAACCTTCAGTGCCATAACAAGGGCCTGTATGTTGGCTGCACAAGCTGTTTTTTAATACAATTATTTTAAATCTTCACGAAAAATCACTGTGTTGCTGGTCTTTTTTGTATAAACTTAAACATTTGCGGTGCACCCAAGGCTATCATTGGAGTGGTGTGCTGCCCTTTGCTTATACTATTATATATATATATATATATATATATATATATATATATATATATATGTGTGTGTATGTGTGTAAGCTTATATTTTTAATAATAAACTGTACTTTGTATACAAAACTAGGCCAACCAAAGATAATGATAAGATACAAGTTTGAAAACAATAACAAGTTAGCACTTATCAGACTTTTCTGCATTTTACACAAACAAAGGGAAGAATGCATTCTTAAAGCACAATAACTTTCATGAGTGTAGAGACAGGAAGGTAACTGTTTGTATTGATAGGTTCCAATTCTTGCAAACGTTTATATTGGATTTACATTGTTTGAGTAGCCACTTACATGCCTGCACTAGAAGATACTTCTTTAGGCACCCGTGGATGGAAGTAACAAAAATCATGTTAAGGGCAAGGCCACACATGGCGTTTTTGCAGCGTTTCTAAAAACTCTCCATCCGGTGTAAATACATCATTGAAACCACACACGGCCGTGAACATGCGTTTTTTGGCATTACATTTCTTTTGCCAAATTGCATTTCTCACTGTTCTCATACCCCATAATTCCACCGGTGCTTATGCGCAATGACGCAATACACTATGCATCGTCATTTCCACAGTGTCACGCTCTTTTATATGTCACATGTTGTCACATGGTCTGAACTGGCCAATGAGTACTTGTCTACTTCAGAGATCCAAGATGTCCGGCTTAAGTAGGTTGAGTGACGTTATGATCCATTACTTCATCACTTTTTTGCTGTGTCATGGCTATGACACAGTTTCTATCTGGGCTAAAAGAAAACGCATTATCAAGAGGCAAAAAACACTTTGAAGAAAGACATCATGGAGATCGGGAATATGGAACATAATTACGTCACCGTATGCAAAATGGAGCCAAAATGAATGTCAATACGATATGTAATTATGTCACCAACATATCTTGCGAGAATTTAAATGCTTTATTTAAAATATGCTGCGTATTTACGCATAGTGTGGTTTCAAACGTGCAGATCCCATAGAGTCTACTGACTTGGTAGTTTCTTGACATATTGGTGTTTCTGCTAAAAAACGCCAATACTGGCGTCCTGTGGGGAATTTCGGCTTGCAAGCGCCCTGTGTGAATTCCCATAGTGAGTTTCAGTGGTAGTGCATTTTATGCATATTCACACTGGACGGAGCATTTTTAAAAACGCGACAAAAAAACACCATGTGTGGCCTTGCCCTTAGTCTGACCTGATAATATCATATGCTGGTGTACCATTTGTTTGGCAGAGGGTCCTTAATACAGATACCTGACAATTAATAATGTATATATTGTTCTAGCAATTAACTCCATGGGGCAAATTCACTAAAGAGTGCAAGTTTGTCAGCGATGGCTTTGCAGCTATTGCAACACTTCGCCAGGCGAAAAAAGCAGTGAAGTTTCGTCCTGGGCGACGAACACTAGCGAACACTGGTATTACTTTCGGCAGAGTGATCAGATGAAAGCAAAGATGTGCTAGTGTTCAGTTCTGCCTAGAGCAACTTCGATACAGTTCTTGCACTAATTTGTATACGGTGGGAAATTTAAAGTGGAATGGAGCTAATTATGTTACATGGTGCATCTAATGCATTACATTTACACTAGACATGCCAAGGGAACCTTAAAAGTCAATAGAGTTGTTTTAATGCCACTGTAAAATAATGTTCCATATGGTAGAAAATGTCTGGGGGAAACCGGGTATCCAAAAAAAAATGTATGCCTTTTGCAGTCTAACACCCTGAAAAAATGCCAGCGTTTTTTTCGTTTCCACTCAAAAATTATGATGTAAGTGACTGAAGATTGATGTTCTATGGACTCCAATGCACTTCACCAGGTCTGGCAAAGGCAAGTCTGGCGATAGAGGTAAAATCTGCATCTTAGTGAATTCGCCTGGAGTTAGAGCGTGAAGCAACACTAGCGTCTATTTCACTAGCGATGTGCCTGTAAATCTGTGAAGTCCCTGCGGGCAGCAACGCTAGTGAATTTACTTTGCCCTTTAGTGAATCTGACCCTATGTGAGGACAATTTTTCAGACATCTTGGAAGATGATCTGTGCTGTCCAGCCATGAATAGATATAACAAGCTGGAGAAGGTTATTAAGGTTTTAAAACCTTACTAAGTCATTTTTGAGCAGGAAATAGTTAAAAAATTCTAATATATCAGTAAACCATAATATGTAAATACATTATGGCAGGGCTCATTCTAAGGGCACAAAGAGATACCCCTTGGGTACAGTTTGGACTTTTCCCAGTATTAATAAATGGGGCAAACTGTATATAATTTCATTTAAGGTGGTATCCTACAAGGTTTCAGGGTATTTTTAACTTATGTTCCTGGAAGAACAAGCCACTGGTATTTCCTTACATGCCTTTTCATCAGTGGCGTAACTTCCAGGGGTTCAAAGGGTGCAATTGTACCAGGGCCCCCACCCCCTTGGGGCCCATGCCCCCACCCCCTTGGGGCCCATCCGAGCCACGATAATGCTTATGGCAGGCGGTTATCTAGGGGGAAATTTTACAGTACAAGCTATCAACACTCCAGCATGGGATTTATATAGGTAAGGGCCTGACAGGGGGGCCCAGGTGCCCATCCTGTACCGGGGACCACCAGTGAGTAGTTACGCCACTCCTTTTCATCGTATGCAAGTAAACATTTACTATATAAAATGACTATGTTAATATGAATACATGAAAATGATGGTTATCCAGAAAAGTATGACAAGGTAAGTTTAGACAGTATACACTTTGAAGCCTATGTCCCCCATCCTGTTGCTAAACAGACTGTTTTTCTGTTACTTGCACAGTTCTATTGAAAATCTTATTACCCATTTGTAGCATCAAAGGTGTTATGGCACAGAACTCCATATCAACACATCACCAGGCACATATTTAACCAATTCTCCATCTTTCTATATTTAAAACAGGTGTAGTGACATTAGTGCAATTTCCTTAATTTTCTGAACAAATCACCTCAATGGATGTCTAAGGTTTTCCTTGGTCATATTTACTATTTGCAATTCTTATCATAGGTTCAGGGCTGCCATCAGGGGGTACAGGGGGAACAGTTGTCTCGGGACTGGTGGGTTTTTGGATCTTAGGGGGTGGCTGTGCTGCACTTACTTGGAATAGCCAGACCCCCCTGCTGTCAGTGAGTGACAATGTTGGAAGGGAGGGCGGCAGCTCAGGTGCCTGTCATACAATCAGTCTGTGCAAACGAACCTATAGGGTAAAACAGTGCACTATGGGGCAACCCATGTGGTACTCAAGTGGCCACTGAAGTAAACTCTGGACAAAGAGCCCTGACACCCAGAGGATGTGTCATCCCAAAATCTGCCCAACCCTCACCCACTCCTTGCAAGCCCCACCCAAATATCACCCATCCATATGGATCCTTGGAACCTCTTATGGCTTTGCATCAATTGCTAATTAATTTTTTCTGGAGCTGCCATACAAGCACACTCTGTGGAAAATCAGAGGAAAAATGCACTTGCTGCTTAAAGGACCAGTAACATAAAAAAAATTTGTTAGTATGCTACAAAAAACTCACCAACACATATTAAACTTTAAAATCTCAAAGTCTTTATTAAGAAATAACTTACCGAAACGCCACTTGCACTTCTCTTCAGAAAAGGCGATTGGGCGATCCATCGTACAACGTTCGATTTCTCCTCCATGTCTTCCTTATCGGAGATAGCCAGGGAGGAGAAATCGAGCGCCGCTTCATGGATCGTTGCCCTGAATCTTATCAAACTGAAATATATATTTAAGGAAATGTTGCCCTTTTACATCTTTTATCTTCAGTCATCGTTTTGTGATGGTCTGTGTGCTGCCTCAGAGATCACCTGACCAGAAAAACTGCAGCTCTAACTGTAACAGGGAGAAGTGTGGGGGGGAAAAGACAGAATTCTGTCTGTTAATTGACTCATGTAACCAAACAAGTATATTTTGTTTGGTATGTTTTTGTGCACTATCAATCATACGATCCCAGGAGGCTGTCCTTATTTTTTAAAATGACAGTTTTCTATTTATGATTACCCAATGGCACATACTACTAAAAAAGTATATTATTTTTAAAATGGTTTATTTACATGAAGCAGGGTTTTACATATGTGCTGTTTTTATACAATATCTTTCTACATTGTTTGAGGGGTATAGTTTTCCTTTAAAACAATGCAATATGGGGGACCCAAAAACTAGGACACGACATGGATTGGATAGCTAAAGCTCAAACTTTCCCTCCAAACCATCCAATGCCCATGATTCTATGACAAAGAGTGCAGAAAAGAAATGCAGGCACTTGGCCCAGCACTGGCTCCAACCCTCCCTTCTGACATTTGCAACTCACTATAGTGGGGCCCAGTTAATCTAAGCAAGTGCAGTAAAACAATTTCCAATATACATTTGCTGAATAAACCATAACTTTTTTATTTTAAAAAAAAGTCTGTGATTCCCCTCCTTCACTCCACTAGTTCTGTTTACCAGTACATAGGTGGCCAGTGGCTGGACTACAGTGAAAAGATCAGTGGTGTGCAGATCAGTGGTGTGCAGATCAGTGGTGTGCAGGCCAGCCTGATACCAGTGGGACCAGAGGGATTAGGCCAACCTTGCTGGTAGGTTGAGCTCTTCTGCCTGCTCTACTCGTCTGTGACCATAGTCTGCTGGCTTCTGACTCCACTTCCTGTTTAATAGACTTGTGCCTGCCCCGCCCTGTGCCTTTTGTGATATTCTCGGCAGCACAGGAATGGGGAAGTTGGTGTAGGCAGGTCTGTGTCAGGAAAAACCAGACCCACACATCACTACAGCTAGGCCTAGATTTGTGGCAAGGCCAAAAAGGCCTGGGCCTAGGGCAGCAAGATAATAGGGACGGCATGCAGCCCGGCCTATTGCTGAGGACTGGGGATGTGCGATTTGTGCGATCAGTAATCAGAGCTAGTGGAGTGAATGCATATTGGAAATAGGGTTCTTTTTAATGGAGCACCTGGGACCACCATGGCCCTAGCCACCAATGCGTGTGAGATTCAAACTTCTCTGGACCAATGCAGTTTTTTCCTAACAGTAGCACCAGCCCTGGGGAACAAACCTAGTGATTCTCTTCATTGGGAGATGCCTAACATTTTGTCACCCCCTCCCCCAGTAAATAGAACTTTCCTTGTCCTTTAAGAACAGTAAAAGCTGGACACGGTCATCAAAGTAACAGGTTCAATGCCAGTATCCACAAACAACACAGCCAGAATAAAACTTTCCATCGAAGAAACCAAGTACAGACGAGCCTATAAGCCATACAAAAGGCACTCAAGGAAATTTACAGTATTTGCTGCTTAACCTGCAAATGTCTTCAGTATAATTTTCCTCGCTTCAAGGTTTCAATCCAGTGATCATACGGTAATATAGTGGAATTCCTTGTAACTGTTAGACTGAGGCCAGGCTAACCATGGGAGTCACAATCACATTCTTACTATTAATATTTATGTTCTGGCAATGGTACATTTTTTCTTTACTTAAGCTAC
>CM044443.1:94052436-94090076 GCA_024363595.1 Xenopus borealis
TTTTTTTTTTTTTTTTAGATGACAGATAGATGATTGGTAGATAGACAAATGATAGATAATAAAAAAATAGATGATAGGTAGATAGATTGATAGACACATAGATGATTGATAGATAGATGAATAGGGGATGACAGGGGATTCAATTTTATTTTTCCAAAAATCTTTAGAAGTAATCTGTTTTTTTATGAGATTTTGGATCTGTGAATGTCTATGAGTCATGCATTTCAAAAGGTTGATGATTCTGTTCCTTCGGTCTAAAGTAATCTTTATTTTCCCCTCTTGCAGTTGAATCAGTTACTGGCATCTCCAGATTGGGTGGAAAGTAAGGACTATGTATGACACAGGGGGAATTTCGACAGAAGCATTTCTGACCAGTGTCAGTCTTGCACTCTCAATATTGTCAAAACTTATACTAGATATTCAGAAGTCATTACTGTGAGCTTAGAATAATGTTTGCTTTGTGAAAGGGAGTGGTTGCCAACATTTTATTGTACTGAATTAATCCAGTCTCATGGAAAGCAAAACAATCACTCCAGGTAGTTTATGAATACATACCATTAAATGAATGGCAGCAATGTATATTGCATGATTTGAGGGCCTATTTATCAATATTTGAATTTGTGAATTTTAGAAGTTTTTTTCTAAAATGTTTACCAGTCTGGAATGTTTGCTTATTTATTAAAAATTTCAACTTAAAAAAACTCAGTTGAATAAAATGGTGAAAAACAAAGTGAATGCATCAAATTCAGATTCAACTAATCATTTCCAATCACTCTACAAACTTTAAAAAATGACAATATTTGAAAAACTTGAACTGAAAAAATGACTACATTTTGCTTAGGATAGCTCCCACTGACTTCATGTGTTTTCCAATATGTTTGTGCATAAATTTCAAACATTTGAGTTTTTTAAACCATAAGTAGAATTTAGGAGTTTTAGTGCAAAAAAGTATTTTGAATCAATGCAGAAATGTGATTGAGTGTTGATAAATCACCCCTCAGTTGATGGAAACACAAAACAACAGGGTTTCTTTAATGATTTTTATGATGTATGTTTTTATTTCTAAATTACACTGTTTACACTGTAAATAATTCACTCTACAATGTCAAATTTCATTCTTGAACCAGCAAGCGTATTATTTTTAGTTGTAATATTGGTGTGTAGGCAGCCATCTCAGATCATTTTGCCTGGTCATGTGCTTTCAGAAAGAGCCAGCACTTCAGGATGGAACTGCTTTCTGGCAGGCTGCTGTTCCTCCTATTCAATGTAATTGATTACAATGCAGTGGGACCTGGATTTTACTATTGAGTGCTGTTCTTAGATCTATCAGGCAGCTGTTATTTTGTGTTAGGGAGCTTTTATCTTGTTACCTTTCCATTAGTCTGCTGATGGGCTGCTTGCGGGGAAATGGAGGGGGTAATATCACTCCAATTTGCAGTACAGCAGTAAATTCAGAGTGACTGAAGTTTATCAGAGCACAAGTCACAGCTGTGGACAATATGTCTAGCCCCATGTTAGATTTCACAATTAAATATAAAAAATCTGTTATTATTATCTGCTATTTTGAGAAACTGATTTCAGTACAGAATTTTTCTGGAGCAGCACTATTACCTGATTTAAAAAAAAAAAAAAACATTTATTCCTATGAAAGGATCCCATTTAAGTTTTTTTCATCATGGTGCCATTTACAATTCACATACATTCTGGGGTCCAATAGCACTGCTTCATTGTAAGGCATATTCCCAAAAAGCATTCCAGTTCAGAGCCGGGCCACTGCTCTGTTCAAAGTCACCCACTGCCGATCCCCCTTTGCCCTCGCAACCAGCCACCAGATCCAATCCCACTTCACGTCCTGCAACCAGCCGCGAGACCTGCTCCCTCTTTTCCCTCACAACCAGCCACCAGACCTGATCCACCTTTACCCCACGCCACCTCAGCCACATCTCCCGTCAGTCCACCCATCCCAAGTGCTCTGTGTGGAGAGGGCACCGACAAAGTTGTTTGATCTTTGCCATTTTCCCCACCCAAATAGAGGCCCCTTCAAGTTGCACCCTAGGCACCTGCCTACCCTAGATCCAGCCCTGTCCCAGTCTGGTGGGACCACAATGGGGTGCTTAGTCTGATACTGGCTTACAGGGGTATCACAGTGTACATAAAAGCTACACATCACATTAATATAAGATAATAGAGTAACATGAGCCAGCAACAGATCCCACAGCAAGAGTGCTATAGCTGTTTTCTTTAACATATTACCACCAGGAAATATGCTGGGTTTCACTAAGGTAAAGGATACAATATTTGCACCCAGCCAGAAGAAGGTATGTTAAAATCTGCAATAAAATAAAATCATAACTAAAGTTAACACACAGTGTTGTAAAACTTTGGCACAGATATCATACATTCCCTGATAACTAAAAGTCATAAGAAGGACATAAATTACCTGCCTTAATGAGGCTGGCACTAACATTGTGGCTCTGCGTGGCCCTATTGGCCTCTTATTTACTGACACTGTACCTTTCTATATAGGGGCATTAGGGCCACAGTGCAGGCAGGTCCATACACACACCCTTTGTGTTAGGCTACAATGCATTGCAACAGACACGCGGATGGTTTTTCTTTGAATAATCCTTAATGACTTGGTAAACAGGGGTTTGCTGAAGGCTATGATTCAACAAGCAGTTGAAGATCTGTAGGTTGCATACCCCTAGTATACGTACTTTACACCTCAGTGAAAACATGCAAGTTTTCTGTAGGGGCCATAGTAAGACAGGAAAATGTAAGGTTATTGCCTTATTGTTGTGCAAATATCATTCTCTTAATGATGATACCTTTGCTATGCTTATTCTGTACCATCGTTTATTAATTGGGTCCTGATCTGGGAGGGGCAGAACATCCCTGTGTAGTCTGGGCTAAGGAAACCAATAGAATAGATGGGACATACTGGTGCCATTTTGCATGGCAAATTTAGTAAATATGAAGAAAAGATCTGAACAAGGACTTAGCTACACCAGCAGGGACATTGAAAGTAGCTGCAGAGCTTTCATCTAAGAAGGTAGGGTGACACAGCCATGTACAGTGATGCTAACTAACCCCATGCTATTAGGGTGATATTTATCCAAGTCCAAGACCTTTTTCATGGAATTAGGTTTTAAAAAATCCAGGACTTGATTACCCAAATGAAATGGGGTAACTGTAAATAGCTGTTCCCCACTCTCACTGCTGGTCTTGTTGTAGTGGGATCTTGGAAAAGTAGTCAGCACAATGATTATCTCTCCTGTAGAGACTTGATGCACGTTCCTCAGTGGCCACTTTCCACTGATATCACGACAATCTTTGTATGTAGAACAGCACCAAACTGTCAAGCTTGACAAAAGGCCGCATTGCCTGAAACGTTGCGGTGATGCCCAAAGCTGAAATAAAGGCTTTTTAAACACTAAAGTTTCACAGTTTGGTGCTGTTCTACATACAAAGCTTCTTGCAGTGGGAAGTAGATAGATTATGTAATGCTGCTACTGTAAGTTTTCTGATTGGTAGAAATTTTATTTAGTCGGCGGGCTGTCAGCAACAAGAGTACATAATGCATTACAAACAATATTACAGCCCTCAACATGAGTCCAATGCACCTACATCTCCAGCAGCATAAGATATATTAAATAGGGCAGACAGTGTACAGCATTCAATAAGACCTAAATGCATTCAGGGTTGCAAGCATGTGCAGTATAGGACAGTAAACAAGAACATTTCTTGTTAATCTCTGAGCACTTTCCTCGCACTGACTCCCATAAAGACCCAGTTAACAATTAAGCCACTGGTCTGGCAGCTCCTGAGTAACTGCTGACCTTGTGCGGTGTGCCGTACTTTTCCACTCTTCCTTTCTGCCTTAAATTTCATAGCCATCAATGAAATTTAATGACTTTCATTACTGCACAGATGTGAGAATAAAAACTAAGCTGGAGGATATAGTTCATGCAGTATGTGGATCACAAACCATAATGATTTGCTGGTTAAAGAAAGTGACTGCTTCTAAACCAAAGGAAAAGTACCAAGTGGAGGTGTGTAGCCCTTTGTTCTTTCTGACACTTTCTATGTATGGGAAGGAAAGAAGCCAAAGTGCTCAGGTCAAGTTCTGCTTAAAGGGAAAATATGTCCCACCCCCCCTCTTTTTGGCATGAGCTCATACAGTTGGGTTTATGTAGGAAAGATGCAAAAACACAATATAAATGTTAAACAAATGAGATAAACAAGCATGCCTAATTTGAAAAGAGACACATTGATGAACCATTCTTAGGCTCACAGTATTGTGCAACCCCTCCCTTTCTGTGTTGCATTGTAAAGTGATGGATTCTAGCACTTGAAGTTCCTCTGCTTTCCGTAGTGGAGGTTCACAGATTCTCTGGACTTAAAATTCCACAATCTGTCACATTACAATGTAACAAGGTTATGTGCAATGATCTGTGCACTAGCAAAGTATATCCAAGGAATACTTTTTGGGATGCTCCCTCTATAATTCTGATTGGAGGAAAATTAACAGATTCTATGTTGTGATTGACCTGTGTAAACTTAACAGCATCAGGAAAAGGCCATCAATGTATTGTCCTGTATTAAAAGGTGTATAGAGTTGCAGGAAGAAACTTACATTTTTCCCCTTTACAAAGCACTGGTATGCATTCCAGTTTTGGTTTTCCAAAGAAGATCAACTAAGTTGATAACATGGTATTGTACATGGAATTGCCTCTGTGCCATCCTACTATGAATTTTTGGGTATTGTACATGGAAATTTCCTTTGTGCTATCCTGCTTTGAGTTCTAGGGGTATGATACATGGAATTGCCACTTCGCTCATTTATATATTCACAGAGGGTATATTTGTAAAATTGGTATATGTGTAAAGTGGGGATGTATCTTGCAAAGTGGGTGTGATGTAAAAATTATGCCACGTACGTGCACCAATACATTCTTCCCTTCCCTAGATTTCTTTCTAAAAATCTGGTCACCTTAAGTTGGTGAATAACATGTTGCTCATGAGTAGGGTTGCCACCTTTTCTTGAAAAAAATACCGGCCTTCCTATATATTTATCTTTTTTTCCCATTAATAACATTGGGATCAACCATAAAAAATACCGGCCAGGTGCAAACCCTACTCATGAGCCACTGTTGGAGTTCACTGCTCTAGAAGCAGTGGGGAATATAATTTGGCAGCAGCTAGATCTAGAATAGGATCACGGGCACTATCACTTATAAGCATTATAAGAAGGAAAAATAAAAATAAAAGTGAAATATGGTCAATAAAAAAAAAATTCCAAGTAAATGTTTTTCACACTTTACTCCTTTTGCTATGTGCTACAGTATGTGTTACAACTCAGCAATACAACCCTTTCTCCTTCCTCTGTTGGATGTTGGCAAAATGATGTCTTTGGCAGCTCAGCAACAACGATGATTCTGACGCCCAGTCACCCTTCCAGAAGCTGCTTTCACCCCCATGCTTACTTTATTACACGGTTTTCTATACAAAAAGTAGGGGTGTATTTATTCATCTAAATATTCCAGAAATGCAGCAGTGTAAAAAGGCATTTTGATGTCAGAATTCAAGCCAAGTTTTATCAGTAGGCATGGGACCTTATACAAGTAGATTTCTATAAAATATTGCTCAGGGATTTTTTTTTTTCAATCTAGCCTTTACATGTAAATACTTTTTTTGGGTAAAATGGCAGAATTTGTCTTTCATGGGGAAAAGTTACCAAGCCAATTCAGAGTTCTACATGCTAAAAGGCCTCTATTTTATCAAACAAGGAAGAGGATTTATG
Organism: Xenopus borealis; assembly: GCA_024363595.1. Classification (NCBI taxonomy): domain Eukaryota; kingdom Metazoa; phylum Chordata; class Amphibia; order Anura; family Pipidae; genus Xenopus; species Xenopus borealis. The sequence continues at coordinate 94,058,240 of CM044443.1, forward strand.
TGACCTGTAAATAATTACAGAAATCCTGTAAGTGAGTGAAAGTTATAATTCAAGAAATCACATAGATGGCATCACAGTATTTGAAGCACTAAGGCATCACATGAAAACTCAAGGACAACATTTCATTTAAGATGCAATTCAATTATCTCATTGTTTATCATGTGAAAACTCTATGGGAAAAAACAATGAAGATCATTTGAAAAGTTGCTTTTGATTGTCCATTCTATAACATACTAAAAGTTAAAATAAAGGTGAACCACCTCTTTAACTAAACTGTTCTAATAGAAAGAGAGTCCATCAAGTCAAAGCTGGGGCATTTAGACCTACTTTGTTAGATACACATGAAGAAAATCTTGGGGGGGCATCATTAAATCCTAAATGGTTTCCATCATATGGTGGGCATACATGTGACCTTGGACCCCAGGAATAGGTTTGGTGTTTGCTTTCTCAATGTGAAGTACATTAGCAATACAAATTAGTGATGCACCAAATCCACTATCTGGGATTTGGCGGAATCCCTGAAGATTCGGCCAAATAATGAACTGAATCAGAATTTGCATATTCATATTAGGGATGGGAAGGGAAAAAGTGGAAAAAAAATGTTTTTACTTCTTTGTTTTGTGATTAAAAAGTTACATGATTTCCCTTCCTACCTCTAATTTGCATATGAAAATTAGGATTCAGTTCAGCCAGTGAATCTGAATCCTACTGAAAAAGGGAAAATCTTGGCCGAATCCCAAACCAGATTTTGGATTCAGTGCATCCCTAATACAAATTTGGAAGTGTTATACAGAATGCTCGAGACCTGGGATCTTTCCCTAATTCAGATGACTATACCTTAAGGGCTGAACTTCACTGTGCAAGCTGGTCTGATCCGAGACGCTGAGAGGAAGCACGTACGACGAGGCCAATGCGATGATATACAGTAAGTAACAGAAATGTCGCACCTTGTCGCTACATGTATCTGACACGACACAACTGTTGGTTGAAGACACAATGTGCGGCATTCGCATCTGACAGTCATTTCAGATGCACGCAGCGACAAGGTCCAACATTTGTATTACTTACCTTATATTCAGTGCATCCATCTTGTCGCATGCGCAACCTCACATATTTTCTGGATAAAGGATCCCATACCTGTATTAGAAAAATACATATAGCTACTGAAATTAGGGCTCATTTACAAAAGACGGGACAAATAAAGTGCAGAAAATAAACCCAAAGGCAATATGTGTGCAGCACAAAGTCTGTGCTCCAAGAATTGAGTTGTCATTATTCCGCATGCTGCATGACTGCCTCAGATTGGCACTGCTGTATACAGAGGGGTGGAAGGCTGCACATTGGCCTCTCATGAACCCCCCTAGCTTGTGCAACAGGGAAGCTCTTAACAATATTAATGCCTATAAATGCAATATGGGCCTAGAAGGTCAAAATCTTGCAATCTGCAGCCTTTATGTATTTACCCAATACCACTGGTAAATAAACCCCTTGAACCCTCATGTATTACAATTATGGTGTTTTTATCCAGTGGACAGTACCCCAGTTCAATGCTCTTTGTATCTCATTTTATGAGTTAAACTAAAATATGTACCACACCTGTTTCAATGTAAAGTAAAGGCTTGCCACACACAAACACAAGTATAAATATAGACATAGAGCGAATACTTGCTCGGTGATGTGATACAATGCTTTCATTTCCAGTTCTAACTAATAGTTGGTGTTACAAGAGTGATACATAAACTGTTCAAGTACCAGAACAGGTTTCTTCTCATTTGAATTTTCCATGACATCAGGGATTAAGGAGTCATCTTTTCAAACTGTGCATTGTTTGTCTTATTCCCTTTGCTGGGTTTGACACTACTGTAGAATGCAGTGAGAAACTATACCAAGCAAAGTAAACACTGGCTGTGTTTCAGTATGTATGGCTTTACTTAATTCTGCAGACCTTGTAGAGGCTACAAAGAATAACATAGATATTATCATCAAACGTAATAGGGCAGCTACCTGGGCGCTACATGGAAAGAATTGGATATCACTGATACAAAGCAATGGAACCCCAACAATATATCAGAGGTCATCTATATCCTACATCACAGAGGGCAAAGTGCAGTTTCAAGCATATTTGAAGATTCCCCTGCAATTGCAGCCAACGTGTTGATGCATATCATGTGGAAATGCACATAAAAAGTTGGTTGCTTGGCATCATTTCCAGTGTTTATCGTGAGAATGACATGTGCCCAGTTCTATTGACTACTTCCTGGTTTGTAGGCGGTGATAGCTCTGGGGGTTCCCACAGAGGCCTGCGTCAATAGATGCAACAGGACTCAATTCAGAAAAATCGAAAAAGGTTGTCCAAATACCTTATGTATCCGCTCCTCAACAGGCTGCAATCCCTGTGTGGATGCCAGAATTACAAATCACATTAATATAAATCACCCGGAGAGCTTGTATTTTGCTTCTCAAGTCATCCTGTGTAGTTTACTGCAGAAGAACATGCACAACATGTTTCGGCGTACTTACCTTCATCAGGTGCATATGATGAAGGCGAGTACGCCGAAACATGTTGTGCATGTTCTTCTGCAATAAACTACACATGATGTCTTGAGAAGCAAGATACAAGCTCTCTGGGTGATTTATATTAATGTGACTCAATTCAGAACAGGTGGCAGGAGTAAGGTAGAGGCACTAAGCACAACTTTATGGAAATGTAAGAAGTCCATGTTGATGTTAGTAACTCTATGAATATAACGTTTGATGATCACTTGAGTGAAAGTTAATGTCTGATTGTCACAATACTACATTTACTACATATGTAGATAATTATTAAACATTAAGGTTTCCAAATGTGCTTGGTTGTTTGACTTTAAGAGCAGGGGTACACCGGCAGATTTGGTGTAAATTTAGTCAGTGACAATCTCCCCAAACTTAACTCACGGTTCTTTGATTTCCGAAGTTGCCTAACGAGGAAGGTTTGTGCAACTTCAGAAATCGAAGCTCTGCAAGTGCCATTACGCTGGCGTTTTCTCATTATAGCAGGCGGAAGGCAGTTAGGGGAGATTAAATCTCCCCGAATCTGCCCATGTGCCCCTACCCGAACAGAATACTAAATACATATTTGCAAGAGAAGATGCTAGAAGCAACTTTAAATAATATACTTCATCATCAACTATAGTGATTACAGTGAAACCTAGAATTTTTTAGAGATTTATTATACCCCAAAGCTGCTAAAAATCCGAATCCGAAAATACATCTAAAACGTATCGAGGTCATGTAAAAGTCAATGGCAGATACCCTACAATTTGAAGATGTTTTTCGACATCTTAATCTGCACTGGTTTTAGTCCGATAATCTGAAAAAATCAGATCAAAGAACGTACAATTCAAGCATCAAATTTAAAAAAAGTCGAATTGTCACTAATTTGTTGAAACTCCTCCACTGACTTTTTCTGATTTTTGATAAATAAGTCAATTTGTGGATGGGAGTTAGGTCAACTTTGTTTTAGTAAAAAAATGCATAAATTTGAGTTTTAGTAAATACTCCCCATAGTAACTGCAATTATGTTTGAATTCTCTGAAAACCACGCTGAATTGCGAGTAAAATACATGAATATTTACATCCACAAAGTGTACTTTGCTCTTGCATTCATAAAAGAGCCCTCAGAGAGGCATTCATTTGCAAGAAAGTCAGATATCATTTTGTAATCATATATAAATATTACATTCCTATTATAGGGCTATACTTAATGCAGTTTTGGCTCTTCTCCCAGACATCGGCATCTTTTCCTATAGGTTTTTCCTATTGCTCTTACAGGGAAGTGTATAACATAATCAAAATCATTGCTGCCTATGTTCATTAACTTATAGAAACCAAGCAGCTGTTTGCTTTGAACCAAGTGAATGCTACCAGCTAATTGATTACTATAGGTGACTAGACCTATAGCCAACCTTGTCCCTTATGTTACAAATAATATTTAGATGAATTAAGCTAGAATTACAGTCATATGAAAAGATTCGGAACGCATCTTAATTCTTTGGAGTTTAGTTTATCCTTGGTTGAGCTTTCAAAGTTTGAACCTCTGAGATAGCTTTTTTAGCCTTCCCCTAAACCATAATACAGAACGATCTTTGTTTTCAGATCTTTTAAGAGTTGCTTTAATGATCCCATGCTGTCACTCTTCAGAGGAGAGTCAAACAGAAGCACAGCCTAAATACATTTCTTTCTTTTTTTCTCATGACTGGACACACCTGTCTATGAAGTTCAAGGCTAAACAAGCTAATCCAACCAATTTGGTGTTGCCAGTATTGAGCAGTTACATGCAATCAAATTAGCAAAATAACAAGGGTACCCACATTTCACAGCCAGTTGTTCACATTTGATTTATTTTCATACAACTGAATACTGCTTCACTAAAGGGAGAGGGGTTCCCAACCTTTTTCATATAACTGTAGCTGTATAGCACAAGCACAAATAAACTGCATACAAATATATATATTTATGTTATATCCTATAGCTTATATACAAATACTAATTGCTGTGGCCAAATATCCAATTATTACCAAATATCAACATTGGCCTGCAGTAGTTTTGACTGTCAATCCTGCTCTTGTTAATGGATTTCCCAGGGAGAGCAGCTTTTGAAGAGCAGTTTTTGAATTCCTAATATTGCCTTCCTGTAAAGCTGTAAATAGTGAGCACTATTGAGGTTTTAATTCGTTATTTTAATTAAATATATATGTCCAGTATCTGTGAACAAAATCCCAAGTCATATTTTGTATGTTTGTGCTTAGAGTCATGGATGACATTTTACTTTTATTTATCAGAGCTTAAATATTTTATCACTGACTTTTCAAATGGTGCAAGTGCAGATTTAGAAAATCTTTAAACTTGTAATGTCATGTTTATTCTTATAACTTCTGCTAATATTTGCATTTTTTTCTTACAGCAGTGGCATTTTCACTCTTTGCAGAGTATGATGTGCAAATCAATTTACCTCTCTGCCATGTACAGGAGTATTTACACTACTTAGTACCTGCCAGAAAAGCAAAGTAGCATTCAAAGTATGTTTGTGGTCTGTAGTTGTGCATTCAGCATCTTGGTTCGTTGAAGGACTTGGCAGCACCAGGATCAAGAAGCCACTTGGAACATTTAGGGGGGAAATAATATAGAAGCAACACAAATAAAGGAAATATTTTGCTTATTAGATGTTGCAATATTTCCAAATATTGCACTAATATCACTGAATAAATGCATACCTTCAATTTTTATATTTTCAATGCAGAAAGCAAGACAACCAATGAAAATTATTGTACTACCTGCAATGCTATTAGTAAAACCTTGTGCTCTGAAATCCCCTACACACAAACTTTAGGCAATGCTATGGATCTCCGAGACACCCCTGGACTTTTATGATCTGGAAATTATAGTCAAAGCATCATCACACTAAGCAAAAATGTCCACATAAGACCTGCTGTTTCAGTAAATGTTGCATGGACCTATGTACCACAATAAATTCAACCCTGTGGTTTTAACACTTACCTGACTCTATTCTTCATTTAATTTATGACTGTGTTGGTGCGGTGGCCATTGGTCTCCTCCCCCTTGATTACTGTTGACCCTCACAGACCAGTATTGCAAAGCAACTCACTTGAGGGCAAGAGTTTGTTACCAACCTTCAGCAATGGGCATGAAAATGAGACAATGTTATTAAAGGAGGGGGGCAGCCAATATTTGATGACTGTTAAGGAAGAAGGGTCTATTCCCACTTTGTGATTGGTTTGAGAAATTATACAGATAAAGAAGATAAATTAGACCAGGGGTCCCCAACCTTTTTTTACCCGTGTGCAACATGCAGATGTAATGGGAGTTTGGGAGCAACACAAGAATGAATAATGTTCCTGGGGGTGCCAAATAGGTGCTGTAACTGGCCATTTGGTAGCCCTGTGTGGACTGGCAGGCTATAGAAGTCTCTGTTAGGTAGTACATCTGGCATTTATGCAAGAAAAACTTGCCTCCAAGCCTGGAATTCAAAAATAAGCACCTGCTCAAAGGCGACCGGGAGCAATATACATGGAGTTCGAGAGCATGTTGCTCACGAGCCACTGGTTGGGGACCAGTGAATTAGACCATTAAAAATGGTGTGTATAACCAGCCATTAGCACTGAAACAGAACATTGCAGAAAAAAAGGTCTTAGAGAATCATAGTAAGAAAAAGAGAACCATCTAGATAAAGGGCAAGAGTCACACAGTCACACACATGTAGTTACCATTGTTATCCTCCTAAAAATGTTGCTGAATAAGAGGGATTATGACCTAGACCAGTCATAAGACAATATACATGTCTGTATAAACCCCCAATGAGAAAATAAATCTTAAAAGGATGCTTCACAAAAAGCAGATGATGGTGACATTTATTTTGGGGAAAGCAACCAATAGATGGCTTTCCATTGGAAAACCTATAATTTTATGTCAATATATAGAGGCTGGACACTTTTTGGAAGGCCAGTCCTCCCTATATCTTTATTATGCTACACCCATTATTATAAATAAAGTATAGTATGAAGACAAACAATGAAAACAGCAAACTAAAGAACAAAGGAAGGATAGCTGGTTTCATATTATGGCTCCTGCTTGATTATGTTATAGGAGGTTATATAAATTGGCCCTGATACCATAAGAAACTATTTTGCTATTTGATATTAATAACTAACATCTGTGTGCCTCATTTATTTCCAGATAGGGATTTGTTGAGTATAAAACACACGGAAAACTTTGCATTGGAAAAGTTCAAGGTTGCAAGACAATTGCTTTTTATTATAAGATTTGTATGGATTTGTATCATGACTTTCAGTTGGACATTAAATTTAGTAAATAACATAATTATTAGGTAATTAGGTATTAGGTAGATTATTAATGTTTTATCATTTGCAAAATTGAGTGATTTTATTATTTACAGTAGCAGCTAAAGGGTAAATCTAACATTTAAGACTTCCCCAGATGAAATAATATATTGTCTAACAACCACTGGAAAATAGTACCTGATCACCCGAAATTAATTACTGAGTATAGTTTCCAGCCAGGCCATTACTCTTTCAATCTCTGAAACACTTTTTGCCTTTGTACAGAAAGATAGGCAAATGTGCGAGTTGCAAAAAAATGGGGGTAGCAGATGGGTGACCTTCTGGGCTCATTGACAAACTCAGATCTGCACATCTTTAGACCCTTAGAGCCCATCCATGAATCACTTGTTTCTGTGAGATTGGCAGAACCAGCTTCGTTCTGAATCTTCCAGCTCGTGGAAAACAGGCTAAGCGCTGTGCCACCATCTCCCTAACATAATATTTATATTCCTTTGGCAATTGTACATGTGCAGTGCAGTAACGGGTTTGCTACTGCACAAGTAGGAATGAGTAAGGGATGCCTGGGATGCTGGTAGAAAGGTAAATGTATTTTTTTAATCACTAGGGGGTGCCTAAAATGTTGGGACCTCAGTAAAATAGACCTTGTCCTTTAAAGGTGAATTACCCACTGAAATGTTTTCTAATAGTTCAGATGTTTCCTTCCAGCCATCTGGACTTCATTTTACATTTTGTAATTGTCAGATTTTATTCTTCTTTGTACCTTTTAAAATAATATACGCTTCTGTCATTCCCAGTTTCAGTACCGTAACGTTAAAACTTTCCTTTTTTTATTTGTTTCTTTATTTTCCTCCATGCTCAACCACACTAGTTTACTTTTAATGCTCTGAACTTTCCTTTTCTGGTTTTAATGCTCTGATACAGTCCTTCCAAATGGTACATGCTTATAGATGTACTGTTCTAGAACACTATTGTACTTAATATATAAAGGGATACTATTCCTTAATTGTAGTAATTAGCTTAGCTAGTAAAAGGGCAAGAAGAAGTGAATTTACTCCGGTCCAATATGTTTGGAACTCAATAGCTCCTTTTTGTTCCTTGGGCTAGTGCTTCTTTAAGAAAAAATGCACCAATCCATAGAAGATGGCAGAGAGGAATACACTTTCTTACTTCTCCCTGTTTTCCCAAGTGCAGACTTAAGGCCCCCATACACGGGTTATTTAGTGTTTAAATGTTTCTAGTAGCCTTAAGGTATGATGATACCCCAAGCATTCTAGATAATAGGTCCTATGCCTTGCATTCTAATCCATTAGAATGAATTGGGTATGTCCTGCACCCATTTGTTAGTAGTAGTAGGGTTGCCACCCTTTTATAGAAAGTGATAAGGTTTCACTATTACCTTACATATTAACAACAATGACATTAAGAATTTAAGGAATTTAAGGAATTTTTACCAGTTGGCGAGTAGAATAAGTGCTCTAAATGGTGCCCCTAGCTAAAGGTTTTCCTGATGAGTACCTACAATTGTATATAAAGTGCCAGTATTGTTATTTATAATTGCAATTATATACTAAGATGTGTATTTCCTTGTTTAGACCTTGTTTAGATTACTGATATTCTATGAGGGGAGAGATTGCTGGTAGATAAATACTGCTGGCCCTTTAAGACTATGCCTGAAAATAGCAAATATATCTGTCATGGGATTTGCAATGTTTATGCAAATAATTTTTCTAGTGATTATCTCTCCCACGGTTCTGATGACTCACCCATTAGGCAACAGTTGGAAAATTGCACCTCATTCAAATGCCACAGGTTTTTCCAACTGTTAAGTACAATCGACCATACTTTAGGGGGTTGTTAATTCAAATTTGACTGATAAAATCACAATTTTTCAAGATTTATTATATCCTGATGCTGCAAAAAGCCCAAATCTGAAAATCTGCCAGCTTAGACCGGTCAAGGTTCTGTATAAGTCCATGGGAGATGCACATAATTCAATATGAGTTTGTGTGGTCTGCTCTGAGTTTAGCCCAAAAATCCAACTTTTTGGGGAATAAACCTTGATTTACGCAAACTGATTAAATTGAGTTTTTTTAATAAATAAAAAAGCGTTTGCTTGTGTTTTTTTAAAAAAAATAAAAGATAAATTCACATTTTAAATAGGGGTGCACCGAATCCACTATTTGAGATTCAGCCAAATCCTTTGAGGAAGATTCGGCTAAATAACAAACTGAATCTGAATCCTAATCTACATATGCGGGAAAGAAAAAAGTGTGAACATTTTTTCACTTCCTAGTTTTGTGATGAAAAGTCAAGTGATTCCCCACCCCTAATTTACATATGCAAATGAGGATTCGGATTTGATTTGGCCGAATCTGAATCCTGTTGCAAAAGGCTGAATCCTGCCCGTAGTCCGAACCCAATCCTGGATTCGATGCATCCCTAATTTTAGTAAATAACCCCCTTAAAGTATAGAGATCCAAATTACTGAAAGACCCTTTATTTGGAAAACCCCAGGTCCCAAGCATTGTGGATAACAAGTCCCAGGTTCTGTTTTATGAGATGCTGCAGAATATTATATACACAGAAACTCCTAGACAAATGCTCCTAGTATGGTAGAAATTCTGAAGCTGTCTGATAACAGAGATATTCAGCTAGAATATAAAGTAGCAAGAAGCCAGAAGAGATGGGCTAGCATCCAGGGTACATGGTCTGATGTCACTAGGCTTGTGACCAACAAAAATGAGGCAGTAATGGAATTACACAGACATAGCTACAGGAAGAATACCAACAAAAAGTCCTTATATGCAATCCTTGCTTTATCTCTCTTTATTCTAAAGCTGGCCATAGACGCAACGATCCGATCATACGAATCCTCGATTCGTACGATTTTCGGATCGTGTGTGGAGTGTTCCGACATTTGTCGTGCCATGCCGATCGGTCGTTTGGTCGATCGGCCAGGTTAGAAAATTTATGTCGGCTGGTGATCATAACTTTGCGTCTATTGCAGATCATACGATTTTCAGTGGGAGACTGTCACTAGGTTTTTAATCGTACAACTTTAGTACGATCCCTGTCAGGGGCAGAACGTCAGCTGTCTGTGCTTTTTACTACTTTAGTTGATCTGAAGGTTAGTGGCAGGTCGGGAGATGCAAAGATCTGATCGTTGGAATCATCTTACGATCGGATCTTTGCGTCTATGGCCAGCTTTACTCTGTTTTGTAATAGACATTCGAGCATTGAGAGTAAGCTGTAAAAGAACTGTATACTGCAAGCTGTACATGGCAAGATCTGGTTGCACAGTCTGGTTGATTTTAAAAGGGATTTTATTTGTAAATGTAATTGCTACTGTAAGTAGAATCTCTCTGTTTTTCCAACACATGAAACAGCACGGTACAACATGGCTGTATATCAAATATAAATATAACACAATCTAGATATGGATGAACAACAGCAGCTTGTACTTGATGCAAACTAAGATATAATTAATCCTTATTGGAAGCCAAACTAGAATGTTGTGTTTATTTCATGTTTACATACTTTTATAGTAGACTCTGGGGGTTACTTATCAAAATCTGATTTTTTATGATTATTTTAAATAAAAAAGGTCCAACCAAACTAGAATCCACAATGTGACCTTATTAATAAAAAGTATGATGTAATTGAATTGGGGTCAAACATTATAAAATTGAACGAAAACCCGTTTTGTTTTAGAGTTTCCCCTCAGAATTGTATGATTTTTTTTCTGCCTCTTTCCCAAAAAGCAAGAATTTTTCAGATAGATTTTTGCCCAAAAAGTATGAAATAGTCAGTCTTTCAGGCTAATTTCAGCGCAGACCACAGAAACTTCCAAATAGGATAGGGACCTCTCTTCTGACTTATATACAACATTGGCAGGTCTGAGATGCTGGATTTTTGGATGCAGACCTTTACATTATTTTTTGTTATTCAGACTTAAATAACCCCCTTAAAGTGATAGTGACACAAAAAAAAAATAACTTTTTAAAAATATGAAAGTACATTAGGGAGCACATTTACTAATGGACGAATTTTGAAGTGAAAAAACTTAAAAATTCGACCATCAAATTTAAGGGTTTTTTTTTATAGAAAATGGACCTATTTCGATTGAATAGGCCCTTTTCGATCGAATAAAAATTGTTTGAAACCTTCTATCGCAATGTAAGTTTTCGACTGTTTTTACGCAAAATCCTTTGAAATCCTAGGATTTTGAAAAAATTTCATGGGCAAACCGTCAATTTGGCAGCTTTAAGGTGGCGAAGTGTCTAATTTGAAGGATTTTAAAGGGCCAGTACTTCTAAAGTTCGAATCAAATTTTGGCCTATACGATAATCGAAGTAGCCCAAAATTACTCCGAAATTCGAATTTTTCAAATTTGAATTTTATTCGAATATTCACTTCGACCCTTAGTAAATGTGTCCCTAAAAGTTTCCTATAGGTCATGTTGATTGTTTTTTGCTGAGAGGTTTGTTTTTGTAAGTTATTGTGAAGTTTCTTAACCTGACTGTTTTGCCAACCTGACTGTCCCATCTCAGCCTGTCAGAGTTTCTAATGCTAACAGACTCCTGCTGCACAAATATGTAGGGATGCACCGAATCCAGGATTTGGCTCGGGATTCAGACGGGCTTTGGCCTTTTTCAGCAGGATTCGGATTCGGCTGAATCCTTCTGCCTGGCCGAACCGAATCCAGTGAGGGACATCACCGGAGAAGGTATGTGGCCAGACACCAGCACCGTGCGGCCTCAGGGCGCCCACCCAGCAGAATCGGGGGCTGCAAAAGGCCCTAAAAATGGTGATGTGAATTGAGTGTGGGAGTATTTACCCTAAAAAATCTATTTAAACCCACACTAAATATGCAGCATCATCTGTAAAATAAAACTGTCACTCCTCTGAGAGCAAGAACAAGCTTCAGTATCTGAGTGGGTTCTTACTATTATCAGTAACTAGTGAGTTCTAACTGTGACAGTTAGCCAATGCACTGCTCTAAATAGATGGTACCTTTCTCATAATTACTGTACAGAACAGCAGAAATTGTGTTGCTTAGCAACAGGGACCATCATCGTCCTTTAATCATTACAGCACTAGCAAGTTGAGCAGCCTTTTACATTTATTTATAACAAACACAGGACTTACAATAATGTAACAAACAAGGGTTACAGAATACAAATAGGCTCAGAGGGCCCTGCTCACAAGAGCTTGTGACGTAAACAGCCCGGTAACAGAAAAATCAGCTTAAAATAGTCCCTGCAGTACTAGAAATCTTGAAATGCCCAGACAAATGTAATCACCATATCTATCAGTGAACTTTATAAACCCATTATACACAGTAATGTTCTGCTCTGTGGTCAAAGTCAGGCACAGATTTACAAGGATAAAGTCCATTCTTTATAGTTCAGGTATCTAACAGTTAACATCTTTTTCTATTAATGGGATGGAACCTATCCAAGCTATCCAGAAAGCTCAAGAAAAATCCAGAAAAATGGATCTTTCTGTTATTTGGATCGCCATACCCCAATTCTCCTAAAAATCTAAAAATTATACAGTAACTAGTGATGGGTGAATAAATTCACCAGGCACAAATTTTAAGCGTTTTTCTATGTTTCACCGATAGCAAATATATGTGAATAGCGAATTCACCAGCAAAATATCTGCTGTGCCAGCGTGCATAAAGTTGTCACGCGTCAAAATTATTTGGATGCCCATTGACTTTAATGCATTCGGACAAAATAGTTACATATAAAAATTGTCGATTTTGATGGCCATTTTGATGTGCTTTGTAAATTTTTCGGCGTTTCGCAAATTTTTTTGAGAAGCAAAACGGCACAGATTCGCCCATCACTAATTATAACAGAAAAAGAAAAATTGGAATAATTTGATTAAAATGGAGTTTAGAGGAGACGGCTTTCCATAATTTGGAGATTATCTAGGTTTCTGGATAACGGATCCCATTCCTGTACTAAGTTTCAAATATAATTTGTATGTAATTATACATTAAAAACCACAAACAATAATCAAAAGAATTTAAACTGTTGTAAGGCTAGGGCCACCCCAAATGGATCTCGGCCTGAGGAAAAACACAGCAGACTTAGTTGCAAAAACGCAAGATTTAGCATATTGTGCTGAAATCCACTGCATCTGCCTGCACCTGAGCAGAGATAACATTTCTGGGTGCAGACAGAGCAGTAGCAGAGGAGTGGATTTTGGGCCTGCGGTTTTCCTCATCCATATGGTAAGATCCAAATGTTGTGGCCCCGGCCTTATAGCTTATTTATAAAGTCACTATATATCAGAGAGAGTGACACAGACCAGGGGCAGAAATACTAGGGGTGCGTCAGGTGTGATTGCACCAGGGCCCGCCCGACGCTTGCACCAGTGCAAGACCACTACGAAAAATTTGTCCAAAGGGGGGATGGGGGAAGTGCTTGTTCCGACACAGACACAATGAAATTTAGGAGCTGACAATGACACTTCCTGATAGGGCTTACAAGGTTAATGAGTTTTTGGGACTTGGGGAAATCAAGGCTCTTGCCATCTGTGTGCAGCCCATAGACTGTAAAGTAATATAATAAAAAACAACTTTCTCATTTTAGAAGTAGAATTCTGGGTGCAGCCATTATGTGTTTTGTGTCACAAGTAGGGTAGCCACCCGGCCGGTATTTTACCGGCCTAGCCAGTAAAAGACCTGCCAAGGCCGGGGCCGGTATTACAAATTTACCGGCAATGTAGAGTTTCCCCTCAGAATTGCATGATTTTTTTCTCCCTCTTTCCCAAAAAGTCAAAAAATTTCAGATTTTTGCCCGAAAAGTATGAAATAGTCAGATTGTCTAATCAAATTGGCTAATTCCAGCGCAGACCACAGAAACTTGCAAATAGGATAGGGACCTACAGTTATATGTTGCAGAAAATACATTACATTACACAAGCCCGGGAAACCTTAACAAAAGAAAATAGAGTTATTATATTGCCCTACACATGTGCCCACTGTACAGTTTATCTTCCATCTGTTAGGAAATGTAAGGGGGAAGGTGCACCCCCAAAAAATGTTATGATCTTTTGCAGCCTATCACCCTGTAAATATGAAAAGACGCTAGCGTTTTTTTGGGCTTTATTTTTTTATGTCTTTTTTCTATTGCATTTCGCCTGATAAACATTGAACACACAAGAGCTCAATTACTAATGCAGGTTTAACCCTTCTTGTATGTATGTATGGGTGTGCACACATCAGCACAGTTTTAAGGAATATAGGTCCATTCAGCAAGCAGTCAAATATTTTAAAAGCTGGAACATAGGTTACCAACATTTTATTGGCAGAGATCATGCACCAAACCCCAAACTAAGTCCTGCTTACTACCACAGTATATAAATTGGTTTGAGGGGCCTCAATTTTCTTTTGAGTAATAGCCTAGAACATTTTTGTATATTTTTACCTTTAGCTGGAGATTGACAACAAACTGTATGATAACTTTGGAAGCTAGTATCAATATACACACAAACAAGGAAAATTGCAATGTGAGTAGATGCAATTTATTCACCAGGGGGACAGTCTGTAATGCTCTAAAGTATAGATAAGTAATTGGTCGTACTAATATATTCCTACCCCTGGCACAGCTAGAAATGTATTCCTAATTTCAAGAACATTCATTATTTCAAAAAGCCCTTCCAACTTGAAATTAACCTTTAGTATGTTGAAGTCCATTGGCAGATAGAGGGACACAAAAATACTCTAAATGGCCATGTCTGGCCCATGAGCTGCCAGTTGGAGAGCCCTGGTCTACAACATACTAAAGGTTAATTTAAGGTGGAAGGGCTTCTTAAAATAATGAAATAATGAACATTTTTACAATGTATGTTATACCTATGACTACCTATCTTCAATACGAAACGTGTCAGGACTGTGATGTTTTAATCGTTTGAAATAAACTGGAAGTTTTTACCCTACGAGTGGACTATGGAGTGCTTACCTACATTTATGGTTTCAGTGCATATCACCTACAGCTATGGGTTCGGGGCCATGCACCCGGGCCACTCGTCTACTTTGGTGAGAGAGTTTTTTCTAAACCTTTACGTTTTGTAAGAATATTTTGAAAAACTGGGAGCATGGGACCTGGGGTGTATACACTCAGGTCATCATCTGAGAAGGGTGAGCATGTTAATGTTTGGAAGAAGGTCATTAGTTGTTCTAAGGAACACTTGATAATAATCATTTGAATATACTAATGCCTTATAAGGGCTAAAGGTTAGGATTGAGCTTATCCTTATAGTTGAATGATGTGTATAACACTGACAATTTGACATAAGCTTGTAGTTTGCCAATTAACTGGCCCACTACATGGAATGAGTTGGACAACATTGTTGTAGACAGTGGTAAGGCAATTATAGTCTTATTTATGAAGCCAGGAGCAACTTAGAAAGTACAACATTCATTGTCTATGAGCAGAACTAAGGTGTGAAGCTGTTTATCTCTCCAGAAAGATGGGGAACAATGTTCAGTCACTATCGAAGGACAGTACAGAACACGGTACAGTATGAGCTGGTTTTCGTGTCATATATCTGTCATAAAAACATAATCTCATATAGAGTGTTTTTTATGATGCAAATAAATGTATTTAAGATACTGTCCCTAAAATAAATCATATTTTATCTGCCTGAAAGTAAAATAGGGTATTTCTATTTAAGCTATAGATATATGAGATGTTAATTCTGCATGTCTTGTGCACTTCTTGCTATCAAATTGCATACCAACAAGAAACTTTACTGCACTCATGATTTATAACAGACATTTAACGTAAAGGCAAAATCAATGATTTACTAGAAAATCCATGTATGCTTAGCTCTATGGCTGGGTTCTTCTGTGACCAAAGGTCCATTGGAAAATTCAAACATCCATCATAAAGACACACACTCTAATCTCTGCCTGTCATGGTGGCACAGTGGTTAACATTGTTGCTTAGCCTGCTGGGGTCCTAGCTTCCAGACAGGGTACTATATATATATATATATATATATATTGCACCAGGTTTTTTCCCACACTCAAAAAACCATACATTAACTGGCTATTGATAAAACTGAGAATAGTGTGGGAACCCCTCAATTCTTTGGAGTTTTGTTTATCATTGGCTGAGCTTTCAAAGTAGCAACTTCCTTTTAATATATAACATGCCTTATAGAAACAGTAGTATTTCATAAAGTTATTGAATTAACAGAAAATATGCAATATGCATCATAAAAAATTAGACAGGTGCATAAATGTAGGCACCCCAACAGACATATTACATCAATACTTAGTTGAGCCTCCTTTTGCAAATGTAACAGCCTCTAGACTCCTCCTATAGCCTTTGATGAGTGTCTGGATGCTGGATGGCGGTATTTTTGACCATTCATCTATACAAAATCTCTCCAGTTCAGTTACATTTGATGGCTACTAAGCATTGACAGTCTGCTTCAAATCATCCCATAGATTTGCAATAATATTCAAGTCCCATGATTGTGACAGCCATTCCAGAATATTGTACTTCTCCCTCTGCATTAATGCCTTTTTAGATTTTGAAGTGTGTTTAGGGTCATTGTCTTGTTGGAAAATCCAACCCCTGCGTAACTTCAACTTTGTGACTGATGGTTGAACATTACTCTGAAGTATTCATTGATATTGGGTTGAATTCATCTGACCCTCAACTTTAACAAGGGCCCCAGTCCCTGAACTAGTCACACAGCCCCACAGCTTGATGGAACCTCCACCAAATTTGACAGTAGGTAGCAGGTATTTTTCTTGGAATGTGGTGTTCTTCTTCCACCATGCAAATGACCAAATAACTCAAATTGTGTTCATAAGTCCAAAGCAATTTCCTCCAAAATGACTATGGATTGTCTAAATGAGCTTTTGCACACAAGTGACTCTGGGGTATATTTACCAAAAAGTGAAGTTAGAGATCACCACAGTCCTCTAGAATGAAATGTAGGCACTCTCCATTCATTTATATGGGATTTTACAAAGAGTATTTATGAATGGGTGAAATTTAAAGTTCATTCTTTGATAAATTTGCCTTTTAAAATCCCATATAAATGAATGGAGAGTGGCGGAATTTCACTCTAGAGGACTGTTTTTTGAATATACCCCTCTGTTTGTGTCATGAATGCAGAAAGGGCTTCTTTCCCATCACCCTGCCATACAGATGTACTTTGTGTAAATCGCACTAAATTGCAGAACAACGTACAGATACACCATCAGCAGAAAGTTGTTTTTGCAGGTCTTGGGAGGTGATCTTTGGGTTGTCTGTAACCATTCTCACAATCCTCTGCATATGCTGCTCCTGTATTTTTCTTGGCCTGGCAGACCTGGGTTTTACAGCAACTGTGCCTGTGGCCTTGTCTCTGGACAATGGGCTGCTGTACAAGTTGCCCTCATTAGTGATGCACAGGTAGAAAATTTCCTGAATAGCACCTACAATAAGCCCAAGGTTAAAAGACTTTCCATGCCTAACCTGTCCTCTCTGGAGACAGGGAGACCAGCTGCAACTAAAATTCACTGTGTGCTGCACTTGCCCACTGGTACCCGCACTTATCCCAAACTCTTTGTAGTATTATTATTATTATTATTAACATGTATTTCTATAGCGCCAACTTGTTTCTTAGCGCTGTAAAGTGAATGTGATTACACAACTAAATCACATGAATCACATACATCACAATAAATATGGAGTTACATACGTCACCCTAAATAAGGGTACAGGAGGAGAGGAAAGCCCTGTACAGAAAAATCTTACAATCTAAAGGGAAGGGAATGATACACAAGGTGTGGGAATGGGCAAGATCAGAGTGAAGTGGGTGAGAGATGTAGTACTGTAAGTGGTATTGCATTGGGTAGTTAACAGTGAGGGTAGGCTTCTCTAAAAAAGTGGGTTTTAAGAGATTTCTTGAAAGCTGAAAGATTGGGAGAAAGTCGGACAGACCGTGGGAGAGAATTCCAGAGGAGGGGAGCAGCCCTTGCAAAGTCTTGAATCCGAGCATGTGAGGAGGTAATGAGAGAACAGTTGAGTAGCAGGTGAGTAGAGGAGCGTAGTAAGCGGTTGGGTGAGTATATGGAGATTAGTTCAGAGATGTATGGAGGGGCAGAGTTATGAAGTTCTTTGAATGTCAGTGTCATTAATTTGAATTTAATTCTGAAGGGCAGTGAAAGCCAATGCAGCGATTGGCAGAATGGTATGGCAGAGGAAGAGTGGTTGCTGAGGTGTATAAGTCTAGCAGCAGTGATCAATATGGTCTGGAGAGGTGACAGTTTCTTGAGGGGAAGGCCAATTAAAAGAAAGAGTTACAATAGTCTAGACGCGATATGACAAGAGAGTGAATAAGAATTTTGGCAGCATCTTGGGTGATAAATGATCGTATTTTGGATATGTTCCTTAGGTGGAAGTGATATGACTTAACAAGTGACTGGATGTGAGGAGTGTAGCAAATAAAGCAGCAGCACCCCGGTATCTTTGAAAATTTGAAAAACTTTACTCAAATGCCATAGGCAACGTTTCGGGCTACACAGGCCCTTTGTCAAGCCTGTGTAGCCCGAAACGTTGCCTATGGCATTTGAGTAAAGTTTTTCAAATTTTCAAAGATACCGCAGTGCTGCTGCTTTATTTGCTACATGTATACTTTGCCCTGGCAGGGGGTACGGCTTGCACCCGGGGCAGCAAGGAGCCTGATCCGCTTTTGAAGTACACTTTGACTACATTTACTCGTGAGGAGTGAATATCAGGGCAGAATCTAGGATAACCCCAAGGCACAGGGCCTGGGGAGACGGGGTGATAGTGGAATTGTTAACTACGATGGATACTTCTAGGATGTAACTGGTGATAGTTGGAGGAAAAAGAACCATTTCCATTTTGGAGAGGTTTAATTTAAGGTAGCGTTGTGACATCCAAGTAAAGATAGCAGACAGGCAGGAGGAGACACGAGTTAGGCGTTCTGGGTTGAGATCAGGAGAGGAGAGATAGATCTGAGTATCGTCAGCGTAGAGGTGGTAGTGGAAACCATACGAGCTGATTAATTTGCAGAGGGAGGAAGTATATAGAGAAAATAATAAGGGTCCCAGGACAGAGCCTTGAGGAACCCCGACAGAGAGAGAGGTAGGGGGGAAGACGCTACTCCGTTGTAGGAGACACTGAAGGAACGATTGGTGAGGTAGGAAGAAAACCAGGACAGGGCTGTGTCATGAAGGCCGAGTGAATGGAGGGACTGGAGGAGGAGAGGGTGATCTACAGTGTCAAATGCAGCTGAGAGATCAAGCAGAATTAGTATTTTTTGTTGGCTTTAGCTGTTAAAAGGTCATTAGTTAGACAGGTCAGAGCAGTTTCAGTGGAGTGTTGTGGTTTAAAACCAGATTGTAAGGGGTCCAGCAGGTTATTGTCAAAGAGGAATGAGGTTAATCGGTTGTAGACTAGGCGCTCAAGTAGTTTAGAGATAAAAGGTCGCAGAGAGATAGGTCGGAGGTTGTCAAGATTGGAGGGGTCAAGAGAGAATGGGGGTGACAAGAGCATGTTTTAGTTGAGACGGGAATAGTCCAGTTGAGAGCGAGAGATTAAATAGATCAGTTAAGGCTTTGATTAGACAAGGATTGGTATTGCGGAGAAGTTTTGAAGGAATTGGATCAAGTGGGCAGGTGGTAGGTAAGGTGAGATACTGTTGCTTCACCTCAAGATGGCCAACTGAAAGCTAATTAGAGCAGAATTGTATTTCTAATTAACAATAATTAGACATTGTTCATACCTGCATTTCCTTGGTTCCTTGTTATTCTGAAGGTTTAAAAACAGATGCATGTGCCTGGAACAGAGCAAAGAGAACATTGCGACAAGCATCTTCTATATTAACAGAAATACTCAGGCCTGGTGCTGTTTTTAGTGAACAGGAGCAGCAGCCTGATGTATCAAGGCAAGGTATAAGGCATTATTATTATTATTGAGATGGGGTGCCTAACATTTTGCGAAAGCCCAGTGATTTAAACTTTAGTTCTCCCTTAAAAATCCCATTGGGGCAAAAACCACATAAGCTTGTTGATGCAAACTGAGCCCACGATTAACAAGGGACTTAATTTCCCATGCCATACCTACCCTCTCTGGAGACAAGTGACCAGCAGTTATAAATTAATAATAATGTGCCATAGCCTAGATTAATGGGCTAACACCAAGAATTCATACTCAAAGACATACCTTAGTGCAGGGATCCCCAACCTTTTGTATCTGTGATCAACAGAAGTAAAAGGAGTTGGGGAGCAACACTAGCATAAAAAATTATCTTGAGGTGCCAAATAAGTGCTGTGATTGGCCATTTGGTAGCCCTTATGTCAGGGATCTGCAACCTTGGCTCTCCAGCTGTTAAGGAACTACAAGTCCCACAATGCATTTGCCTTTATGAATCATGACAGACTCCTTCATTGCATTGTGGGACTTGTAGTTCCTTAACAGCTGGAGAGCCAAGGTTGCAGATCCCTGCCTTATGTGGACTGGCAGTGCACAAGAGGCTCTGTTTGGCAGTACACTTGGGTTTTTTGCAACTAAAACTTGCCTCCAAGCCTGAAATTGAAAAATAAGCACCTGCTTTTAGGCCACTGGGAGCAATATCCAAGGGGTTTGAAAGCAACATGTTGCTCAGGAGCTACTGGTTGGGGATCACTGCCTTAGTGGAACCTGCCAGAGACGTAATATTTCAATGACATTTCTCAATATTTTGTAATAACATATTAACTTTCAGTAATCTGGTGACAGAAATAATTATCTTTTGACATGTTTTACTGCCTTTATCTGCTGTTGTACACCCCCTTTAACTATATCTGTTTGGTACAAAGCAGTTAGCTTGGTATGTTACATAGGATATATTCTTAGAATCTGATGATTCATTGTTTCCTGTGGGGTCATAATATTACACTTGCCCCAGAGAAAACAAGGAAGCCTATTCCTAGTCTGCTACATATGAGCAGCAGCTGTTAATCTGTGAATGAAACGGCACAAAAAAGAGGATGAATTAAGTATCAGAATGGTAAAGGAAAAACAATTGTAAAACAAGCAAACTCATGGCTCCTTACACAAGTCTGATGATGGCTATTTTCCATTTTAATTTATTCTTTCAACACATTTATTCTATATAATGTATCCAAAGTGTGTATTAATTGGGTTGGTCACCTTTCAATTAACTGAATATTGAGTACATTTTAATTTGGTTTTCATGTTTTATTATTTGTGGTTTTCTTTTAATTATTTAGCTTTTTATTTGGGAGTTCTCCAATTTTCAGTTTCAAAAAGTTGGTTACAAGGGTCTGAATTACCATAGGAACCATGCATTGCTTTGAATATAAAGACTGGAATATGAATAGAAGATGGCAAGGATAAAAAGATGAGTAATAAAATGTTGCAATAACAATAGATGTGTAGACTTACAGGACATTTGTTTATAGATGGGGCCAGTGATCCCTGTTTGAAAGCTGAACTGAGTCTGAAGAAAAAGACCAATAATCCAAAACCTATAAAAAAAGGCCAATTGAAAAGTTGCTTAGAATTAACCATTTGTTAATATACTGAATGTTAACTTGAAGGTAAACCACCCATTTTACATTTAAGCAACAGATTCCAATATTCCAGGCAGCTTTACAAGTTGTCCCTTTTAAACGGCAAAATATATTTAGGCAAATATCTAAAGAGATCTATAGATAAGACCTACTGTAGATGCAAAGTCCAACAATTCAACCAATGGGAATATCGTTTTGAATAGTCTACAGCTATTAATACTTCCATAAAAGCATTTGTGTTATTTTTTTAATTAAATCAGATTGTATAATTCTGTTGCTGTTAGGATTCATCAATTCAAAATAGGGAACATCAAACCAACAATTTCTATAGCTGCCTCAGTGGCCTGTATGCAATAGCCATTCTGCATTTCTTCCTTCTCCTAAGACACAATGAGATTTGAACACAAGCTACAAGAGATTAATAAGTGAACTTCTCCAACTACAATCTCCCAACCAGAGAATTTAATTTTCCTAAGAAAGTTAGGCAGACAGGGGTAAAAATGTGGGAGAACATACATTTACTTGGTAGAAGTAGAATAGCAGAACAGGGCAGAAACTAGAGGACAATAAAAACAAAGAAAATGGTAAGAGGAAAATTATAAGTGCTGAGTCATTCTTCATCTGTAAACTAGTTTCAACCTTGCTGAATCTAATAATAGCAGAAGGGGATTTCTTATCAATGATAATTAAACATTATTCCTACCTGCATTTCCTTGGTCAGGTCTTTGTCACCTTGGTCAAGTCACTAACATGGGATCTTCACCTTAAAGGCATACTGTCATGGGAATTTTTTCAAAATGCATCAGTTAATAGTGCTGCTCCAGCAGAATTCTACACTGAAATCCATTTCTCAAAAATCTGACATGGGGCTAGACATATTGTCAATTTCCAAGCTGCCCCAAGTCTCTGATAAACTTTAATCACTCTTTACTGCTGTACTGCAAGTTTGAGTGATATCATCCCCCCCCCCAGCAGCCTAAAAACAGAACAATGGGAAGGTAACCAGAATACAGTTCCCTAACATAAGATAACAGCTGCCAGGTAGATATAAGAACAGCACTCAATAGTAAAAACCCATGTCCCACCATGACTCCTTCAGTTACACTGAGAAGGAAAAACAACACTCTGCCAGAAAGCAGTTCCTTCCAAAAGTGCTGGCACAAGTCACATGACCAGGGGCAGCTGGGAAATCGACAAAATGTCTGCCTTTTGAGAAATGAATTTCAGTGCAGAAGTCTGCTGGAGTAGCACTATTAACAGATGTGTTTCCCATGACAGTATCCCTTTAACGCTAATGACACAGATTATTTTTTCAGTTGGCGTATATGCCAGAGGAGAAAAGCCAATCACCTACCTTTTGATCCCTGAATGCTTGCCTGCAGAATAGCCTTTCATAGCACACACAGGGGTAAATTTATCAAAGAGTGAAGTTCTGCTACTAGAGTGAAATTCCGCAGCTCTCAATTAATTTCTATGGAATTTTGAAAGGCATATTTATCAATGGGTGAAAGTGAAATTACACTCTAGAGGTGGAACTTCACTTTTTGATAAATATACCCCACAGAGAGATATTGTTGCAGAAAGGCTAAAGTAGGCATTTTTGGAATCCACTCTTGGTGTGTGCTGACAGACTGGCCACACACATTCAATGAACTGAAGGCAGCTTTTCTACACTGGTATATATGCACAAGTGGAGAAAATAACCTGTGTGCCATTGCCTAAAGGTAACTTTTAGTATAGTGTACTCTATCAATGCAAGGTCTACTTTTATTGTCCCATTATGATCTATGTCCATAAAAGCATTGTTAGTATTCCGTGAAAAATATTACTTAAATATTGATTTATGAGAAAATGTATAGTGTTATATTTAAACATCTATTTATTATGTAACTGTAACCTAATAAATATCTGAATGAAAAACATTAAAGAGGAGGGTGATTTAGACAAGCTGTTTGTTGACAATGTTTGAGATCTACTGGTCACCAGCTAAAGGTCTAATGGTAGATCCTGATCTACCACTTGGGCACCCCTTGTGTAGACAGCAAAAGACCTAGACAATTCACAGTAAAGCTGGACATACACAGGCAGATTTAAGATTTCAATTCAGCCCCTTCAGACTGAGCAACTTATTTGAGCATGTATGGGACCTCCATGACTTCCTGCCAAACAAATATCTATATGAAAATTGGTCAGATATCTATTGAGCAGGTTTAAAGGAGGACTTATGGTGGCCATACACGGGGAGATCCACTCGTTTGTCGATGTTGCCAAACGAGCAGATCTCTCCCCAATATGCCCACCTTGAGGTGAGTGATATCTGGTTGATCCAATTGTGGGCCCTAGGGCCCAACAATCAAATCATAATGAAGGTGAACAGGCAGTCGGATCTCGGGACCACATCAATGAACAAATGTGGCCGCAATCCGACTGGCCAACTCAGGGAAGCCCATCGGAGGGCTCCATACACAGGCCAATAAGCTGCTGACTCCTTTTATCGGCCCATGTATGGCCACCTTTAAGTTGGCCATTTACAGAGAGATCTGCTCATTTAGCGATGCTTCCAAACTAGCGCATCTCTCCCCGATATGCCCACCTTGATCCTAGGGCCCAACAATCAGATCATAATAAAAGGAATATAGGTTGTCGGATAGTGGAACCGCATCAATGAACAGATGCGGTCTGCAATCTGATGGAATCAGGGAAGCCCGTCTGAGGGCCCCATACACGGTCCAATACTCTGCCTACTCGGTCTGTCGGTCGCTTTTATCGCCCCTTCAAAGTGACCATACACACAGAGATCTGATCATTTGGTGAGATCACCAAATAAGTGGATATCTCCACAATATGCCCAACTTGAGGTGGGCAATATTTGGCTGATTCAATTGTGGGCCCCCTAGTGCCAACATTCAGGAATCACAACACCAGGAATGCAGACAGTGAGTGTGAGGACCATATCAATGAACCGTTTCAGTCCTCGATCCTATGATATTTTTAATTCTGCATGATTGACATCAAGTTGATTTTTGGTCGGGGAAGCCTTTCGGAGGGCACCATAGATCTGAGATTTTAGACCGTAAATTGTATCGGGCAGTATATGGTCATCTTTAGGCCCAAGGTTTAAAAGCCAACTTTTCGTGTTTGACTTTCACTTTACTGGGCATGCGTGTGCCTGGAAAATTGCGATGAGCAACTTCTAGAGAAATACTCTGGGCTGGTGCAATTTTTAGTGAACAGAAGCACCAACCTTGGGTATCAGGTATAAGGCATTACACTGGGTGAGTGTAATACAGTTCTCCTTTAAAAATCCTGTCAGGGCAAAAACAACTATGGCTCGTTGATACAGTCCTCTCACTGTATCAAGGAGCTCTGAGTACCATCCCTCAAAGCGCTCCGAGTCCCATCCCTCCTGCAATTTACATTCTAGCTGGCGAAGAGGCAGTTCGGGGAGATTAGTCGCACGAAGAAGAGGGGATTTGTCACCGGGCAACTAATCTCCCCGAATCTCCAGGTGTGTCTCTGCCCTTAGTATATACATTTTTATACTTTGCTGTCGTTTAATCATGTTTTTTGTTCTGGAACTTGCGATTTAAACTCTTATATGTTTTCTAGGGGGATCCAAATGGAATATAAATAATAGATGGTCTTTAAAGAAAATTAGCGGTTACTGAAATATCCCCTACTTCTTCTTGTGGCGCCTCAGGGGTATTGTGATGGCAGACTGTGTGAAAACAATTTCAAAGAACAAGTCTTAAGGGACCATTATCAGCAAATTAAACATGTTTGTCATGTCTCTTTGGTTTGTATTATTCGGGTTAAAGAGTTTCCCAAGAAGATAATATCAATGCACACTTCAGATCCGTTACTTATTACTGATAATGAGAAATAAAACGCTCATTACCCCTAGTACAGTGTACATATTTTAAATCCGTTAGTGGATATCTTCATTGCTGATAAAAGAGGAGCAATGTCCACTTATATAAACCCATTTTTTGATATATTTTACTGCTGATAGCACAGGAGCAATGTCTTTTTACCTCACATGGAACAGACTGTGTGTTGGTTAATGGAGCATAAAGGGCAACTGCAATAAAGAACTTAGTGAAGTGATAACAGTACTGCAACAAGCTGGTGTGAAGTGCATTCTTGTCATGGAGCAAGTATACTGCATGTGTATGACAGCATAAAAGGGAATAAGTAAAATACCGGTGAATATCTCCTAGTTAATGAAAAGGATGTAGAATTGAAAGGTAGTGGATAATTCTGTTCTTGTTTCCGAAAAGCAGTTTGCTTCTGCCTCTCTCATAATAATACTTTGAATGCAGGCAGCGGTAACAGCTTACTGTAAGGCATGATGCCCGGCTTGCCTACCCTTATGGCATTTCCCCTTAACTAATTTATTCTTTTCTGTTTAGTAACTACATTCGGCAGGTTTCCATATATTTCCTTGTACATGAATAACACATGAATATATATGAATTTTACTCTATACATTAATTTTACTCTATAGATATATATAACAATTATCACAAAAATAAAAAATCTCCCAAGACTCAATTCAACTGCAATACATTAGATTTTCTGTAACAAGCAGTCAAAATATAAGAAAATGTTTATCTGCAATGGACTAATAAAATGCCACAAATTTAAATAAAATGACTTCAAAAAGAGTATATAGTTTTTACAAGCTACTACATTTACTACAGTCCTGCATGGGTCAGGTTGGGCAGACCCGTGTCCAACCAAGACCCACTGACCTGCAATCTGACCCAGGCCCACAGACCTGCAAAACACTCACCCCCATCTTACACAGGGACATGGACATAGCAGAGATTTAGGAGCCCTTACAAATGGGATGTGATGCACCAAAGGCAGGCCCAGATGCCTAGACATTATAATATTACTTAGTGGGTCTGTGGGTGGCTGTTTGGGCCTCTCCGAACTTCAAATTCCAGGGACTATTTTAAATTTCAGTGCAGCCCTGACCAAAGATAAAATGGTCCATGCATATGAAAAGACACATGTATGCAGCCATCAATAAGTAGAGACCAACCTGAGCCTTTTCAAGCTGGCATGAATATGGAGAGTCTGCAAACCCTAGCATGACCTTCTTTCACTAGGGTTAATAAGATGGGATTCAGTAGTGCAAATAAGGATTAATTGTGGGAGGATGTTTAGGCCTGAGGTTAGGGAGTCACAAGCTGTTGAAATGGTCATGTAATTAAAATAAAAGGGTTGGGCTATGGCCTCCGGGCTTCCAGTGTGGCAGGGCTGGACTGGAAGGAAAAGGTAGCCCTGGCAAAAGTTTCAAAGCAGTCCATGTATTCACGTGCATGCAAAGCATGATTTACATTTTCAGACCCAAGGTTAATTAGAACCAGTGGTTATGAATAGATATTTTAAAGGGATCCTGTCATGGGAAAAATGTTTTTTTCAAAATGCATCAGTTAATACAGCAAACAGATCTTTTTATATTTCATTTTGAAATCTGATGTGGGACTAGACATATTGTCAATTTCCCAGCTGCCCCAAGTCATGTGACTTGTGCTCTGATAAACTTGATAAACTTCAATCACTCTTTACTGCTGTACTGCAAGTTGGAGTGATATCACCCCCTCCCTTTCCTCCACCCAGCAGCAAAAGAACAATGAGAAGGTAACCAGATAACAGCTCCCTAACACAAGGTAAAAGCTGCCTGGTAGATCTAAGAACAGCACTCTATAGTAAAACCTATGTCCCACTGCGTACTATTCAGTTACATTGAGAAGGAAAAACAACAGCCTGCCAGAAAGCAGTTCCCTCCTAAAGTGCTGGCACAAGTCACATGACCAGGGGCAGCTGGGATATTGACAAAATGTCTAGCCCCATGTCAGATTTCAAAACTGAATATAAAAAAATCTGTTTGCTCTTTTGAGAAATTAATTTCAGTGCAGAAGTCTATTGGAGCAGCATTGTTTCCCATGACAGTTTCCCTTTAAGATCCATTACCATATAATACCCAGCAATAGTATACACCTTATGTGCTGGAACTTGCAACAAATATATCACCCTTGTTTTTATCACAACTATTCTATCAGTTGGATTAGTGGCCCTATACTTACAGTATAGTCTAAATATGCCATTGTGTGCCCCCAGCTAAACCATGTACCCTGGCAGATAAGAGGACTATAATTACGATGTGTATCACAGGGCCAACGTGTGGCATACTTGAAGAGTCTAGGCTGCCTCATGCAATTAATGCTACATATCAAAGTTTTCTATATACAGGCTGAAGTGATTGTTCTGAGCATGGATCCTCCAGTTGCTAACATACCTATCATAATCATAAGGGATTGGGTAGATTGAAGGCAAATCTAATATTACTTGAATCTGTTAGGTTTCCGCAATGGACAGCACCAATACTAGTGTAATCTTCTTAAAATGCCTTTATTTAAATAAAGGTATTTTAAAAAGATTACGGTGGTATTGGTGCTGTCCATTGCGGGAACCTGACAGATTCAAGTGGAAATTCTTGGGCGTGCACCGAGTTTGATTGATTGGAAGGACGAGTGCTGACTTAAAACATTTTGCTAAATCTAATATTACTAACAGAAGTTGTTCAGAATTCCTGGTTCCACCCATATGCATGTGCACTAACAAATGCAGGCATCAGCTTAGCTCTGGCTAGCTGCTATGGACAGCTCAGTGAGTGGCTGATTTACACATTAAAGACAAACCTAATTTACATTTTTAGGTGAGAAGCCCATTTAAATTTTAAAACAAGCAGCCCATCGGGCATTTGCCCAAACCCACAGATTGCCAGTCCGGGCCTGTAGTGTGGTATGTCATAACTGCAGACTTCATATTACAAGATTGTCCTTATGTTATTTGATGTGGACGTTGAATATTATATCTTATGGTGCTTTGAAGGTTGAACTATTGATAAGAAATTGGGCCTTGGCCTTTTCAACCCTAAGCAGGTGTGCTAGTAGTTTATGTAAAGGGGAAGAATCTACTAGAAGTGACCAGGCTTAGGGATGATGAGAGTACAGAATATAACACGTCTTGGGTGTAAATTCACAAAAGTGTGAAGCGTGTAACGATAGTGCTAATTCACCAGTTTAACTTCAATTTGTAACTTCGCCGATTCACTAACAGTGTCCCTGGGGAAAATTCGCTAACAAAGGACATCGACTTGCGCAACTTCGCACCCTTGCGCCAGGCGAATTTGCACACTGACGAAGGGACGCAACTATGCTAAGTCACTAGGATGAAATTTTTTTATCCCGTTACCTCTTACGCTAGACGTTACTTTGCAAGATGAGACCTGACGAAGTTCAATACAATAAATAGGAGTTAAAAAAAAACTTGAAATTTTTTCTAAGTCCCAAAAAACGCTGGCGTCTTTTACCTTTTGTTGGGTGAAAAAGTCTGAAAAAGAGTGACTTTTTTTTGGGTTACCCCCATTACCCCCCTAAATTTCCTAACATATGGCAACTCAGCTATACAGTGGGCACATGTTTCGGGCAATAGAACAACTTTATTTTATTTATTAAAGGTTTCCTGGGCTTGTGTAGTGTAATGTAGTGGCTGCAACATACACCTCTATTCTACGCTTAAGTTTGCGCCGTATGCAAATTAGGCATCTCTAGAGTTAATGATCTTTGCCTGGCGAAGTAACAGTAGCGCAACTTCGCTACCGTTCACTGCCCTGAGTGCAACTTCGCATTTTAGTGAATTCGCGGTGGGCTGACGAAGTGTGGCGAACGTCGGCGAAGGCAACATTAGAGCATTTTCGTGCTTTTATGAATTTGCCCCTTGGAGTCTGTGAGCCAAGTTCTTGTCCAGGTCGAAATTTATTTATAAATACACAAAAGCTAAAGGTCATATCTAATCTTATGTTTTCTATTCATCAGAATCAGAACAGATGTAGGATGAAGTTTGCACTTCTGGTCCTCGCTGATCAACCTGGTCCTCCCTGGATTTTGGATAAAATACATAGGTGGTCCCCACAATAAGTTTTTATTCTATAGTAGCATTAGGGTGGTAGGCTCAGTGATGCCCAACCAGTAGCTAGTAAGCAACATGTTGCTCTCCAACGCCTTGGATGTTGCTCCCAGTGGCCTCAAAGCACGAGTTTATTTTTTAATTCCAGGCTTGGAGGTTTTAGTTGTATAAAAATCAGGAGTACTGCCAAACAGAGCCTCAATCTAGCTTGGCATTCACATAGGGGCTACCAAATGGTCAATCACAGCACATATTTGGCACCCCAAGAATATTTTTCATGCTTCTGTTGCTCTCCAACTTCTGAATGTTGCTCATGGATTCAAAAGGTTGGGAATCCCTGGATGTAAGATATGACATCCTATTCAGAGACACCTCTCCCCACCCACAACTTAATTCTAAATACTTTTATTAAACATCTAAAATATTGTACATGGAGTAAAACAATTTGGGGATTTCTACTTTTTGGTCACAGCTTTGCATATATTAGGACCTACCATGAGCTAGAGTACTAGCTGACCCAGCAATATGTTTTTCTCTTCAATTTACCCAGACAACATTTGTCTATAGACCTACAATGAGCAAGAAAACTAGCATACCCAGCAATATGTTTTGCTCTTCAATTTACCCAGACAACATTTGTCTATAGTCTGAATATAGACTGTATGTTCATCTTTTTCTTGTGTACTGAATAGGGCTGGTGTTTTTTTTACTTAATTCGACCCTTAAAAAGGGGACATACAATAATTTCTGTTTAAATAAACTCCTTTTAAATCAACAGATTACAATTCAGATTACTTTCACTTAACTGCATCTGGTCTATTGTGTTTAAGGAGCAGAAAAACCTGTATGTGGACTTGTATGAACTGAATAAAACATAAAATAACCAGCTGCTTAAAGAGGCTTTATATTGTTGTGCAACTTTATGACAGTATTATTTGATTTTATGCTACAGTGAAACAAATAAACCAAGTTCCGAGCTTTTAGTGGCCTTTCACTCCTCCAGTTCATTCTTCACATCGGTGCTGGGTTTCCTGTAATAAAATGCATGTGTCACCCAAGGAAGCACCTTTGTTTGATCATCTGTAAAGCTATGATGCACCTTCGTTCCTTTTCCTCATTCCTGTCAAAATTTCATTGTTGTACAGCAATAGAACTATTTATTTTTGTTTCTGTATGCTGCATGTGATATGTCAAATATTCAATTTTTCCATTAATTCCAACCCCCTCAAAAAATGTTTCCTGTGCAAGCCCCACTGTAAAGGTTGCCATGCACAGGCCAATAAAAGCTGGCGACAGACCAAGTCGGCGGCTTAGTGGCCTATGTATGGGGCCCTTCTATGGGCTTCACTGATCGATGTCTTGCCGAAAAACTGATTTTCAAAGTGAAAAAACTTCGACCCTCAAAGTATTATTAACGGGCTTTTTCGATTGAAAATGTACCTATTTCGATTGAATAGATCTATTTTCAATCGAATAAAAAATTTTTTTGATTTGATCGAACTATTCAAGTGATTCTCCACAAAATCCAATTTTCAGGACAGGTTCTATGAGGTCCCCCAAAGGCTAAAATGGCAATTTGACAGCTTTAAGCTGGCAAATAGTCAAAGTCAAAGGATTTTTAAAAGCAAATACTTTGAAATTCAAATTTTTTCAGTTCAAATCAAATTTTGGGCTATTCGATAATCAAAGTAGCCCAAAATTACTTCGTAATTCTAATTTTTTATTTGAATTTTCACTTCGACCCTTAGTAAATCTGCCCTATCCTATAATGTATATGCAAGTTGTCCATGCTAACACTGACACATACTTGCAGCCACAGGTTTAACCAAATTTATTATAAATTATTATTTTTATGATTATATTTATGTTGATATGGGCATTTAATACTTCAGCCATATGGCTAGGATCATAGGGGAGTTGGACACCATGACAAAGTATTGGGTTCCTCTATTGCTGCAGGTTATTAAGGCCAAAGACTTCTCTGGTCACTCTGTAGTCTAGTCTAAGCATCTGTAATATGCATTGTCACACTGCTGATACATGGATATAGCTGTAGCACCAAACATGTTTTGTATTTTGCTTAATGTTAATTTCTTATTTCAGGTCTTTCGGGCACAACACCGAAGAACAGGAAAGCTTGCCGCACTTAAAACAATAGAAAAGCATGATTTCAAAAGCTTTGATACATTTAGTAGGTATGTAATGGCTAAAAGAATCATTTAACATATTGATCGTCCCACTTCATCATATAAATAAAAGGTTCAGACAAAGTTACTCTACTATGGGTTGCCTTTATTGTGTGCTATACATAAGGGGTATTTCCTTAATTTTGATCACCATATCCTAATCCTATTAACATTCTTTAAACATGAATTAAACCAAATAGGATTGTTTTTCCACCAATAATCAATACATTGTGTTATTACTGTAGATACTA
>CM044443.1:94095255-94119894 GCA_024363595.1 Xenopus borealis
CATTTGTCATTATACTGTTGTTTCTATTAAAACTGTTGCTTTGAATACTTTTCTCACAGCGTGAAATCATAACCAAACAAGAGAATGAATTATATGGTCTTAAAAAAGAGAAGGAACTTAGTGAAGTGAAAGAGATTGAAAAAAGAAAATCTGTAGAGGAAGAAGCCCAGAAAAAGAAGGTAAGTGTATGGTTTGGAAGCCATATCACAAATTATAAATTATAAGTCATATTCATATAATTTAAACTAGCAGATACGTTGTCATTATGTGTATTAGGTCAGGTTTACTCTGTTTTTGGTGATTATAAGGGGCTTAGTATAAGAAGAGTTCCTCCAGTTTTCATTATTCATTATTGTTTGTATTAACATTTACCCATTGAATACTGTATTCACAGAGTGAAATAATAACCAACCAAGAAAATGAATTCTTCAGACAGAATAATGAGAAGGAAGCAAGTGAAGTAAAAGAGACTGAAAACGAAACATTTCTAGAGGAAGAAGAACCAATGTTTTCATGTACAGTGTTTTTAAAATTTCTTTTTGAGTATTCTTCCTATTATGCAGTTTACCCTTATAGTAGCAGCAATGCAGCCCATTTAGTACAGTCCTACTCAATGACATAGCTGAAATACAAATCTGAATACTTTCTAGTGCTAAATAAATGTATTGTGTTTAAACCTCAATTTCTTATTTTATTTTCAGGTCCTTCCAAGCCGCAGTCTAGGTATTTTTCTGCTAAGGAATTACTGGTGAGTTTTATGTTTGGGGAGTCAACCTTAAGCTGTTTTTACCCAGGAATATTTATTTATTTATATGGGGATAAGGGATATGTTAAAGAGAATTTTAAATTTAATACAAATCTGCTTACTTACCTTGGCAACACAGACATGAGGCCCATGCTGGGAGCTTTTGTTTTCTGTTTGTGGCTACTTAAAAATATGTTGGCTATATGTTAAAAATAAAATAAATTATAGCTATGGTCAAAGTATCCTAACATTTATCAGATTTCCCCCATAATGAAAAAAATGTAATTCAATATACCTTAATTATACAAGGGTGCTGGGATTATTCCAGTCTATGTTTCTATATCACAAAGTAAAAATATATTTCATTTTATTTCTTCTAAGAATTGTAATATTGTTAGATTTTTAACATGTTTTTTTTCTATAGGACTCGAGGAGCAGGTCAGCTTCTGCAGAGGCAGGTGGAAAGAGAATAGTCAGCAAAAAGACTGAGGCAGACAGACAGGACATAAGTAAAAGCCTCAAAAAAGACATTGAAAATGCAGAATGCATAGGTAGGGAGAGAGTAGCTTTTAGCTCTTAAGGGACAGTTTTGAAAAAATTTGGGACAGATTTATCAAAAAGTGAGATTAGCACCACTAACCAAAAAGAAACTCACACACTTTCTAGTCATTCCTATGGGAAGTCTATTTATCAGTGGGTGAAAGTTTGCATTCACCATTTGATAAATACACTTCTGTCCCTATAGTGCTTTATAAAAAAACATGATCACAATTCTCAATTACAAAATTGCAATAGAGATATGTAAAATCTCTCCATTGTAGCCCAGTGTATATATAAACATTCTAGACATAACAATTAATATATATCATTGGTATGATGAGAGAGGGTATAGGGTAAGACTTTTTTCTTTTCCACAAGGTCTCACCAGTCAGGTGGTCACGCATTATCAAATATTATGGCTTTATAAATATTCTGTAATGGTTCTGAATAAGAGGCCATTGTTATAATGTCTCCCAAATCATCAAGCTTAGGTCTTTATATATATACACGTAAAGCCGGAATAACTTGGATATGAACTCATATTTGTATTCTTTTTAATCAGGAACATCAAAGAAAAAGAATCATTTCCATGATGTTATAGAAAGAATTGATAGTGCCCTGAACCAGACAGAGGTTAACAAAAGGTAATTACACAAAATAGGTTTGTTGTGCTTTTAGTATGGCAAGTTGCATGAGATCTTGCTCAAATATGTTTATTAGAAACCCCTACTTAGGGGTAGATTTACTAAGAGCCGAATTTTCGAAGTGAAAAAACTTAGGAATTCGACCCTCAAAGTATTTTTTTTCTTATCAAAAATGGACCTATTTCGATTGAATAGATCCATTTTCGATCGATTAAAAATCATTAAAATTTTTCGATTCGATTGAACGATTCAAATGATTCTCCACAAAATCCTTCGAATTCTTGGAACTGGACAGGTTGCTAAAATGGTAATTCGACAGCTTTAAGCTGGCAAATAGTCAAAGTCGAAGGATTTTTAAAGGGCAAATACTTTGAAATTCAAATTTTTTCAGTTCAATTAAAATTTTTAGCTATTCGATAATCAAAGTAGCTCAAAATTACTTCGTAATTAGAATTTTGAATTTTATTCAAATTTTCACTTCGACCCTTAGTAAATCTGCCCCTTAGGGTTGGCTATCCTATAATGTATATGCAAGTTGTCCATGCTAACACTGACACATACATTCAGCCACAGGTTTAACCAAATATCTTTAACTTCAGGCTTGTGCGAGGAACTCCACCATCTATTGACAATTTCCAGCTTCAATCAGTTCTCGGTGATGGTTCATTTGGAAAAGTGAGTAATCCTGTCTCTATATAAACTTATTATTTTTATGATTATATTTATGCTGATATGGGCATTTAATACTTCAGCCATATGGCTAGGATCATAGGGGAGTTGGACACCATGAAAAAGTATTGGGTTCCTCTATTGCTGCAGGTTATTAAGGCCAAAGACTTCTCTGGTCACTCTGCAGTCTAGTCTAAGCATCTGTAATATGCATTTTCACACTACTGATACATGGATATAGCTGTAGCACCAAACATGTTTTGTATTTGCTTAATGTTACTTTTTATTTCAGGTCTTTCGGGCACAACACCGAAGAACAGGAAAGCTTGTCGCACTTAAAGCAATAGAAAAGCATGATTTCAACAGCTTTGATACATTTAGTAGGTATGTCATGGCTAAAAGAATCATTTATAATATTGATCCCCCACTTCATCTTATAAATAAAAGGTTCCGTCAACGTTACTCTACAACTGTTTGCCTTTATTGTGTGCTATACATAATATAGTGCACCTGATATTGAAATATCCCTAACTCTGGCAAAATAATTTTCAACTTAAATAAGATTTATTTAACACCCACTGAATCAATATGATGTGTATAACATGTTAATTTGTGTGTAACTGTCAATGTTTTTTATTCCCCAGTCTTGTCCTGGAGCAGCGTATACTCCTGCTAGCGAGGAAGGAAAGATGCCATTTCCTCATTGGACTTTTTGCCTCCTTCCACACAGAGCATCATATGTGCTTTGCTATGGACTGTGCAGAAGGAGGGGATTTGGACTCCCTGTTGGATAAAAAAAGATTATCGCTGGAGGCAACTACGTATGTACAATTGAGCTTTTAGGGAGTTTCCCAACGGTGACATCCCACCAATAATCATAAAAGATAGAATTACTATGGTTTCTTAATCAACATCCAGGAACAAATATAACTACATTGCTTTTATTTTGATGCAACGTATGCAGTTTAGTCATTTAAATAGCTTTGATAATAGCAGATTCTAGGCCATGGGACTACAGGGAGGTTTTTTATTCATGTAATAATTATATGTGGTGAATGGTAACCAGTACTTTTTTTGGTAAAATGGGGAAGGCTATCAGTGCGTAGTCATATTTTAGAAGTTGCTCCATATTTAGCAATGCCCCTTAGAAAGTTTAGATGGAAATAGAGCCATAGTCCATTGACTATTTCGTTTTAGGATTATCTTGCACTTACAGATTGATATAAAATGAATATAACTATTTTTTTTTTATCTTTGTAGATTTTATTCGGCCTGCATTGTCCTTGGCTTGAAGTTCTTACATGAACACAACATTGCCCATAGGTAAGCATCAATGAATATTACAGAGAGATGTAGAGCCTTAGTCCACGTAATTGCTACATTAGATAATAAACATATATATATATAAGTGAAACTGTATATTATAATGTTTTTTCTGTTTTAATGCAGGGATTTAAAACCAGAGAATATCCTATTGGATCGTGATGGATATGCAAAAATTTCAGACTATGGGCTTAGCAAAGAAGGTAATATTACTAGTGCAGTGCACAGCAGCAACTATTCTCAGTCAATTAATATCATCTTTTTATGGATAAATGTTTTAACATACTGTTCTAATTGTTCTTCAGGAATGAACTTTGATACTGTAGCCTATGGCGAATGTGGTACTCTCTATTACATGGCCCCAGAAATGTTTACTGAAGAACACTACAAAAGATCAGCAGACTGGTGGTCACTGGGCATTATCATTTATAAAATGCTTCATGGAAGGGTAAGTATCCATTCAAAAGAATAAATTAGGTAATCACCTAAAGGTTTATATCTATTTTTACAACTTTGTATTATTGGGTGCACCTCAGATTTCTAACGGAAACTGTTTTGTTTTGACAGCTGCCCTTTAAAGCCAAAGGTGAATGTGAAACTATTGGAATGATTATCAGCTCAGAGCCGACCTATTCTGAAGACCTAACTACGGGATCCCATAGTATTTTAGTAAATGTAAGTTTCATCACGATATACAGTAAAATGGCATATGCCCTTTATGATTTGGTTTATTAATTACATTACTCGTCTTGTCCCCTGTATAACATTCTCACACTACAGTATTAGTACTGATCACAACTACTACCATTTTTTATGGCTGACTATATCAACATTTTTTAAGGTAATTTCTTACAAACATATGCTATTTTAGCATTCAGGTCACTTCTGGATGAGGGCAATGACCTTACTAACCAGCAAATAGAGTGACATGTTTGATAAGAAAGGCATAAAACTGAAATTCAGTTCATTAAAACAGCCCAAATTAAAATAAACGCTAATGGTGACATTATTACAGCATGTCATAATCAATAATCTACTCATACTTATTTTAGATGAATCTCCTAGGTAACCTTGTTTCATACTTAAATGCCATTGACATTGGTTATATTATGCTGTACCATAAGCTTCTGTTAATGTAACAACAATTTGTTTTGCAGCTCTTGAAGAAAAATCCACATGATCGCCTTGGAGCTGGTGAATATGGTACTGAGGATATAATGAACAGTGCCTTCTTCAAGGTATGTAATTTAAGCATCTTTTACGGCAGCCATTTTTGCAATGATTGAAGTGGGTGCATCTGTTTAGTTATTATTGCTCATATCTGGTAGCGGTATAGGATATTTTACCCAGAATGCTCGGGATCTGGGGGTTTCTAGATAAGGGGTCCCTAGCACCTGGGGGGTTGAATTCTCCTTTAATTCTGAGCTTTCTTGATTACAAGTTTCTGTACCCTTATATGCATATCTACATACTCTAGACTAATATTGTATTTCTCCTGTTTTATAGGAAATAGACTGGGAGGCTCTTATGAGAAAACAAATGCAGGCCCCGCATATTCCTGAAGGGAAGATAACTGAACTTTTAGAAGAATGTGAATGCCTTCAGTTGGAAGCGACTGTAATCCCAGAACCACTATGGGAAGATACTAAAATGGCTTTAAACGAACTTGAATATGATGAAATGGAAGAGGATAAAGCTTAGACACCATAATTCTTGATATAAAGGACTTGTTTTAAAAAATTGTATAATAATATTGAATAAAAATAAACATATATAATAATACCTATTGTGCATATAATAACTATTGTGAATTACCTTCTATATATATATATATTCTAGGATATGTTTATAACTTTCTTTAAAAAGAAATATATATATATATATATATCTTTGTTTGTTCACTGGGGGTCTGGTTGTTTCTCACTCCTGATGAAGCTCCTTGTGTGGGATCGAAACGTTGAGTTGTAAATAAATATAATTCCTTTTTTTCACAAAAATCCTGTGAGCGCCGCAACTATTTTTCTATAGGATTCTTTTTCTTTTTGCTGGCACCCAGGTAGTACTTGGGTTAACGGTGTGCACCATTACTTGCTGCTATATATATATATATATATATATATATATATATATGCAATGAAAACATGCATCTCTACAATATTAGAGCTCAGCAATATATTGTGGGATAACAGGAGCCATGTTCTGGTTTTAACACTAACAAAAATGCTGTATAAAGCTAAGGCAACCCGGTAAAAATGAACAAATCATTTTATAGGCACATACTATATATTTCATAATAGTCTGAGACATTAAACTGGACTACACCGCAGGGCTGTCTAATATTAATTGTAAAGACCCGTTTCACTCCTATTTAGAAAGTTTGCCCCTTCTTCGCTTTAATAAATTACTTTCTATTATTATTAAGACCTTTGACATTACTAAATAGTTCACAATATTCTGGCTATAATACAGAAAGCTTTGATATGATAGACAACTGCCCCAATGCAATATTCCTTTACATAGTTTATAAAAATGGTTTTCAAATTGTTTGCCAAATCATTAGTGTGATTCCACTGTGCTTCTCTAGTTGCTCTCACACAATGCAAAGTGTGAATTCTGACAAATGCCAGAAGGGCTGCTGTAAGATGCCATAGACAGTCACTATTTATTAGGCCTGTGCAGACTTGGACTGGGGCAATGGGACAATAGGAACATTCCTATTCAGGGTTGCCACCAGGCCAGTGTTAGAAATTACTGGCAATGTATTTGTCGGTAAATTTGGAAGGGTGCCAACCCTACATATAAATCCCTTCCTTCACTGCCCCTCTCCATGGCAGTTTACTCCCTTTAGAGCAAGGGCCTGCTTCCACCCTATCCCTTTTCCTGCTCTATTTGCCAGTTTCCCCACCAAAACTGCCCATTTCCATGCCTCATAGTGTCATCACCCTGCCATTGAACAAAGTCACCCCCTGTAACCCAAGAGAAGGCTGTTATTATCGGCATAAAAAGATAGCGACTCTACTCTTGTACAACTGTGGGCAGCTCCACTCCCCATCCTCCCTGTTGTGGCAGGAAATTAATGCTACTAAAATCGCAATATAACTATGAAGAGTCTCATTCATCCAGGTCATGGTATATATATACTCTTTTGAAGACAGCAATGTCCAAATTTTGGATAAAGAAGACCGCTTGTTTGAAAGAGGTGTGAAAGAGGCGATTCATGTTAAGGTGGAGAAACCATCCCTGAACAGAGGCGGGGGCCTTCAACACCACCTGTCTGCTACATACAATGCTGTTCTCGCATCTGTTCCCCGGCGGTTTCAGAACTCTTGACACATCCATTCATGCAACTCTCACAAGTAACACCTGTGTCTAGGAGTTGCATGACACATTGGTTATTCTATCACTGTAACTACACAGAATCAAGACGACTGTGAATTTCAAATGTCACCTCTCTGAAGAGTTGCAGTGTGCCATTGTGATTGGATTGTTGGAAGAGTCTATTTGCAGAGAACTCCCCTAGACCAGTCAGTTGAACTGAAGAAGGTGCTTGGATGAGCAGTGAAACGTCTTCATTAAAATATCTCAGCAAGTCCAGTTGCTTTGAGTTACTTTTTATATATATAGCTACTAAAATCCCATCGCATCGCAGCCACATCTGTTTGTTGATGCAGTCCTGCGATCCGACCAACTGTACCTCCTCCATTGTGATCCAATTGTTGGGCCCTAGGGCCCACGATCGGATCAGCCTGATATTGCCCTCCTCAATGAGTGGAGAAGTCCACTCATTTGGTGACATCGCCAAACAAGCGGATCTCACCATTCCATGGGAAGAGTGGCATTGGCAGTAACTAGGTTAACATTTGGAGGAATGTTTTGAGGTGACAGACACTGGGCCTGTGGGACTGTTTGGGCCACTGTGTACTTGAAATGCCAGGACCTATTTTGAGACCCAGTCTGGGCCTGCACAATGCTGTTTAGTACTTTTTATTACTGCAGTTTCCCAGAAGCACAACATTACTTGCAGCACCAAAAGATTCAAATGTATTCCAGAGCATTTTGTAATAATTATAGTTTCTACTTGTTCATTTAAACCTGAATACCTTTCAAAGGAGCAAAGCCGATCACGTACAACAGTCACCACTAAGTTGAATGAACAGATCACTAAGGTGGTGCCTATCAGGCTGTTGTTCTAATGACCACATTCACCAATAAATTTCATACATAGCAGTAATGTCATAGCAGTAATCTTTTACGTGAACATCACTAGACTTGGGTATTGCCTTTCAAAGAACCTCCTTTGCATATAAGATGACTGTTATTGTGACATGATTGTTTTTTTTTTGGGGAGAATCAAGTGGGTGCTATGGATTTTTTCAAGAGAGGACCATAGCTGGGCAAGGCGGGGGCTTACTAAGAGCTCTTAGAAAAAGGATCTTTAACCAGATGCTATTGAGCAACATGTTGCTCACCATCCCATTGGATGTTGCTCCCAGTGGCCTCAATCCAGGTGCTTTAATTCTTGGCTTGATGGCAAGCTTTCATTGCATAAAAACCAAATGTACTCTCAAACAGAAACTCGTGTAGGCCACCCATATTTGGCACCCCAGGAACCTTTTGCATGGTTATATTGGTCTCCAACTTCTTTTATATTTGAGTGTGGCTCATGGGTAAAAAAGGTTGGAGATCCCTGCATTAGAATATCAGTAGGATCCTTTCTACTGGTTGCATCCAAATAAAGAAAGAATGTGAGCCATTTGGCCACCTGGTTTTCTCCTTCTTACATTTACCTGGTTACCACCCCATGGCAAATTTTAATTTCCTTTCCTCTTCTAAAACTGCACAGGTCCATATAAGTGCACCTTAAGAACGAGAGAGAAAATGCTACTAAGGTACCACCTTGATATTTTCTTACTGCTTGTTCTGACAATTGAGACAATGTAGCAGAAGCAAGCTAATTAGCAGACCTTTAAAGAAGCATGGATTGCAATGTGTAAGATGGAGTCTTAGTTTGAGATCTGGATTATTAATTGTGTCAAGAGTCAACAACAAATGCAATAAGGACTAGACAATCCAATGGCAATTACATTTACAAATTCAAACCACTGCCATTTAGTTAATGTGTACGGAAAGATTAGAAACTTGTAAAGTTTTCCAAGGTTTGTTGTACAAGTCAATTACCTATACATTGAACGAATAATTAAGTGCTTTACACCATCAGTAAACATGAATTTCCACATTTTCTCACATGATTGGTAGCATGCTTCAGATTCTTATCAATGTTTGAAATAACTTGATTTGACTTTTCAAAATACTTTAAATATATGGCAAACGTTTAATTTGACATGAATCTGCCATGGGTGAAAAATTACCTGGGCGTTACATAGATCCATGATAACATAACTCAGTTCCAGGGGCGTAACTACAGAGGAAGCAGACCCTGCGGCTGCAGTAGGGGCCCAGAAAGTATAGGGGGCCCAATGAGGCCATAATAAATTAGCAATATGAACATATATTCGTGAAACAGGATATATTGGGGGCCCTAAAATTAATTTACTGTGGGGCCCAGCATAATCTAGTTACGCCACTGCTGAGTGCGGACAAATTGCGCTTTTAAGAAAAGTATGTTCTCCATGGGACGTCACTTATATACAGAACATGGAATTGCAGAACAGATTTTTAGATAGGAAATGGAAAAGAGATTATAAGGCAGCATGAGACCTGAGGAGCCCATTGGTGGTAGGTTAATGCAATCAGTGTTGCCCCTGATGCTTTGCCTGTTGATCCCCTGTTGAAAGATAGAGTAGAAATGAATGAGAACCCAAGTGGTGTACCAAGGACCTAACAAACATGATTTAGAAAAAAGTAAAGGAAACATAAACTTTGGAAAAACTAAATGTTTTTTTCTTCACTTCTTCAAGTATGACAACATGATGATGCCCATGGTAAAGGAGTGAAAGCTGTATTATATTTATCGGGAATACTGAGCACAATATATAAGGTTTAGGGTCATTTTAACCTGTTCCAGTTATCCTCTATCTGCCCCGTACTCCGCATTAAAATGCAGTACAGGATAAGTGGAACTTAGGTCAATCATGTGTATGGATGAAATATGCACAAGAATATCTGTTTGTAATATGGTTTTAGTAACTTCATGAGCTAAACATAGAAACAGAAGCTATTCCATACTTTCTTTCTTTACAAGATAGATATTTAGAGACAAACAGAATCCACTGTGTCAGAGGGTTAACTCTGCTCTAGGTATATGCTTCGCAAGGACCAAACATGGAGTAGCCTCAGTTTCCCTGTTTACTGTTCTTTTGCAGTAAAACGTCTGTTTAAACTTGAATCTCTTTGGCTGTATATAAACATCTCAAAAAAGAGCACTTAAACAGCACCATATGTGTCCTTCTGAAATTGGATCACAGTGTAATATTAGCAAGCAAAAACTGCATGTTAATCTTGTTCAAATACATCAGAATGAGATGACAGACTAGGCAGTGCTAGTACAGATGATTGCCACTAAACAAATGCAACATGGGTGTATGCACTCCTATTGTTTAATATAAATATATTAGACATGACAGAAACTATATAGACAAAGCTTATAGGCAGATATTATAAAAGCAAGGCACTTTTATATACATAAAGAAACACCTGGTGATATCTCTGTGAAGGTTTTCATCCATGTCATGGTATATCTAGTAGAAGTAAATCTAGAGCTACTGGACTGAGTTGAACCGAAGAAGTTGCTCGGATGAGTACTGAAAGTGTTCAGTTGATTACTCAGCAAGTCCAGTTGCTCTAGATTTACTCCTACTACATATACCTTGTGATATCTATCCTCATATCCACAGGGGGTAACACATCATATAAATATTGATTCCTGGCTATATGCTATAGCATGGTGCTTGGAGAGAGTTGAAAAGAAACACAGGGAGCAAGATGAATGCCCATGCCACACCCAGTTCCTTCACTCAATCAATAGCATGAGTGACCTTCATTATTAGCTAGTTTATTAGCCAATACCTTTTAGTTAGTTTATTAGAATTGACCAAATCATGCCATATATGCTTAGTGGGATTAAGGTCAAGTAACAGTATCATCACTTTCAGCTTTCCTTCATCTACAAATAGTTCTGATAGAGCTTGGGTTCATTATCCTGTTGGTTACAAGCGGCTGTCCAATAAGTCTCATAGCAAAGGGTATGACATGGCATCTAATAATACGGTGGTAGCTTCAATTTCTTCTTCTTTCTTCTCCCTCTTTAGAGCCAGCAAACAAGAACCAAACCAAAGCGCTAACTCATCAGTGCTTAACTGTGGCCTTAAAATATGGATAATTTGTTCTCTTGCCTGGCTGACAATGCACAAAAACTTGTTGTGATGTCCTGAAGCATTTTCTAGTCAGCTATTTAAAAAACAAACATCTAATTGGTTGCAACTGGCTACTAGATGTGGGCAAACCTAAGGCATTTTGTTACATTATTC
The DNA here is from genome assembly GCA_024363595.1 of Xenopus borealis. Classification (NCBI taxonomy): domain Eukaryota; kingdom Metazoa; phylum Chordata; class Amphibia; order Anura; family Pipidae; genus Xenopus; species Xenopus borealis. The sequence continues at coordinate 94,106,664 of CM044443.1, forward strand.
AAGAGTCCAGTTCTTGTGAGTCCAGTTCTTGTGTTTTCTTAGCATACAATACTTTAACCCTGTTTTTCTGACTTAACAGAGATTTCCAAGCTGCTGAAAGACTCCTAAGCCCTGCTTGCTGATGACGTCTGTGCGTGGTTGAAATAGCTAATATTTTTTATTTTAGCACTCATTCAGCTGTGCCTTGACACCTAGTGCAGTCAACAACATACAAAAAAGAAGGGACACTCACTGGGCAGTCTATTATTATCAAAAAAAAATACTGAAAGTGATGAAATTTAGTTTATTCTAATATCATGTTCATAAATGTATATCAACTCTCATAAATCAGTTAACAACAAGCCTTCAAATATTCATGTATGGGGTCCTACCAACTTTTGTATTGGTCCCAGACAGGAACTAAAATTGAAATTCAAACTTAAGACAAGGGGCACACTCCCACTATGTAAAACCATGCAAGCACTTTATTATATTAAAGGGGTGGTTCACCTTTATGGTAACTTTTATTATGTTATAGGACAACCAATTCTAAGCAACTTTTCAATTGGTTTTCATTATTTATTTTTTATAGTTTTATAGTAATTTGTCTTTTTCATTTGGTTCTTTGCAGCTTTCAAATGGGCTTCGCCGTCCCCTTCTAAAAAACAAATGCTCTGTAAGGCTACAAATGTATAGTTATTGCTATTTTTTATTGCTGATCCTTCTGTTCACACTCTCTCCTATTCATATTCCAATCTCTTATTCAAATCAATGCATGGTTGCTAGGGTAATTTGGGCCCTAGTTACCAGATTGCTTAAAATGCAAATTGAAGAGCTTCTGAATAAAAAGCTAAATAATTCAAAAACCACAAGTTATCTCAAAAGTGACCAATCCCTTTAACATTTATGCACTTAGAAGATCACAGTTAAATTTTATTGCTCATCAAGAAACCAATTCAGTAAAATCCAATGAATTTTATGTAGGAGCTGAGGGAAACCAGAATCCAGAAATCAGGAAATTACTTCACTGCAACAGCTTCTACCAAAAAAGAACAAGCCCCCAATGGACCTAAAAGGCTAGATGAAAAAAATTACAGCAAAATGTTGTAGTTGTGCCAAATGTGATTCAGTACAAAAGGCTTTATATAACCTCAAATTTAATGCTACAAACAATTGTGTTCTCATGGAAGACTGGTGCAGTCAGTCTTTTTTTATGTAGGCTGCTAACCCTTATATACATGCTGCCTGATCTTGTCATTCATCTGTTTTTACACCATTTTAATAGCGAAACTTCTGACAAGGTGGCTGACCTCTGCTCCTTGCAATGAATAAAAAAAAAAAAAAAAAAAACAGGCACAAAGTATTGATGTCAACATTGATGAGCACCACTTGCTGATTTAAGCTTCTGAATAGTGCACAAGATAGCACACAGTTAGAGGGCAAAAGTTGGGACAACTAAGTGCCTCCCTGCCAACCCCTAACAAATACAAAGCTGCCGAACTGCAGGCAGTGCTGTATTCAAGGCTGAGGGCACAAGTCTTAGTGCACAGGGACCTTGCAGCAAATTCAACTAGCATGAAAGACATGTTCTAAAGTGCAAAAATAGCAGATTGATCCCATTTTTTGCACTGTGAACCCAATCTATATATACATATATACAATTCCTGAGTAGAAAGCACTCACAGTGTTCACTTGAACAGTTTAAAAGACCTTTATTCCTCCAACCACTTGTCTACACGTTTAGGTCCACACCGGAGTAAAAAATTACTCCTCTGTCTTTGCATTTCAGGGCCTAGTTCTAAATAAGTGCTTTAGTAATGATAGGTGCTCAGAAAAGGTTAAGCAATTAAAACAATATTGCACAAAGACTAGCATCAAGGTGAAGACATACTAATGTGTAATGGAAACATGTCCACTTGACTGTGGACCATTTCTAAGTTTCAGTTCACCATCCCCACCTAGCCGGCCATAGATAGTTAGTTAAACACAAATGGAAGGCAATGGAAGGAGGAAGGTGCATCTTGGCAGTTGCTATTACAGCAGCAATGGTAACCCTGTGGGCCATAAGCAGATTTCACTCCCAAGCCCACAATCTCAATGTGTAGAAGTGAAAGGTGGCGAGGTGGTTTGGCTTCAAGTCAGCACAATATTTATTTAAGTAAAGTGGAAAAAAGACAATGTTTGTGTTAAAGTGCGTTATAATAACAACAGAGCTCCTTATCTTTTATCAGTGATGGATATCACACATTTGTATCTATTCTACAGAAATCTAGTAGCAAGTCTTAGCTAACAGACTGCTATTCTTGTCTAAACATAAAATACTCAAAATCAGCAGTATGTTGTATTCTAGGAAGTTATGCCAAGGTCAGTGTTGATTATGGAAACTTAGAAAGAACAGAACCCTGTGTGTAAAATAGTATGCAATGTGACATTTTATGTCCAAACTAACTTTTTGCACTTAAATATTATTTATTCATAAATAAGTCTACAGGTCAAACCACTAAACCAAACCCCAAGCAGTAGAGATAGGAGATGCACACAGTATACAACATTTGTGTGTCAAGGTACTTGCTTCAAAATACTGTCCTTTCTCTTCCATGTTGAACTGAGCACTGCTGTGCCTATTGATGCAAAAGATCATCTCTGGACTAGACAACAGTTCTGGGGTTTTCTCAGCATCACCTTGTACATCCCTTACTTTAAATACAGGGCTCTGCACCCCAGCACTCTATGCTTTGTGCTGAATGAATAAAGGTGAAACTGGAGCAAGGGCACATTTACCAAGGGATAGGCATAAGTCATAAGTATAAAATGTGCTAAGGAAAGCAATTTTGCACCCCTTAGCCCTTATCTGTTTGTCCAGCATTGGCACTCAAAATATTTTTTAGCAGTAACAGTCCCATTTTATTTGGTTTGTATCCTATATGTGACTAGATTGTCTAAATGGTTTCCAAAAATGTATGTTCTAACTTCTAATTAATTTACAAAATATTTTCCTACAGTTCAGAAATTTATACCCTGGCAGTAAAGCACAGAGGCTCTAAATACATACCCTGCCTTAAGCTGGCCATACACATGGAGATCTGCTTGTTTGGCAATGTCACCAAACTAGCAGATCGCTCCCCGATATACCCACATTGAGCGAAAGTGATATCAGGCTGATCCGATCGTGGGCCCTTGGGCCCAACAATCAGATCACAATGCAGTCCATACAGGCGGGATGATTGCAGGACCGCAGGCCTGGACTGAGAGTCAAAATAGGCCCTGGCATTTAAGGTACACAGTGGCCCAGTAAGGCCCACACAGAGGCCCAAACAGCCACCAACAGCCCTCTAAATACTGAATTTCTATGGCACATTATAGCAGCCCCTCTGGCATTTGCCAGAACCCACAGCAGCAGCCAGTCCAGGCCTGCGGGAAAGTATCATCAGGCAGATGCACCCGCGATCCAACTGGATTTTTTACCCTGCCCAACCGATATATCAGAGGGCCGCCCACACGGCCCAATAAGCTGCCGACTCGGTCTGTCGGCAGCTTTTATTGGACTGTTTATGGGGGCCTTTAGACTCTGCTCTTTAAATTGCTTTTAGTGCAACTTCTTCTCAGCTACATGAATGTGCAGCTAACAAAGCATGTAAACATTTACAGTGATATTGTGTTTTCTTGCATAAGAAAGTGGGTATAAGACTGGCCAGACCAGGGATGACTTTGGCATAGTTGGACAGTTTAAATATATTGCAATAGATCAGTGATCCCCAACCAGTAGCTCGTGAGCCACATGTTGCTCTCCGACCAGAAACATCAATAGGAATCCTAGAGATGGAATTAGTTTTGGCCTCAAAGACCTTTACAGGTTACTATGGTGACCTAAGTAATAGTCAATTTTCATTTGCACCTCACCTAGGCCAGGGAAAATTGCTGACGTACACAGTGCATATTATTACTATATTATAATTATGTGTGTTAGAGGGCAGATATTCGCCAACTGTCAGATTCAAATTACAATATACACTACACTATAAGGATCATTTACCTACTCCTGTAGCAAGTGCCATGCACACAAATAGCTGCAATATTGCTTCTGTCAGTGCAGTTTTTTATATTTCTTCCCTCAATATACACTCAGCCCAGGGATCTCTAACACCTTGTTCTTGCTAGTGACAGTCACTAGCAAGAGATTGACAGGACAAGGAGTTGGTGACACAACCCCATGCTTAAAAGCATTTTAATTGTTTTTAATAATAAACTAAGAATTTCTATAAATAAAGAGTTATAAAACCATAGAGCATCCCCTTTCCTGGACTTCTCAGCTGTCAAAATAAGGATATAAAATGTTCTTATCCTGGAGAAACTGACCAGCCAGAAAAATGACTCTCTAAGAACTTTTAACAAAGTCTGGAACCCATGGCTAACTCATAGGAGCATCACAGTACATTAAAACCTTTTCCCACTAGCACTCCCACTCTGACTCAGCGGTTACCCAAAATTGACCATTAATCAATCAGAAGCAATTTAAGTGCAGAATAATGACAGTACTCTTATTCAGCCAAATCTTTAACAAAGGGTTTGCCTGAATCCAAAATAGTGGCTTTGGTGCATCCCTACATGATATAGAGTAGCGATGTGCATGTTGGGCGAGTTCGGGCCAACCTTGCACTCTTCTTTGCGGCCACCGTCAAGTACCGCCTTCTGGGTTCATCCTTTATAGATGCAGCACTTGCAAGCCCCACCCCTTTTGTGATGTCACTGGCGGGTCTATAAAAGCAACCTGAAAGACAGATGCAGGTGGGCACAGGCCATTGTAGGGTGGGTTACGGTGGCCATACACTAAGAGATCATAGCCAAACAAGTGGATCTCTCCCCGATATGACCACCTTGAGGTGGGCGATATTGGGCTGATCCGATCGTGGGCCCTAGGGAGCCCATCTACGAACAGATGCCGCCGCGATCCCACGGGATTTTCGGCCAGATATCGATCGGGAAAACCGGTCGGAGGGCCGCATACACGGGCCGATAAGCTGCCGACTTAGTCTGACGGCAGCTTTTATCAGCCCGTGTATGGCCACATTTAGTATTGGGGAAATCCTGAACAGCACATCACTAATACAGAGCATTATAAAACAGACTAGTAAGTTGCCATTTAGCACAGAAAAATATGCATTGCTCCTATTAATCCATTTATTTCAGAGGTTGGCTAACCTGTACCTCTGTGGTCAAGTTAGAGAAGTCACAACTCCTAGCAAACAATGATGATGGGGCCACCAGATTACAAATAAGGGGTGTGCAGCCTAAACCACCGAAAACTCTTATTTTGCTTCGAACGCTCGGAACAGTCCGCCAGGTTGTCAACCAAGACAGGACCATTGTCAGGGTGGTTGTCAGACAGCAGGAAGGATAGCCATGACAACAACACATTGAGAAACTGTACTTCTTGTTGTCTCTGGACCTCCCCCCAGCCCTAGTGTGGTCCGTGCCATAGCGCCAAGCTGACAGGAAACGCTCTTTCGGCTTTACCACAGAACATGCCCTGTAAACAGACGGCCTGTACTATTCACAATAGCTTCTCAATGGCTGGAAGGAATTCCCAGTTCTGCAGCCGTTCCTAACACAACAAGCGTGTGACTCGCTACGTGACTGACTATCTCGACAAAGGCTCTCCCCGCCGCCCAGTAGCGAGCCAATCGGAGAGGCGGAGCCAGGCAGGGAGGGGGTTGAGCGCATTCCCCGCTTAGTTGATGGGCGTACTGAGCGCTATAAACCGCTGTGATGTCAGCGGGCTGTTTAGTCGTGCTGCTGTGGGATCTAACGTGAGGCTGTGTATTGGGAGCAGCGATTTGTTTGCTGTCGCATTTGACCGTGAGCCGTACTGACCGATTGGATTTAGGAGCGACGCTATGAGGCTTATTATGGCTCCTGTGCGTGGCACCTTCCTGCTGCTGTGCTGCCTGCACTCTCTGGTAAGCCTGGCACTCACTGGCAGCAGCTTCTTTTCTTTGTTCTCGGGGAGACACGTGTGCTGCCCCCTTTCTCCGCATACTCGCAATGCTGCTCACGTCCGCCGGCCCAGTAGTCAGGAATTCATGGGATCGGGTCGGCTTTAATACCCAACTGCCTTCCATATTGCCCTCTCTCCCAAACCCTTTCCCTTTGTGGTGCCTGAGGATTCTGGGAATTGTAGTCTAGCATCAATTGGGGTCCTGAGGTTAAGGGATAGAACTCTGATCATGTTATAATGCTGAATCCCCTACATTCCAAGGACATATGGAGCCTCTCTTATAGCAGATCCCAGTTACTTGCTGGCAGGCTCTTCCAAGAGGTTCTGTAGCTGCTGTGCCTCATTCATACAAGCATTCTTCTTTACTCCACGGATTGCTCTGTCCATTCTCTCCTGTGTGTGGTTAATGGGAATAACTGTATCAGGGTTACAGTGCCTGCACCTTCCATATTCCCATAGCCTCTATGTGCAGGCTGGAAACTCTTCTCCTTCTAAGGTGATGTTACAATCCAGCTGAAGTCCCTATTCTGGGGAACTAAACTTGTGGCTTTTTTTTCTGTTTAGTTTCACTTATCGTTCATAAACCTCTATAGAGTGGTAGCATTTTTCGCAGAACGGTGTAGTTTAACTTAACCAATCTCTAGACCCTGCCAGAACCCCTTGCCTTTCCTTCATAACTCAGGCATTTTCCCCTCTTCTGTTTACTAGGTTCCTTTCTGTGTGGCTGATGATGACGAAGAGGATGACTGCAAAAAACCTGGGTAAGAAGCCATACTCCCAGCACATTCTTATTTGTGCCTCTGCCATAAACCTTCATCTCACCAATCTTTTTATTTTTATTTTTTTCCCCCTTTTGTAGCTGCTCCCAAGGTACAAGCTGGGTGAACCTGTGGTATGTCTGGTAAGTACACATTAAGATGATTTTGCATAGATTGGGTACAGGATTATATCATCTATTTAGTTTTTCTTTGTTGTGGAACATTTAGTTGATAAAAGGCCCTTGAAGTTGCTGAGCATCCAATATACCTTAGTGGAACAAATCCTACTTGATGCCTCTTTGCATTCCCAGCATTTTCAGATTAAAGGAGTTCTTAGAGCAGATTTAATTTTTTTAAAAGCCCCTTTGTTCAGTCGGCCACCTAATGGCTATTAATAGCAGCTGCTCATGTCTGCCACCTGTCGGCTGTTTCCTTATTAGAGGCCACTGAGGTCTCTACCATTAAATGCTTGTACAGGTATAGGATCCATTATTTGAAACCCCTTATCCAGAAAGCTCCAAACTACAGAATTAACTTCTCCCATAGACTCCATTATAATCGAATAATTAGTTTAAATAAAAAGCATGCACTTTTTCCTCTGTAATAATAAAAAAGCTTGTACTTGATACAAACTAAGATATAATTAATCCTTATTGGAAGCAAAACCAGCCTATTGGATTTATTTAATGTTTACATGACTTTATAGTAGATTTAAGGTATGAAGGTCCAAATTACAGAAAGATCAGTTATCCGGAAAACCCCAGGTCCCGAGTATTCTGGATAATAGGTCCCATTCAAACCTGAAAAAGGAGAAAATGCACAGTATACTCGTATGTTATTGTATAGTGTCTGTAAAATCATGTGCTAGTTTGTCATGCAGATCCTTAAAGGGTGGGCTTAGGGGGTGTTTTTTGGGTATAAACATCATCTGGTAGGGCCTTCATTTAGAGTAATGGTTTTCTGCCCCCCCCCCTTTTTTTGAAGGCCTCACTAAGCCCATTATAGATGACTAAAACACTGATGTGGCAGCCATCATCGTACTTTCAAATAAATCTTGGCAGCAAATGACGGTCAGATTAAGGTGGAATGCCTTTTTTTTTTTCTTTTTTTTTTTGTCTACACGAGAACAAAGTAGCTGCCAGACAGGGTCCTCATTTCACTGCTCTGGGCCCCCCAAGTTTTGGACCTATTAAAGAGGCTGTAGACATTACAGACAATAATTGCGATTAGCAGCCACCATGCTCAACTATTGGACTGGCCCAGATTGTCCGCAGGAGGCAGCCTAATTGATATTTTGACTGAGAAGCCTTCCAGTATATTCTAGCTTCAGAGTAAGGATTAAAAAAAAAAAAAAAACAAAAAAAAAATATATATATATATATATATATATATATATATATATATATATATACATACATACTTTCCCTCGTTTGATGTATGTGTGTATATATATAGTTTAGCAAAGCGTGGGTTAAAGTGTCTAGCGTTTATTATTTTTAATATAGCTGCAGCCAGATCTATGGACCTGAACTGGGGCTGAAACTTAAAGCAAGCACATGAAATTCAATATGCCCCCATCGTGCATATGCTGAAGTGCAGTTTAGGTTTAAATATATGCTTGAGAGTTGCTTGATTGTCTTAACAGGTTTAACTGGTAGCATTTACAGCGGCTTTCCTAATGCTCTTTTAAGCTGGGTTAGTTGTATTTATGCTATGTCAGGGGGATGTTTGTGCCAAATGCAGATTATTGCAGCCCACTGGGCTCCATAATCCTTCAAAACAGAAGTCTGATAAAGGTTTATTTGCTGTGTCTGGGAAGTGACCTATAGCAGAGTAGTTGGGTTTATGGTGCCTGATAAATTTGTTCTTCTTTCCAAACAGGCTGATTCTGGTGACTATCTTTTTGCTACTGCTCTGTGGGACCACAGCAAGTTGCATCAAGTTTTGCTGCAGAAAAAAGAAGCCTCCAGTGCAAACCTTTCAGAATCATCCCTGCGAAGTGACCGTCATTGCCATAGATAACGAAAGCACTATTCACAGTACTGTTACCTGTAAGTGCCAGGTCAATTGTAAGGGGAAATACGTTAGGGCTTAAGCTGGACATACTTAAGGAGATTCCCTTGTTTGGCAGATCTCTCCCCGATATGCCCACCTTGGGCTGATCTGATGGTGGGCCCCAGGGCCTAACGATTGGATTGCAACAAGGAGTATACAGGTAGCTGTATCGAGGATCACATCAATGAATTGATGCGGTCCTCGAACCAATTAGATTTTTAAACCCGCCCAATCGACATCTGCCTGACTTGGCCAGATATCCTTCGGGGAAGCCTGTTAGGCCACATACACTGCCCAATAAGCTGCTGGCTTAACTTGTTGGCAGCTCATATCTGCTTGTACTGGGGCCTTTAGCCTTATAGTTCCTATAGTGTGAGAAAGCAGTGCCCTCATACATTGTACTCTAACAGCATTTTGAGGCACGTGATATTTCCAGCTCAGTGGGCAACATTACACATGCAAATACCTCATGTGCCAAGTAGCTTTAGTGATTATGCTGAGTTGTCCTTATTCCAAAAGCAAATTCACACCCTTTAAATAACAGACTTCAGGGGAAACTGCATCTTCTAGTGGCTTGATTGTGAGCAATTGTAGATGTTTGTTCTTTCTGTAAATTTCATTTTGAATTCATCTCCTCTAAAGTACTAAATATTCTATTGATTGGTCTTGAGTATATAAACTCAATTGCATGAGGAGGTTTTTGAGTTGGTGAAAGTTTAGTGGGGAATGGTAGAAAGGAAGTTATTTTGCCAGTGCTGGAAGTAAAAGTTTAAATTCCTGTATATCCACAAATAATTTTTTGTTCTCTTATTCAGCTTACAGCTCTGTGCAGTATCCTCATATGTTCCCATTTGCTGACCCTGATCGAAGTGCAATGTCCCCTCCCGCCTACAGTCTGTATGCCATGGAACTACCTCCAGCTTATGAAGAAGCCATAAAAATGGCGAAGACCGGCAATGAAGTTGGTTCCTCTGCAGCTGGTCCTTCTGCTTCAGTCCCGAAACTTGAAGGAATCACTGAACAAGAGGGACCAGAAGATGAGCCAGATCAACAGGTTGGGCAGCAAACCTCCTCAAATGTCACTGAATCACCACCCCTCTATGATGAGTCCGAAGCAAGCCAGGGACAGAGCCAGTCATAGCTAACTATAGATTAGGAACTTGTTCTTCCCAGAGTTTGGCATGTATGACACAGATTATGTTCTGCTGCAGTTGCCAACAGGGGACATTCGGTCTGTTTATAATCCTATCACCTAAATATAAGGCATTGACTTTTTAAATCACACACCCTTCTTCTGTGTTTCTGGATAAGAGGAGGAAATAATATCCGAATCATAGTCAAAGCTTAATTAGTCATTGTCAATGGGTGAGATCCAACTACTTGGGCCTAAGGCAGAGGAATTCTGGGCCAGAATGTTTACACACAAGTCTTATTGGCTCCCAGTTCCCTACTGAAAACCATACTTGAGGTTTGCTGTGGGATAAAATGGATTTCTTGGTTTGAACAGACGAAGATCTATATTGCTTCAACTTAGTTTATTATTGCAGAAGTATAAAGCCTAGCAGTCTCATGTTGCATTCATAGGATTCCGGGAGCTGAAGTTGAATAGTAGCCGGAGTGCGACAACTCTGCATTTTGCAATGACGTACATTAGGGCCAGTAATCTTATAAATGGATAAGCATGTTGAATAAATCGTGAGAGTATACGTACATGCTGATGTATTAAGCAGTTGCTTTGGGCCGGAGCACTGCAGAAGATTTGGCACCATGTTTGCTTGACATTCCAACCTTATGTAGCGTAATAGTTCCCGCCTATGAGTGTCCTCCTTCTTGCAGAAGGATTCTTATTTCTAGCAAATTGCTGGTGTAAATAAAAACTTGTTGCTACGCAACAAAATATTCATTCAGATGTATGTTACTCAATGCTTTGTATATTTTTTGGAAATCTAAATGAGTCTGTTGTGGGCTAAAGGGACAATGGTTTACCCCTGCTGCCACTCAGTGGAGGTGTAAAATAAGGCGTTGAATATATCCTTTTACTTGCTTAAAGTATGTATGTCTTTTGTGTGTACTGTAAAATATATATTTTTTAATTAAGTTGGTTCAACAAGCCAAATAAAAACCATAACTACTTGACCTGGCTGGCATTCTGTTCTGTTACTTACTATTCACATGATTTTCTAGTAGACCTAAGGTATGAAGATCCAAATTAGACAGATCTGGAAAACCTCAGGTCCTGATCATTCTGGATAACTGGTCCCATACCTGTATTTTATACAATGTCTAATTCTAAGCAACTTTTCAATTGGACTTTTATTTTTTGTGTAGTTTATTTGACTCTTTCCAACGAGGTTCGCTGACCGCACATTATATAAGGCTACATATTGTTGTTTCTTCCTTTTATCACTCCTCTTTCTATTCAGACCCTTTCCTATTCATATTCCAGTCTAATTCAAATGAATGCATGGTTACTAGGGTAATGTTGACCCTAGCTACCAGATTGCTGAAATTGAAAACTGGAGAGCTACTGAATAAAAATAAATAACTCAAACCACATAAAAAAAGTGTCTCCGAATATCGCTCTACATCATACTAAAAGTTAATCTGGATTTCTTTGTGTCCCCATTTTTCTTGGGATCTGGTATTTTTAGAAATGTAGGTATTGTATTTAGAACGGATACAATGTCCGCTGAAAGAGGCCATAGACGTACAGATATAATCATATGAATCATAGATTCGTATGGTTTTTGGGCTGTTTGTGTTGTCCCAACATTTTTCATGGCAATTTGTCATGCATTCGGACAGGTTAGAAGATTGACAATATCCGTGGGAGACTGTCATCAGGTTTGACAAACTTTATGATTGCAGAACATTGTCTTATCTGTTCTTTTACTGCTTTATTTAAACTGAAGGCTAGTGGCAGGTTGGGAGATGGGGACGTCTGAGCGTCCATCCGATATTGCAGGTAAATCTGCAGGTCTATGGCCACCTTTAATTTGTAACACAGTGCATTCGTAAATCCGGGATTGCAGAAGTCTGCTTTTGGGGAAATCCCACAATTAGCAAGGCCATGTTTGAAAAGTTTCATGGGAGTTGAAGGGTGGGGCTTTTAAAGCTCTTTTGTCTCAGTAGAACTGGCAGGGTAATTCCTTTTTACAACTTCTCATTGCAGACTTGTGATGATAATGTACTTTTTTCTAACTTTGGCATTAGTTGGAACCCTTTATACTTCTACCCAATAGCCAAAGGACCACCTGGCTATAGCATTACATTCCTCAGTGGCGTAATTACTGGTGGTGTGGGGGGATTGCACCCCCCTGGGGCCTGCCAGAGCCACGATAAGTTTTGTTGTGGGCGACCGAGTCGGAGGGATATGTGGCCCACGGACCAGCAGCACTCTGGCATGCAATTCATTTGGGGGGGGGGGGTAGGAGCACACCAACTCTGACCTGCATTTTTAAAACTGTGTGTTCGAACATAAATACACACAAATTAAAGCCCTATGGAGAATTATAGAATACGCACTATATCATTTCCCACAATATCCACCTCGCGACATCAGTATTTGCATTATTCAGCGGAAACGCCATATTATTGAGCTCTATGGGATCTGCAGGTTTGGAAATGCACTTTGCTGAAACATGCTGCATATGTTCAATATGGCAGGGAATGGATGGATTGTGCATATATGTATTTGCAGAGTTGTATAATGGTGACATAATTATTTTGCATATTGAAGATCAGTCAGGCTTTGCTCGGCATGTAAACTGCTGTTCCGCTTGGCACTTCTTTTCACAAAAGTTTTCTAAAATTCTTCTGAGATGTTTCCTCTGAGGCTTTTTTTGATACAGAACAAATTATCATCCTAATAGAGGGGCAACCAAGTGTTAACATTGGCCAAGTACAGAGCATGTGACACTACAAGGCAAAGGGGCACTGTGGAAATGCACAGTTTATTGCATCATATAAACACGCATAACAGCAGAATTTAGGGGAACGAGAAAAACCATAAATGAATGTTGGGAAAGGAAGATTACACTTATCATGAATGTGTGTTTCATTGGAGTACTTACACTTGACTTCACATTTAAAAACGCATGGTTAAAATACCATAGGTTATCTAGCTGATCTGCCCACATATGAAATGGATGGATACCATACAAGGGGCCACACATGGCAAGGTCACATCTGCATTTCTCAGGCAAGAATGGAATCCACCTGACTCTGCACATGGGGTAGATTTAAGACAAAAGTTTAAATGCGCATATATGTGCAGTGTCAGGCAGATCCCATTCATTTCTTTTACACCAAAACAGATAACAGTGGTATGTCTTTCATTTCCCAGGAACATCTGAGTAAAAAGATTTTTAATGAAGCAGTATTGAGTTGTATGAAATTAAATCAAATGTGAAAAACTGGCTGTGCAAAAATGTGGGTACCCTTG
>CM044443.1:94122557-94136009 GCA_024363595.1 Xenopus borealis
TCCACAAAATGGCTCCTGCCCGCTTGCTATAATTATGAATTCCCAGACTGAAGGAAACAATATTAAAATAATTTATATGATTTAATTAATGTTTATTTTTGTTAAAATTATGGCTAAAGTGTTAGCAAGGAGGCTAAGTAAAGTTATTTCTCATATAATAACAGAAGACCAAACGGGATTCATCCGGTATGGAGCTACTGCACATGCGCCTGAAAGTCACAAAGTTTCCGATATCTTTTTTTGGAAACTTTGTGACTTTTAATGCTGAACCTTTCGATCAGGCACAACAACGTGGGGGGACAGAGCAGTAGCAGCCCTGGACATTGCTAAAGCATTTGACACGGTAGAATGGACATATCTATGGAAGGTACTTGAGGGCTTTGGACTGGGCCCCAATTTTATAAAACTTACTCAATTGCTTTACAAATCCCCTGTAGCTTCTCTAAGGTTGAATTCCTCCAATACTAACAAATTCTCTCTCGAAAGGGGGTACACGTCAGGGTTGCCCTCTTTCCCCCTTGTTGTTCGTTTTGGCCATAGAGCCACTAGCCATGGCAATCAGGCAAAATCCCCGCATTATTGGATTTAAAGTGGCTAATAGAGAGGAAAAAGTACAAATGTATGCTGATGACACCCTAGTGTATTTGGGGGACACACAAGACTCCCTATTAGAGCTCCTTGCATTAGCAAATGAATTAGGTCAAATCTCAGGCCTTAAAATGAACCCCTCCAAATCAGCTCTGTTAATGCTGGACACCAACCTAGACCAAATGACACCTGCTGATAGCAATCTACAGAGGGTGGATAAGCTTACATACCTGGGAGTCCAAGTAGCTTTACCTATCTCCACCTACTATAAACTTAATGTAAGCCCCTTAGCACAGTGGGTACAATCCAAATTCAGAGCATGGCAACAACTTCCTCTTGGGCCTACAGGACGCATTCAACTTATTAAAATGATAATAGTCCCAAAAATACTCTATGTACTGTGGCACGCACCTATCTCAGTTCCTGCAACATATTTTGGGAACATGGCATCTTTGTTTAGACAATTTATTTGGGGAAAGTCCAGAAGCAGACTATCCCTTAAAACCCTGCAGAGGCCCAAAAATGAGGGGGGAATGGCCCTTCCGGACCTTCATCTGTACTACATTGCAGCTCAACTATCACATATGCGAATAATCCAAAACTCCCAACCTGAAGAAGCTTTATATCAACTTTGGCAATTTATCCTTAAGTCTGAGCTCCCTCCAATATATACGCTGATAGCTACAAACCTGAATAAACATCAAGCTGCTATCTCACCATTAGTGGCCTCTCAAACATAATGCTTGAATTGGTCTATACAGAAGCATCAACCAGCAATTTTAGACTCACATTTCCCTCTTTGGCATAACAGCAAACTAGCTCCACTAGATAAAATATCTCCTCCTAAAGAATGGCTCCAAGCAGGGATATGGACAGTGGGCCAGATTTGGACAGAAAATGGGATAATATCCTTTGCCGACCTGAAACAAACTTACTCAATACCCAACTCACAATGGTTAACATATTATAAACTAAGGGCAGCTCTGTATAAGGTGATAAGATCTAAGCACCTACAGTTTGGCTCCTCCAAAATTCTGGAATTAGTGTTTTCGGTTGGCACCAAATCATATTGCAATATGGCAATATCTAGCTTTTATAAAGAACTACAGATACAATTGCTAAATAAAGATGTAATGCAGGTGAGGACTAAATGGGAACAATCCATAGATAATATAACAGATGATCAGTGGTCTCAGATGTTACATACCCCACTGAACATCTCCCCCATTTATAAATATAGACTACTGCAACTATTTCTAATACACAGAGCCTATTACACCAGATCTAGATTGCATAGAATTAACCCTGAAATATCAGCATTATGTCTAAGATGTAACGAGGAAGAGGGAACTTTAATGCACACATTTTGGTCCTGCTCTAATCTGAAAACATACTGGATCTCAATCCAAAACCGAATTACTAAACTTCTGGGATATGAACTGGAACTAGACCCTAAATGGTACCTGTTGGGAATGCACCCACCGAATCAGATCACAAGACCTGTCCAAAAAATACTACAAAAAATCCTGTTTCAAGCACGCAGGCTTATAGCCCAAAAATGGAAGTCCCCTCTTCCTCCCCTATATGCTGAATGGGTAAAATCAGTACAAGAGATGCAGAATGTGGAACAGTTGATAGCTAGGCGAAACGGTAACATTGAACAATGCAGGAATATATGGCAGCATTGGATTCTGGAGAATACATAAGACAACAAATGGTTTATATGCAAGCTTTTATGTAAACTGACATGTATATTTCAATGATGAACAAAGGATGTAAAAACCCTGTGTGTATTTTTTTTCTTTCTTTCTATTCTAATAAAAACTTACCTGAGTTAAAAAAAAAAATTATGTTTATTTTGCTTGACTAATGTGATAAAATAGGATTTTGAATTTTTTTTGGGGTGACGGGTCCACTTTAAGGTGGCCAGTTGCAAATTGTGCTCCTCCAAGCAACTCTCAAAAGATCTGAAAACAAAGACTGTTGAATATCATGGATTAGGAGAAAGCTACAAAAAGCTATCTCAGGTTTAAACTGTCAGTTTCAACTGTAAGGAATGTAATCAGTAAATGGAAGGCACAGTTGCTGTAAAACCCAGGTTTGGCAGGCCTAGAAAAATACAGGAACGGCATATGCGGAAGATTGTAAGAATGGTTACAGACAACCTAAAGATCACCTCCACAGACCTGCAAGAACATCTTGCAGCAGATGGTGTATCTGTACCTCTACATTTCAGTGCAATTTGCACAAAGAACATCGGTATGGCAGGGTGATGAGAAAGAAGTGGTGTGAGTGCAGAGTGTTTCTACACTCACACCACAAACAGTCACTTGAATAAAAAAGCTCATTTAGACAAGTCATTTTAGAATAAAGTGCTTTGAACTGATGAGACAAAATTGAGTTATTTGGTCATAACAAAAAGCGCTTTGAATGGGGGAAGAACACAGCATTCCAAGAAAAATACCTGCTACCTACTGTTGGTAGGTTCCATCATGCTGTGGGGCTGTGTGGCTAGTTCAGGGACTGGGGCGCTTGTTAAAGTCGAGGGTCAATATGGACAAATTCTTCAGCATAATGTTTAAGCATGTCACAAAGTTGAAGTTACGCAGGGGTGTATATTCCAACACGACAATGGCCCTAAACACACTTCAAAATCTACAAGGGCATTTATGCAGAGGGAGAAGTATAATATTCCCCCAACTGTGCTCAAAAATACCACCATGCAGAATCCAGACACTCATCAGAGGCTATAGGTGGCGTCTAGAGGCTGTTACATTTGCAAAAGGAGACTCAACTAAGTATTGATGTTTTATCTCAGTTGGGGTGCCCAAATTTGTACACCTGTGTTATTTTGTTAGCAGGCCCGCCATCAGGGGGGGGGGGAGAGGGGGGACTAGTGTCCTGGGGCTGAAGGGGGGCCCGGCAGCGTTGCAATATTAAAAAGAGCCGGGCCCCCCTTATGAGCGCAGAAGCGTGCGCTCTACGTGAAGTCCTCAGTCAGAATGCGGAAGTGCCAAACAATTACGAAGTCCTGAAGAGGCGGAAAGACCCGAAGTCACGAAAGGAGCCGACACTGAAGTGGCGAAAATACCCGAAGTCACGAAAGGAGCCGACACATGTCCTGAAGCGGCGAAAAGAACCGAAGTCATGAAAACAACTATAACTGAAGTTCTGAAGCCACGAGTTCAATTCTACTGACACCAATCTGGGTTTTTTTTTTTTAATCCCCTGGCCACCAATGTTTTATTTTATTAGTCTATAGGCCCCTGCACCAATATTTTTTTTAAAATATTTTTTGGAGCCCAATTTTTATTAACTTGTGGCCCTGGTGCCAATGTTTTTTTCAGGAAATGGGGCATGAAAGTGGTGTTCCTATAAAAGGGGACCTGGTAGTACTGGATGAGGTTGGCTCATCTTCATCAGATGAGGAGATTTATTAGGCTCTTTTCAGATTGAGAAAGTGTCTAAATTAGTGAAGGCGGTAAGATCAGATAATAAAGTTTTGAAAGGGGAAACAGTCTAATGATTCAGATTTTCTGGAAAATATGATTCTGTTGAGAACAGATCCATCTCTTCAACTAAAAGTTTTTAAAATGCATACTGAAACTGAAATCTGAAGCTGGTTGTAACCACCACTGGGTGGTACTGTACTACCAAATATGTCAGCTATATAAAAAATAAGTGCAAAACAGCACCTTAAGTCCATTGTGTAACATGATCCGTTCTTTCCCTATTCATGGGACGACAATTCTGATGAATGTGTTTATTCTTTAAGTTGTGTAATTATAGAATTAAATAATAGCAATATACACATTGTGTCCCTTTTTCTGGCCTTATTCTCCATTGAGCTGTAACAAGGTTATATGGTTTTTACACAAGCAGTGTGTGTGTAAGGTGTGCCATGTTAAAGCACAGGTGGAATGTGCATTATGTGGGTATTTTGTTACTTTATGGATGTTATGTGAAAGTATTGTACCTATGCCACATGCATTTAGGCACATAAACATGACCCTGTTTGTGTGTGTGCTTGTGTAATAAGTGGGAAAGAAAATCCAAGGGCTAGGGCCCAAATTGGCCAGGCAATCTTAAAGTGATTTTGTCATGATTTTATAATTTATTTTTTATTTCTAAATTACACTGTTCACAGTGAAAATAATTCACTCTTCCATTTAAAATTGTTTTCTTGAATTAACAAAAGTATTTTATTTTTATCTATAAAATTGTTGTTGAGGTAGCCGTCTCAGGATAGAACTACTTTGAGACAGCTATTTAAAAATTTCAGGCACGAGTTGGGTCAAATTGCAACTTTGTAAAAAAAAAAAAAATGTTTTTATTTTCACAATACAATATTCAATATCTAAAACCAATTGCTTACTTCTTTGGCTAATAGGTTAATAGGTTGCCTACTGAACACAGACTGATATCCACTTTTGATAATTTGAGACAGCTATTGTTTCTCCCCATTGTACTTCAATAAGGCTCAAGTCATGCTCCTTATCCCCACCTAGTGGTACGAAAAAAGCAGAAGCAATGCAAACAAATTCTTTAACAGAGGTGTCAGATAACTCCTATCTAATTAGTTACCCATTATTCTGCTGATGGACTACTGGGGGGTGATATCACTCTAACTTGCAGTGTAGCATTAAAGAGTGACTGAAGTCTATCAGAGCAAGTCACATGGTTGGGGGCACCTGGGAATGGAAATCATATCTAGCCAAAGTTCCAAATTAAATATAAAAATAATAGTTTAATCTGATTTCTGCCAAGAGCCCAGTGTGCTGGCTCACTAGGAAATGCTTTGGAGCACCATTTGCAGCATGGTTGTGACTCTTACTTGAGCTGGGCTTACAGGAGAAAACACAGTATGAGACTTGCTTTGTGGACTTGCTTTGTGGACTTTATTCCATAAAGATTTCATATTTGCCATTGGAATCTAATACAGAAGTGCCTACCTAACTCAAGTTTGAGGACCACAAGGCTCATAAAACAACCATGTTCAAATCAAATGGAGCACTTGATGGAAAACAAAAAAAGATCCAGGAGCTGGAGCAGTACTGCTCCTTCTTCAGTTATAACCTAGATGCAAGGTAGTTCTTGGGGTTAAGTCTTCATTGGGACCTTTCTCACATTGGATTCCTGGTGCTGCTGGGTTTTTTCTACATATATAGATAGAGAGACAAGCTGTGGGGGATTTTCATAGCATTTCTTCCATTTGTTTAGCACATTATTTCAACTTTAGTTATGTATGCTTAGTTTAGCTTTTTTAATGGGGCTTCCTGTTATGTTCCTGTTAAAATGCCACTCATGCAGGCATGAAGAATAATAACTGTAGAAAATACCATGTATATCCACTGTAAAACAGTGGATGTCAGACTTTTTTGGTTCAAGTTTCCCCTTAAGATCTAAGCTTTGGTCAGGTCCCATACCCCTTTTCATAACAAAATTACAGAAATAGGTAAACAGTGTGGTATCCGCCATATCAGCAAATAAGTCAAAATATCGCTGTAAATTACCTTCAAGCTGCATGTAAAATAGCAAACAGTCTTTCTCCATAAATTTTAGCCAAATTTGTTTTCAGGGAGTTTTTCAGCCCCACTGTCATTGCTCCAGACCCCACTACATGGAGGCAGCCACACAGTATGGGAACAATGGAAAAGTCTGATGCCCAGCCATTTGGGGCACATGGAAAAATATCCGGACAAATAAACTTTATGGACAAAGTGAGACCTGCGGCCTGATTTTAGTTAACTGGGAGACCATAAAATGTGTTAGAAGAATGACATATCTGTTATGTATAAAAGATTTGCAACTTGTTTTTAGTGAATTTCCTTTTTTTTAATTAAGTAACTTTTTAATTTTCCATTTAATGCTGAAATTTAAACAGCATGTTGCCAGAATCATTGGCCACAGCAGTCGGGAAGTCTGGATGAGATACAACAGAAGCACAGCGCCTGAAGAGGAAGACGAGTGCTAAACCTCTACTTTAGTTAGTAGGGTCACTAATAGTATTATTCTGTGAAATTGAAGAAGAAAAAAAACAAAGTATTTGAAGGTGCAATTGCCAAAGCTTTTGGAATATCTTCAAGTGGAGCAAACACTAGTGTTGTCACTAGTCAGACATCTGTTCCACCAACACAAATAATACAAAAAATAGTACAAGTTCTTTTCTGTTCCACCAACAACTACTGTAGCCATTGATACTAGCACAATACCAAGTAATAGCTCTTTGGTGATGAAGAAAGATGGATTTCACCAGCAGAACAATATAACTGGGATTAGGAACAAATCACAGCCCAGTTTGTATAGCCAACCACAGGTTAATGTTTACAAAGTATTCCATGGTGCAATTGTCAAACCTCTTGGAATATCTACAAGTGGCGCAAACACAAGTGCTGTCACTAGCCAGACATCTGTTCCACCCACAACGACTACAGCAAGAGACACTAGCACAATACCAAGTACTAGCTCTTTGGTGATGAAGAAAGATGGATTTGTCATCAGAACAATAACACTTTGAATACTGTTGACAATTCAGCAACCAATACCAGAGTAGTGTTAAACATTAGTTCCAGTTCCATGGACCAGAAATGCAATTCTACACAACAGCAAAAATATAATTTTATGAAACCTAATCAATGCAATATTCAAAATAATGCCATAGTCCCTCAGAACCATTCTGCTTCAACCAGGGGAATACATGAATATATAGCTGTAAGTGACATGGAACGTGCCATTCTTGCACATCAGCAGAAGGTGACTCTACAGCGGCAAATGGAACATCTTAGACAGTCATCATTTTCAATATACGCAGATTCCCCTCTATTGAATTTCTGAAACAAGGAAGAGAAAGTCTGACACCAGCCCTGAAGATGTAGCTTTATGGAACCCCAAGCGCTTCAGGTTGAGATTGGGCAAAGGGTACATCCCAAAGCCTTAGAGAGTAAACCAGAAGCACAGCAAATACAAGGAAAAGAAGATTGCACAATGGATGATATATTTCCACCCAGAGCAGTAGTACTGACAAGATTGAGGCGAAGAGCACCAAGTATGAAAAATTCGCTAGCGAAGTAGCGAAGTAAATAGACTAGCGCAACTTTGCACCCTTATGCCAGGCGAAGTTGCACACTGACGAAGGGACGTAACTACGCTAATTCACTAAGATACCCATTTTACTGAACGTTACCTCTTGCTCTTTTACTTTTTTTAGGCTGATAGTCTGAAATATAGCGTAATTTTTTGGGGGGTACCCTCTTTCCCCCCCTACATTTCCTAACATATGGCAACACAACTATACAGGGGGCACATGTAGGGCAATAGGACAATTTTATTTTATTTATTAAAGGTTTCCTGGGCTTGTGTAATGTAATGTAGTCGCTGTAACATATACTTCTATTATACGTTTAACTTTGCACCGTATCCAAAGTAGGCATCGCTAGCGTAAATGCACAACTTTGCTACTTTTCGTCTCCCTGAGCTTAAGTTTGCATTTTAGTGAATTAGCGGGGGACTGGCGAAGACGGCGCTAGCGAATTTTATTTATATATCCCAACAGGATAAGAGAGAAAGCCAGAAGCACAACAAATATAATACAGCTCCACTGCAACTTTCCTGCCTCACCAAAATAGACCCTGAACACGTGCGCTCAGTTTATACATTATTACACACTGCTTTCTAGTGGCCAAACTAGTGGTCAAGTTTATCTTCACTATCCCCTTATCAGCATCTGTTTCTCTTCATTCTGTCCTCATGAAATTGGGAGTGTGCTTTTCAATGAAAGTTAGATCCTATATACAGATGGAGCCAGAATGGATTGTACATCTGGTGCGCTGTTGGTAGATAAGCGGCAGCAAGTGTCAGCATGTAATAGTCTCTCTGCATAGTAGCATTATTTGTAATCAGTGTCAGTAAAACCTTGGTTACAGTATAAAGGATCAATCCTCTCCCACCGGTATGCGGCTTTTAAGGGAGAAGCATTGTCCAAACCAATACCCATTTTTAAAAACATAGGGCCACATCTAGCTCAATAAGGGGTATGGGATGCTATTAAAAACTACATGAAGCTCAGCCATAGCTTCTAGCTAAAGTCTAATGTTCAGAATTGGGGGTATGTGAAGCACTCTAAAGGCAAAGTTATAGTGTATTTAAGTTCTACTGACACTGATTACAAATAATGCTACTATGCAGAGAGACTCTTTATACTATGACAAAAAGGTAAATATGTTAGGGTCCGCCATATGGGGTTTACCTTGATGTGGTATAGCGGCTTTTCAACTTTATGATCATAACTTTGTAACTAGAAAACCCCTGTTTTGCAAACTTACTTTGGAGACAAGGGCACAGGGAATGTGCATTAAAACTAGCACTTACATTACACTTAAATACACTATAACTTTGCCTTTAGAGTTCTTCCACATACCCCCAATATTGAATATTAGGCTTAGTTCCCCTTTAAAAAGTGGGATGTCATATATTAGGCTTAATTCCCCATTAAAAAAGTGGGGTGTCATATATTAGGTTTATTTCCACTTTAAAAAGTGTGATCTCATATTTTAGGCTTAGTTCCCCTTTAAAAAGCAAGATGTCATATATTAGGCTTAGTTCCCCTCTAAAAAGCGGAATGTCATATATTGGGCTTAGTTCCCCTTTAAAAAGCAGGATGTCATTTACTAGGCTTAGTTCCCCTTTAAAATACAGGATGTCATATATTAGGCTTAGTTCCCCTTTAAGAAGCGGAATGTCATTTACAAGGCTTAGTTCTCTTTTAAAAAGCGGAATGTCATATATTAGGCTTAGTTCCCCTTTAAAAAGCAAAATGTCATATATTGGGCTTAGTTCCCCTTTAAAAAGTGTGATCTCATATATTAGGCTTAGTTCCCCTTTAAAAAGTGGGATGTCATATATTGGGCTTAGTTCCCCTTTAAAAAGCAGGATGTCGTTTACTAGGCTTAGTTCCCCTTTAAAATACAGGATGTCATATATTAGGCTTAGTTCCCCTTTAAAAAGCAGGATGTCATATATTAGGCTTAGTTCCCCTTTAAAAAGCGGAATGTCATATATTGGGCTTAGTTCCCCTTTAAAAAGCGGGATGTCATTTACAAGGCTTAGTTCTCTTTTAAAAAGCGGAATGTCATATATTGGGCTTAGTTCCCCTTTAAAAAGTGTGATCTCATATATTAGGCTTAGTTCCCCTTTAAAAAGTGGGATGTCATATATTGGGCTTAGTTCCCCTTTAAAAAGTGTGATCTCAGGCAGTAAGGGAGCGCACTACAGAGGTCGAGCGTAGGACAGGGCAACTAGAGGACGAAGTGCGCCCACTTGTACAACAAGTTCAGCACATACAAAGGGAGCAGCTAACTATGAAAGCCAGACTGGATGACCTGGAAGATCGAAACCGCAGATCCAAATTAAGAATCATAGGCCTGCCCGAAGGGTGCGAGGGAGCAAAAACTGAAGCCTTTATTGAAAAATGGCTTATGGAAACACTAGGTAGCTTCTCCTTCTCCCAGCATTTTGTAGTGGAAAGAGCACATCGCATCCCCGCAAGACATCCGCCATCAGGGACACCTCCTCGGACCATGATCCTGAAGTTGCTCAATTATAGGGACAGAGATGCGGCCCTTCAAGCAGCCAGAGAAAAAGGGCATATCACCTTTCAAAATGCAAGAATCTCCCTATACCCGGCCTTCTCACTCGCAACCCAAAAGAAAAGGGGCACATTTACAGAGGCAAGACGGAGACTGAGAGAAAGAGGGCTCAAATATTCCATGCTATACCCAGCCAAATTACGAATTTTGGATGGAGAGAAAGCACTCTTCTTTGATAACCCAAAAGAAATAATCCAATGGCTGGAAAATCGACCTCATACGACTAGAAGACCCACTGAATAGAATGGACACATGACCCGACGAACAGGTCGTATTAACATTATTTGCTTGAAAATGTTTTATGCTCAGCCCCCGTAGGTTATATTCCTCATATCCAGCCAGTAGTTAATGACATAGACACTGAACCTTCACTTTGGTACATCCCCCTGCATTAAGTAAAAAGGCTGGAATATAGAACTTTGGGAACTTTCCCCTCTTCTTTCCCCTTTCTACACCTACCCATGAGGGCTGAATATACATGACAAAAGCCCACAGCACAAAGACAAAATCGGAGCTGGAATGCAGCACAAAATCCACCAGCAGGGAACAGTACAGGTCGGTGCAAGCTGCTGGAACCAACCCTCCAAGAATAGTTAAATCTAGTTTTGGGATAAATGTATCCCCAGGTTGGGGGGGGGGATACCGGGAGGGAGACTTTTTTTGGTTGGGGTATGTAAAGTTAACATTTATGTTACCGTGCTATTATTGTATTGTCTTACAAATGTAATGAAAATGTGGTTCACTGCAAACAGAGGTAAAGAGGACCAGCATAGCTTGAGCCTTCCCACAGCAGAGCCCCTGGCTAAATTGACAAATAGACAGAAATGGCAGTCTCACAACAAAAGATACAAATAGTATCATGGAACGTACGGGGGGTAAATGACCATATTAAAAGGTCCATAATCCTAGATTATTTAAAAAAGACTGGAGCAGATATATGCATGCTTCAAGAAACACACCTCACGGGGCAAAAGATAAGAGCACTGAGGTGGGCATGGGTGGGTAGCCTCTATCACGCAGATTACACATCCCACTCAAGAGGAGTGGCGAGTTTCACAAGGAAGGGATTGGGGCTGGGAGTGGAGGACTTGCGAACAGATGCAAAAGGGAGATATATTAATATCAAATGTCAGTTATTTAACCAATGTGTGATCATTATAAATGTATATGTACCACCTTCTTTTAATAGACAAAGACAAAAGGTCCTCTGCACTCAACCCATTATAAATATATTTAAGACATTGAGACATTCTGTGCATACAGCTACTAAAAAATGCCTTACCCTTTAAACAACAGGGATTGTTTGTCCATATATTGCAATGTATTTAAGCTGGCCAACTACGTCAAAGTCATCCCATATCTGGCCAGTCCTACGCTCAATTTTCATCTGATTCATTAAGAATTCTATTGCTTCATTATACATTTTACAAAAGGACTAAGTTTTACCTGCAACTTACTTGCTGCTTTCAAAAGTAAAACTCCCAATCATGGTTGCCCTTTTATTAGACACCAGTGGGATCACCTGACTATAGCTGGGAAGGGTGGGGGCTACAACAAGGAGCTGGTCACTGCTCCAGTATAACTACAACACACAAGAAAAAGTTGTGCTCACCACTAATTTTTATGTTAAAAATGTTAAAAGAACGCATACGGGAACATCTGAGTCAAATTAAAAATGTAAAGGCCGCAGAGAAAAGTAATGTAACAAGGCATTTTGCACAGTGCAGTGGGAGTGATGTGAAATACTTCTGTATACAGGGCATTGAGAAAGTGAGGCTAGGCAGTAGGGGAGGAGATCTGACAAGCCTCTTAATGAAAAGGGAGTTATTCTGGATTTTCTATTTGCATACCAGATTACCACTTGGTTTAAATTATGAGTTTGATGTTACGTGTTTTACCTAAAAATATGTTCCAAGAGGCAAAGTGTTAAATCATGTGCAATAAATATACAAAAAAAATTTTGTTTTGTAATGCAATCATGTTTAAATTATACTGTTTCTCTAATGAATTGATGCACTAGTAATTTTTCAATGAAATTGGATATTTTGTAATGCAATCATGTTTAAACTATACTGTTTATCTAATGAATGAATGTACTAGTAATTTTTCAATGAAATTGGCTATCAAGTTTGTATATATGACTTAATGAGTTATGCATAAATTAATTGAGACCTAATTGATGTATATGGTTGACTCGTTAATATGTTGTGACGTGGCAACTTTCTATTGGTTTTTAGCTGTGAGGGTGGGATTTCCACGGGTTTAAATGTTGGAATTGTATGCAGTATTAGTAGAGCCTATGACTAAGTACCAGGAGGTACGAAACACGTAAGGTAAAACATCTATGGGTCTGTATGCATTTTTATATATATGAATGAATAAACATTGAAATTTTTTAACATTTGAATTAGGTGTCTTTGGAGTAAAACTTTTATTTTTTTTAATTTATTGCATGTGCCCTTGAGGACTGGGGGCTATACTGAAGAGCTCATGACCCTTGAGACTGGTCTAGGCAGTCGTTTGAGTGTTTTTTGTTAGAACATGTAAAGCCTGGACTAGGGGCGCTTATATCTCACTGATAAAAAGGGAGCGCATTAGGACTGAGGCGAGATGGATAGGGCCAAACGAGACCTACAGACAGCAGAGAATAACTTAACCCAAAGGGACAGTCCACAGGCAGGAAATGGCATCTGCGCAGAGAACTATAGACCTCCTCTTAATAGACAAACACACCCAGCTTGAGCTAAATAGGAGGGCAGCCTGGTATGATAGGGGTGATAAGAGATCTACTAGCAAAAGACCTACAGCAGATAACAGCAATACCCAGACTGGCCCTACCCTCCGGAGAGGAAATACAAGACCCACAGGCAATTGCGAATGCGTTTGGGGATTACTATAGAGAGTTATACAGGTCCAAAAATGACCAGACAGAGGGATTGCGTAGATACGTAGACTCAATCTTACTGCCTAAACCAGGGGTCTGCAACCTTTAAGACATAAAGAGCCACTTGGACCCGTTTTCGAAAAGTAAAAAAAACTTGGAGCCGCAAAACCATTATAAAACAAATCTAACACTGCATTTATTGTTTCTTACCTTAATTATTAAGGTTTAATGCTATATACAGGATCATGCAGTTAGCTGTCAATCTGAAGAAAAAAGGGACTTTTTCACTTAACAATGTAAAATATATTTTTGCACATTAATAGCTAATTAAAATAT
>CM044443.1:94168063-94178572 GCA_024363595.1 Xenopus borealis
TTTTTTTATTTTGCACAGCCTATCTATTTACCCAGTTTTTATTTTTACACTGAAGTGTTCCTTTAAAACACTGGGCAACAAAAGGGGGCATATCGTTGTTTGGGTATTCAGACAAATCTTTGGTTAGAATTTGACATTCAAGATACCATTATTGCAATCTTATATTTTATCAAGGATGCTAGCTCTGCCCCAGCCATAGACACTATCTGACTTAGGCAGTCTTGAAGAGGGGTATTTGCTGATTGTGAAAGTCCAGAATGAAAGGACAGTTCTTGGGAGCAGTGGGCTCAGAATGCACATTGTAGAAGCTGTTGCACAGTGAATTGCAAGGCAAGAAGGTAACAAGCCTGAGTTCACAGCTGCTGAGAGATTAAACCTTATTAACGGTAATGCTCCTGGCGCACAAGCTGCATCAGCAGATTTCAGCCTAAAATGCAGCTGTAAAGGTATTAATGGATTGTCATATGTTACAGGACACATCCCTAGATGAAAATAGACTCTCTAGCACTCCCTCTGTGGAATCAGCAGGTTCTGTCCTCTGTCCAGCAGGGACCTCTTGCTCCTGTCATTTCAAAATAGCTTGTACATTGTAATAAATGTTTTTAAAAGAAGTTGTCGGTCTAAGCAATAGCAACTGTCTTGGTCTTTAAAAAATAAAAGCAAGGATAGTGAGGTGAGATGATACCTGCAGCAGTGGGATAAAAGTCTCTGGGAAGGAACTGTGACTGTGGTATGGCAGGTATAGTAGTGAGACCAGGGCCATTCTAGCTCTAAAGCCACCTGAGGCGGTTTTACTTATCCGGAAGGGTCCTGGGCGGCCGCATTGCTAGTGCAGAGAGTACAATTGTGCTCTCTACCCTAGAAGAGGCACACTTTTAGTTTAATACCCGGAAATTCTTCTGCTCTTAAAGTTACCAGGAGTGTTTGTTTTTTTTTACTACCCAGGTAACTTCTGGGGCACTGCCACTTGAGGCATGGTTCACCCCTATAGGGAGATATGGTATCTACAGTAGCATTGGGATAACAGTCTCTGAGAATAGACTGTGACTTTGTTGTGGCAGGTATAGTAGGGAGAGTTGGTGCCTATAGTAGCAGTGGGGATAACAGCCTTCCAGAAGGGAGTGTGACTGTGGAATAGCAGGATGAGATGAAGATGATGCCTATAGTAGAAGTGAGGATACTAGTCTCTGAGAAGGGACTGTGGCTGTAGCAAGTATAGTAGGGAGAGATTGTATCTATATATGGCAGTGAGATAATAGTCTCTGGGAAGGGACAGGTACTGTGTGATAGCAGGTACAGTAGGGAAAGATGGCGCCTATAGTAACAGTGGGATAATAGACTTTGGGAAGGGACTGTAGCTGTGTAATAACAGATATAGTAGAGATGGTGCCTATAGTAGCAGTGGGATAATAGACTCTGGGAAGGGACTGTAGCTCTGTGATAGCAGGTATAGTAGAGATGGTGCTTATAGTAGCAGTGGGATAATATTCTCTGAGAACATACTGCAAATGTAGGATAGCAGGTATAGTAGGGTATAATTGCCTATAGTAACAGTTATATAATGGCTCATGGAAGTCTAAGTAGCTATGTGATCACTAGTATAGTTGTGGAAGATTATTACAATAAAGCAAGACATTGACAAGAGCACAAGGAGTAGGCATAACTATTCAAGCAACAGGAAGCCACAGCAAGCAAGCACTAATGATAGACATTTGATTTTCCGGTTTCTGGGCTTTTTACAGGAGGACTCACTTATGTGTATGCTAGCACATGGGTGGACATTTAGAGCAGCGGGAGATAAAAATAATAGAATCAGAAGAATTGGGTTAGAAGAGAAAGAAACAGAATGGTGATGGTGAGAACAGAATATAATGGAAATGGAGGAAATGTTAAAAGAAAGGAGGGCATTAAAGGGATACTGTCATGGGAAAACATGTTTTTTTCAAAACGCATCAGTTAATAGTGCTGTTCCAGCAAACTTCTGCACTGAAATCCTTTTTTCAAAAGAGCAAATTTTTTTTAATATTTAATTTTGAAATCTGACATGGGGCATTATCAATTTCCCAGGTGCCCCCAGCGATGTGGTTTGTGCTATGATAAACTTCAGTCACTCTTTACTGCTGTACTGCAAGTTGAAGTGATATCTCCCCTCCAGCAGTCCATCAGCAGACCAATGGGAAGGTAGCCAGATAAGAGCTCCCTGGTAGATATAAGAACAACACTCAATAGTAAAAATCCATGTCCCACTGTGACTCCTTCAGTTACATTTAGTAAGAGAAACAATAGCCTGTCAGAAAGCAGTTCCATAGTGCAGCACTGGCTCTTTTTGAAAGCATATGACCAGGCAAAGTGACACACCTATATTACAACTAAACAAAAATACACTTGCTGGGTTAGAAATTAAATTTTACATGGTAGAGTGAATTATTTGCAGGGCAAACAGTGTAATTTAAAAATACACCATAAAATCTTAACAAAATCCCTTTAAACATAGAACCAATAAATTAGGAAATTGTGTATGGTTGGGACCCTGTGCTACAGGTACTATCAAATGCTTATCGAATAGTTTTAAGCAATTTTTTCCTCGATATTCGATTTTTCGATGAAATCTTACGATTGAATACTGATTGTTCGATTTCGCAAAATAATCGTATTTTTTCCTTCGAGTGTTCGAAAAATTCGTATGATTCGAACGATCGAGGCGTTCGATCGTACGAATGGTATTCGAGCAGGTGTTTGTAAAAGAAGCCTATGGGGGATTCCTATAGGCTTCTGTTGCTATTTGGTAGGCTCAATCTGGCGAAGTAGTCAGTCGAATAAATTTTAAAGTTAAAGTCCTTCGATCATCGAATGGTTGAATATCTGATCATTCGATCTATTCCCTCATTCGAATTTTCGGTATTCGATGATCGAAGTGGCCAAATTTGCATATTCGATCCTCTGAAAAAATCGTACAATCGGAATTCGATCGAACTTCGATCTCTTCACGTGAATTTTGTAAATTTGCCCCTGGGTGTTTAACAATGCAAGGGTGGGTAGAATCCATATTAGGTACAGTGTCATCTCAAAAAAATTTAAGGCCAGATATGGATAGGGATCAAATGACTGACAATGCACCCTCAGCTCAGCACTGCATAATCCAGTATGTAATGTCACACAGGGAAAGCAGCAGGCCAGAGCCAATGTAATGTTGACTTGAAACTTTGGCCCTTAGCAATCCACAGTATATTATAGTGTTATTCATTTTTAGGGTAATCAGGTTTAGAGAAATATAATGCAATGTCATTTTGATTCCTTCACAAAAAAAGATTTACGCAATATTACAGAACTTATCAAAATGGAAAATGATATGCACTGGCAAAATAACAATACAGCCAACTACTCATAGAGGGAAGGAAATAGGTCATTCTGCACTACAATTAGGAACGGAGAGGTTATATCATATATTGGGAAGAAGCTCAATGTCATAACACTGAGTGGGGCTGAGTTTATCAGAACTTAAGTATGGCCTCTAATTTCTCTTGTGCTTCAGGCACAAAAACAGATTTGAAACCCTATGAGGCACATAATAAACTAAATTACATTGATAAGTAAAGTCAAAATCCTGATGGAGAAAATAAACATCATGAAAAATCAGTCTAGTGTTTGCAAGCAGCATGAAAACAAATGCTCAAAATCTATAAACAAAAAATGTGTAAACAGAAAGAAAAATGTAAATTGATGCACCCACAGCTTGCAATTATTTGCAAATATTACCCAAAAACATAAGGGTGTGTCTTTGTTTATTTCCCTGTGTGTAGCTGCTTTCTGGGCTTTTATAAGTTACCTGACAAACAGCAGCAAAACTGCCAAAATGTAAATGTCAACCAGTCCATATAGGTTCCTATCTTGCTTTGGATTTCAAGAAAACATGGGCAAATTAATTATATTATTAGCAGTTAGTACCATATGTAACCTAGGGCCAGGGCCACATGTAACGGATCTCGGCTGCTGCTCTGCTGCCACCTGGATACATTGGTGCAGGCAGACACAGCAGATTTTGATGCAAAACCTTCTGTTTCGCTGCAGAAATCTGCGTCTACACCCATGCCAAGGCAACTTATTTGGATGCAGGCAGGGCCATAATCGGGGGTCACGGGGGGGCGTAGCCTAGCCGTAGTTTTCTGATTAGCCGGGCCCCGTTTACCTAATCCAACAGGGCCTGCTAAAATTTGCATTGGTGGTTAGCGGCTATTCCAGTTGGCTGGGGCCCGTGTGTATGCATGATGTCAGTATTTACTCTATTAAAGGTGGACGTAGCCTTCCGCTTGCAGGCAGAAGACGAGTTGGGGAAGGTGCTGCTTACTGGAAATGGCAGTGCTGGTAACAGAGTCTCTGCCTGAGAAGGAGACTGCAGAGAAAGAAGACATTGTTAAAGGACAAGGAAAGGACTGGTTATTTTTTGACCAAGGGTTTAAACCAAATGGCTCTTATTTATTCATTATAAATACAGAATAATTGTAAAACAATGTGCAATTTAGGTTAGAGCAGGAACCTGCTTAAAGAGTCTACCTTGACGTGGTGGCAGGCTTAATAAACCTTTGGCCAAAAAGATTTTATGTACTGTTTGTGTCCGTGTGACCTTGTACTGGTGGTTGGGGAGAGGCGTGGGGGAAGCGGGCCTAGAAAATGTTGTTGTTGTGGGCCCTGTGATTTCTGATGCAAGCACATCAAATAGGAGACCAGCAGCAGTGGATACTCAGCCTGTGTTTCCCCGCAGTATAAGATACACTACATATGGCCCTAGCCTAAACCCCACCAAGAAATGGGCAACCGATTGACCACCAGTAGTAATTGGGGTTAGGGGTATGCACGAACACCTAATCCATAGATGGTCCCTTCCTATACCATCACAAACTTACAGTCCTATGCACCAGTTTACAAATTTTTGCACAAGGGTAAAGAGGACAAAAGTTAGAACCTGCCAGTTAAGTAATGAGTAAGAGTCCAGAGTTTTACCCAAACCTCTTAAAAGGATGTATACTCAAAAATATTTTTTGTATAATGTATAACATATTTAATTTAAAATAACTACATTACTACAACTGTTTTTATTGCAACTGAAAGCAGTATTTGTATGTTTGCCCCTTTCAAATATCTGCAGTGCTGGTTCTTAAAACAATATGGCAGATGCCAACCAATTAACAGCCTTCAAGTAGATCAACCTTTTTCTTTTTCTTCAAAACTGGAGAACAGAAAGGCATAAATAACTGTACAAATATTTCTAATTTATTTTGTAATGAAATCTTTGGTCACTCCTTGATTGAGGACCACAACAATGTTCCAGTGCGATCCTTGTCAGACATGAAATCAAACCTACCCAATACATATCTGGCCCTTTTGTAGCCAGGCCCATCTTTAGGTCCCATACTTAGCCCAATAATCGTCATATTTCATCTGGAAGGACCAAGTCAGCAGTTTTGATTTGAGTATTGCTAGTTGACTGCTCATGGGTCTCCAATTATCATGTCCAGGCCCAGACTGGCAAACTGTGGGTTCTGGCAAATGCCAGAGGGGCTGCTGTAAGTTGCTATAGACAGTTACTATTTATTGGGCTGGCCAGGGGCTGCGTGGACATTTGTGTACTTGGCATGGCAGGGTATATTATGATTCCCAGTCCGGACCTGATCATGTCTTACAGTTATGGACAATATATAATGTATGACAATTAGAAAGGATGAAAGCCTTTTCCAGTAGGAAAATTGTTTGTTAAAAAAAGTGTTCTTGCAATAAAGATTATATTGCTGGGAGAGATTGATGGCTGAAGAGGACAGCATGTATTACTGAAGCAATGTCTTCAACCTGCAAGAAGCAACTGCTGGCATATAGGCCTTGAGCGAGAGTTATGAGAACAGAAAGAGTCAGACTTAAAGGGGTTGTTCACCTTTGAGATAACTTTTAGTATGATGTAGGGAGTGATAATCTGAGACAACTTTCATTCACTTTCATTTTTTATTATTTGTGGTTTTTGAGTTATTTACCTTTTCATTCAGCAGCACTCCAGTTTGCAGTGTCAGCAATCTGGTTGCTAGGGTCCAAATTACCCGAGCAACCATGCATTGATTTGAATGAGAATATGGAATATTAATAGGGGACGGTCGGAACAGAAAGATGAGCAATAAATAGTAGCGATAAAAATAAATGTGTAGCTTTAGAGAGGATTTGTTTTTAGAGGGGCTAGAAAGAGTCAGGAGAAGAAGGCAAATAATTCATAAACTATAAAAAATAAATAATGAAGACCAGTTGAAAAGTTGCATAGAATTGGCCATTCTATAACATACTAAAAGTTAACTTGATTGTGAACCATCCCTTTAAAGGACAAGGAAAGTCTAAAGTAGAATAAGGCTAGAAATGCTTTATTTTGTATACTAAACATAAACATGAACTTACTGCACCACAAGCCTAATCAAACAAATACTTTCAAAGTTGGCCACAGGGGGCTGTCATCTTGCAACTTTGTTGAACATCTTTGCAAGACCAAGACACATGCTCAGTGTGATCTGAGCTGCTTAGGGATTGTCAGAAATTATCAAAACAGCACAAGTCAAATAACATCTACCAGAAGCCGATACAGCAAGACTGATTAATAATCAGAATATACAGACTGCTGTCGGTCCTGTGTTGTAATGTAATCTAATGTGGATTTTATAGTTTTTGTATTGTTTAATATAAACATTCTCCAACTCAGTGGCTGCAGCAAATTTATCTTCCAAATAGAATCCCCGTTTATCTGTTTAAATCTGGATCCATGATCTTTGTCCCTGCAGCTGGAGTTGCAAACAGTAAAGGGCATGTAAAGGCAAAAATAAAATCTAGGGATGCACCAAATTCACTATTTTGGATTCCGCCAAACCCCCGAATCCTTCAAGAAAGATTTGGCTGAAAACCGAACCAAATCCGAACCCTAATTTGAATATGCAAATTAGGGGTGGGAAGGGGAAAACATTTTTTACTTCCTTGTTTTATGACAAAAATTCAAGCAATTTCGCTCCCCATCCCTAATTTGCATATGCAAATTGGGGTTCGGATTCTGTTCAGCTGGGCAGAAGGATTTGGCTGAATCCAAATCCTGCTGAAAAAGGCCGAATCCCGAACCGAATCCTGGATTCGGTGCATCCCTAATTAAATCCAATACAAATCTCTACATAGTCGTCAACTGCAAGCTACTGGAGTTCTGCATGGCTGGGAAGTAAGGTGGGGACTCCCCCTGTTGTTCATAAGTATGATTGTTTCCCTGCACAGCAGTTAGGGACCGTCTGACAATTCCTATCCACAGCAGTAAATGAAGGGAGAATTTCACTGAATACAGCCACACAGTACAGTACACATTTTTAAATTAAAGTATATTGGAGATAGATTTCTTTTTCATTAAAGAAATTTTTTGCCTTTCCTTGTCCTTTAACCTACTAAAATAAAAATGTTTCACATGGTGCAGTGCAACATATCAGCTCAACTAAGGAACAGCAATATTTATCAGTACATACTGTACCCTAACATCCACCATGAACATTTATATGAAAATGCAATTGTGGATTGCATGAAGTACACACGACAATGCAATTTACTTTCTCGAGAACCTACAAAAAACATATATTTTGTGTATGAGAAACAAGCATTCCATATGGTTTAGCAGAAATATCATTACCGCTTTTGAACAGTGAAGCCACTAAAACCTTGTAAGAGCTTTTATGGAGAGATATCTTATACCTCCCAACTCATTTTGGTCATGACAATTCATGGACCCCAGAATGGGTGAGGATCAGCTGAAAGTTTGCAGGGTTTTGGGGCCTGCCCACTCTTTTGCATAACAAAAAAAAACACACACACACACACAAAGGGACACTATAAAAGGTCTAGTAAATTATAGAATAGAAGATAAAATACCTTATAATCACACTAAATAAGATGAACACTAATGAACCAGAAAGAATGTCAATTTCTAAATACTGTCCATTTGTCCTATAAATATCCTACACTGGGCATAGCATTTAGTTAGATCATGTACAAGCAAATACAACAAGAGGGGCATGCTGTCATAGTGTAAAACAGTATAGCTTGTATTGTAATAAAAAAAGTATAATTCTTTGTAAAAAATAAATAAATAAAGGGGGAGGAGGAGTAGTAACAGGGGGTCAAGAAATGCATAACCAGTGGTGTAACTAGCTGTTACTGGGCCCCACAG
Organism: Xenopus borealis; assembly: GCA_024363595.1. Classification (NCBI taxonomy): domain Eukaryota; kingdom Metazoa; phylum Chordata; class Amphibia; order Anura; family Pipidae; genus Xenopus; species Xenopus borealis. The sequence goes on from CM044443.1 coordinate 94,176,285, forward strand.
CAAATTCATTTTAGGGCCCCCAAAATATCCAGAGATTGTCCTGTTTTGCCTATAAATGCTGAAATTGCTCATTATTTGGGCCTCATTGGGGCCTCCTATGCCTCCTGGGCCCCTCTGCAGCCACAGGGCCTGCTTCCTCTATAGTTACACCCTTGTGCATAACCTAATTTTCTACGTCTGAGGTAATACTTTCCTAGAATGGAGCACCTGAATCTGTATACAGTGCTGCCCAGAGAAGTGCTGTTGGGTTGGGTGCAACTGGGCACTCCCTAAAATGCCTCCTAGCTTGTACATATTTCAGACATGCAAACTAGTGAGTCCTGGGAGCTGCAAGCTGCTGGGGAGCCCTTAACATATTGCTTATAATGGACACTAATGGCATCCACAGGAGTCATATATCTGTTGATGCCCTGGTTGCTGTGGAAAATATATGACTACAGAAAGCAGAGAAGTAATGTTATGTGAACAAGTAATGTATATTTTCTTATACTTTACTGCAGCAGGAAAATAAATAAATAAAACATAATAATAATAATGTATAAACCCATTTTAGAAACTAAGTGTATGTTCCTTTGAACCAAAATAATTTCAGATGTTGTCTCATGAGACTGATTTGGGACTGGCAGAGACTGAGAAAGAAGATGATTGTTTAAGAGCCCACGAGTGATAGAGCATACTGAAGTCATATGAGGTCACATCACAACAGAAAACTGGTCGGGGATAACCGACAATATTGGTTATCATGCTATCACTGGGGAAATCGATTTTTAAATTACAGATTCATTTTAAAATGTATTTTTCTATTGCAAATTCCATTGGGAGAAGCGTTATCTTCTGTTTTCTTGCAGCATTGCTGCAGGAAGTGAAAACATAAATTAAAGTCATAAAATGTCTTTAAACTCTAGTCCCTCATTGACAAGCAATGCTTTTTACAGCACAGCTACATAAGTGGCTATTGCACTACAGAACAAACTGATAATGCATATGTTCGTTAAGTGCTTGATGAAGCCAGTTATGGACCCTGATAGAAAAAAAAGATAATTATTGTGTTGGGTGATTAAATATATGTGTATAAAATCTGTTCTGGAGATTTCATACGTCATGCTATTTATACTACCAGAAACATAATTTCCCAATTGGGACATTTTGGTTTATACTTTACTCCTGGTAAACCCCACCTACTTTCTTCTCACCCCTTAGAGGTCCAAGAACAAGGAAGTGTGTGATTGCATCAGTTGGTGTTTACTTTAGTCAAGTCTTTGACTAATTTATAAAATAAAATGCATTGGTAATATTAATAATAAATAAAAAGGTAGCTTAACCAAGCAGCATTCCACTGTGTACTTTTATCTGATTTTGGCCATGTTACTCATCTGGCAATAACATTGTAAGGTGGAAGATTTAGCTAGGTGGAAAATCCATTTTAATCCCAGGATGGAAACATAAGCCAACACAGTGATGACGGGCACAAAACCATCCTCCAGCCTCCCCTGAGACTAAATGAGCAAAAAAAGCACAATTTGAACTTCAACAAGCACTGCCAGATTATACATTATGCAACCATTTGACTTGTAGGCCAATCTAGTGGATACCCAAATACCTTCTTGTGTGTGGTTGCATTAATAAGGCCATTCTTGTTTACTCTCCATTTATGGCAGCATATTGAAATACTATTGAACGTCCATTTCTTTTCTGTCCCACATAAACATAATCATTTTCAATATTCTCAGTATAATTTGATGTATATACCAGCTGGCTAATTTTGGACAAAATAACCCAAATATTATACTGCATGGTGGTCCTTTAAGAAGCCCCGTATATCAAGACTGTGAATAACCCTTTAAGTGCCAGCAGAATTTCACATTTTGGTTACGTGAAATGCCAGCCGTTTTTGAAACATTTGTGCTGTCTTGCTTTAGGGGCATTTTCTGAGAGGAAACCTATAGTTTACCTAGAAAAACTATACATTGTTTTTTTTCAGGAGAAATAGAGCTTTCTAAATCTGCCTGTGTTTTCATGTATTTCCACCTCTGCAAAAAAATTTACAGCTCTAAATACAAAAAAAATGAAAAATTCCTATTTTTCACAGTATATACATTTATACCAGAAAAATATTTAATTTTACGCATGAAAATCCAACTGATTTAGAAAGCCTCATGTCTCTAGTGTAACTGTTAGGACTATTAGGCGCCCAGGGGAAGTAGTGGACCAAGGAGGAAGCTTAGGGATTAAAGGGTCCAATAGCGTAGCACCGGCAAGGATCAGGCAGAAACAGGTCAAAGTCCAGG
>CM044443.1:94188482-94244791 GCA_024363595.1 Xenopus borealis
ATATTGAAAACATGTTTTATTTTGCACAGACTATCTATTTACCCAGTTTTTACTTTTATAATGAACAATCCCTTTAAGGCATAATCCTAGATCTGCATCTCCTACTAAAACTAGATATAAGTGTAGAAATTGTCAATGTTTCGTAAAGGTCCATTTTGCATTAGAACCCCCTTGCTTTAAGTCACACTGGGAGCATATCGGTGGTCTGAAATAGTTGTAGTGAGATTTCTATATATTGCTCTCCAAATAAACAATGAGCTAGACTGTGTTTGCTGCTAACGAATCAAGTGTGCTCTGCTCTGTTTTGCTTTGGCTCTATGGCAGCAGTTGTTTGTTTGTGGACTTTGAATGATGAGGCAATACGTCCTTTGAGAGCTTGGTTAGTTAGTGGCTGTTACATGCACAGTGGGTATTTTTTGCCTCCCATAGCACTGAAGGTAATCTTAAGTATTGAACATGATGCAACCATACAGATCATTCTGATCTAAATTTGTACTGACCTAGTAAACAGACAGAAACAGAACTCTGGTTTTCAAGGGGCAGTAAAAGCAAATATACATTTGTGCATAATGTAAGCAAAATAAATTTTTAACCAACCTTCCAAAACAATTTTAAGTACAAATTTGGAGATGTAAACTAAAAGCTATGTCCTGCACTGCTGGTTCTGACTAAATGTACCCTTGAAATAATGTAGCAGTAGTCAGATCACCTCCTTCCAAAACATCATTCATCATAATGCTTCCAACACTTCCATCATTGCTTTTCTTTAGGGTGATGGCACACAGGAAGATTTAGTTGCCTGCAATCCATCTCTACTGTAGGCAACTAATCTCCCCGAAACGCCTTCCGACCAGTAAGAATGCAAATCGCTATGGCTATGGTTTTACGAAGTCGCCCAAGTTTCTTTTTAAAAAAAATTATATATTATTATGTTATTATTACATTTATCAAAACAATAGCCAAGCATTTCCCCAAGGATTGCAAGCACAACGTGCAAAACCTCAATCTGTAATGTCTTTGCCTGCAATGCAACGTTTTTTGCCTCAACTGTACATTTTGCCCACATATCAATGCATAGATTTGCATCATGTAAACTGCACACAAATGACACATATTGCACTTGCAAGGGACAGAGTGACATATGGGTGGAACATTGGCTTGCACTTACACGTGTTTCAGTTGCTTGTGTTTCAACATCATGCTCCTATTGCTACAACACAAAAATAAGTGTACTAAGTTCTTATTCCCTGGTCAGGGCATGCATTTGGCAGGCTCCCTTTGTATAGGTATGGGACTTATTATCCAGAATGCTCTTTTGGATAACGGATCTTTCTGTTATTTTGATCTTCACATCTTAAGTCTACTAGAAAATCCTTTAAACATTAAATAAATCCAATAGGCTGAGTTTGTTTCCAATAATGATTAATTATACCATAGTTTGGATCAAGTACAAGGTACTATTTTATTATTATAGAGAAAAGGAAATTGTATTTAAAAATTGGATTATTTGGATGAAATGGAGTCAGTGGGAGAGAGCCTTCCCGTAACTCAGAGCTTTATGGATAACAGGTTTCCAGATAACCGATCCCATACCTGTACCTTAAATGGATACTGTCAGGGATCACTTAATAGTGCTGCTCTAGCAGAATTCTGCACTGAAATACATTTCTCAAAAGTACAAACAGATTTCTTTATATTTCATTTTGAAATCTGACATGGGGCTAGACATATTGTCAATTTCCCTGCTGCCCCAAGACATGTGACTTGTGCTCTGATAAATTTCAGTAACTTTTTACTACTGTGCAAGCTGTAGTGCTATCACCCCCTCCCTCCCCCCCAGCAGCCTAACAACAGAACAATGGGAAGGTAACCAGATAGTAGCTCCCTAACACAAGATAACAGTTGCCTGGTAGATCTAAGAACAACACTCAATAGTAAAAACCCACTGTGACTCCTTCAGTTATATTGAGAAGGAAAAACAACAGCCTTCCAGAATGCAGTTCCCTTCTAAAGTGATGGCACGTCACATGACCAGAGGCAGCTGGGAGATTGACAAAATGGCTAGCCCCATGTCAGATTTCAAAACTGAATATAAAAAAATCTGTTTGCTCTTTTGAGAAATTGATTTCAGCGCAGAAGTCTGCTGGAGTAGCACTATTAACTGAAGTCTGCTGGAGTAGCACTATTAACTGATGTGTTTTGAAAAAAACATGTTTTCCCATGACAGTATCCCTTTAAACACCAATGCAGATTCAACCAGCAAAGTTCTAGCACAGAGGACGATAGGTAGATGAATGATTATTGCTTATTTCAATTCAGCTGAGAGAAATTCAGTGGCCATTTTTGCATGTAGCGGTGTGTGGCAAGAGTAAATTAGCCTTTTTGTGTTGTTTTCAAATGGCTGGATATAAAAAGTTTAGTTTTACCCTTGTAGCTTCATGGTTTTTCAGAAGTCAGGAGCAGCATCCGCAGAACAGAAAGAGAAAATAAAAATATACTTCCCCAAGAATATTCCATCTCTCTGTGCCAATATTCCACATCTCTGTGTGAGAATGGTAAAAACAATCTACTTAGTATAATCAAACAAGGATTGGAAAGTATATGAGTGGCATGAGTTTCAGTGTGGCATTTTGGTAGTCTCTTGTGATTAGGTGTTGGTAGGTATGGTTACGCCAACAAAGAAAAGCAGCAGAATGTCTCAGTATGGGAGTTTATTTCTTTCTTTCCATCACATTATCCCACCCCTCTTTATCTGATGAGTCCTCCTTTTTGCCCATTAAACCTTCTGTTTATTCTTCCCGTCTCTTAATTTTATACCCTCCTCTCCTTTTTGGGGTATATTTATCAAAGACTGAAGTTAGAGGTTGCAACGGTCTTCTAGAGTGAAATTCTGCCACTCTTCATTCATTTCTATGGGATCTTCCAAGGCGTGTTTATCAAAGGATGAACTTTCATTTTCACCCAATGATAAATGTTCTTTTAAAAATCCCATAGAAATGAATGGAGAGTAGCGCCAATATACCCCTTCACTATGATAAATCTACCCCTTTATGTTTCACATCCCTAGTTACTGTTCACCTATCATTTTCTTTTAAATTCTTTGTTGTTTTTTTTTTTTTTATTTGTGTTCCCTGGTTTTCCGAGTCACAATTTTAATCTGCAACACTTTTTTCTCTCCATTGTGCTTTTTTACTTTCTGTTCTCCTTTTGGATACTTTCTACTTTTGCCCCTACCCCATTCATCCACTTCGCCATTTCAACCTCATTTTTTTTATAGCACAAGAGCTTCCTACTTATTTCCCTTTTCTCCTCTGGGCTCTTTTTTTCAGGTTAATATTCTCATTTTTCTACCTTTTGCCTTACCCCTTACTCTTTTATACAGAATCTTTAGTGCAATCTGTACAGTGATCAACCATATACAGTTTGCGTAAAGCCTTATTATGAGATTGCAATTAAAGTCATGCAGTAATTGGCTTCATAAGATTTTTTGCATGACATCATCATTTACACATGTTGTATGTGGAATAACTGAACCACTGCAACAAACAGCGGTGTGCATGACAAAAACTAATTTGTATGTGGGTTTCTAAAAATCACAAGAATGGAAAAAGCGCACTAGTGGTATAGTAGGAACACCTACTAAGTAGGTCACCCTGCAAGTTACAATAATGACAGCTCATTAAGTATATGTATTGTTGTTTTTCACCTAGCCTGGGAAGCATGGCAAATTCATTTATCAGGCATACTTGTTTTTACCTTGGAATAAAGTCCCATCCTAAAAAAAGACATATCAATCTAAGGAAAACAACTAGGCACTTATCAAGTAATCAGTTTGATTTAATTACTGATTTTTTTTATGTTACGCTGATTAGCAGCCAATCACAAATGCATATGAGATACCTTCCGTGTCTGATTTGGCTGCAGATATCTGGGATTTAGACATAAGGCATATGCCTATGCAGCAGAATAGAAAGTGTAATATAAACTAGAGTTGCCAACATATAATTTCATCTATTAGGTCATACTACCTAGACGGTACCAGTAAATAGCCTTGTGAAGTTCAAGTTTACAATACGAGTGAATCTTAGTTCTTTGTGGGAATCATAACTTTCAGTAATACAAAATAAAAACTAAAGCAAACAACTATATCTTAACCAAGAGCACACTTTCATATAACATATATACAATAGCACTCAAACCGAATGCCTGGGTGTTTAGATTCAGAATACATTCAGAATGCAAGTTCTTTCAGTGTTTCCACCCAGGTGTCAACTCTCCCAAGAGAGCAAACATAGAAATCAAATACCTCGACAGGATATTCTGGCTTTCTAACATACATTAATCAGCTGACCTTGTTAATTATTATTATGCTTTTTTTATTTAAACCCGTTAAATACACAACATGCTGTTCATTGATTATTCAGGTACAATGAAATTCCTGCCTGTGGAACTTACAATCTAAGTGTATGATATGCAGACAGAGGTGATTTGCCCAAAACCAGAAGGAAGAGGCTATTTCACCTATTGTCAACTCCTGTATGCCAAACACAGGATTAAAGATCAAGAGAAATGACTTGTGCTACATTATGTAGTAGTAGAAGTATTATTGTGTAATGCCAGGGAAATCCACAATCAGGTCTGGATTGGGAGCCAAAATAGGCCATGGCATTTCAGATACAAATAGACCCAATAAGCTCCACACCAGCCCACTAAATAGGGACTTTCTATGGCATCTTATGGCAGCCCCTCTGGCATGTGCCAGAATACGCAGATTGCCAGTCCGGGCCTGTCCACAATCATATAACACTATACCCCCACTGACTTATGAAGGATTTTTTATCATGGAGTAGCCAAAAAATGTGCCCTTGTATCAGTTGGCCTATGAAAAGGGCACTGTGCTGCACTGCCTATACATGGTTAATGAATAATATGACTGCAAGAAGCAAGCACTAAGTTATAGAAGCTCAGTCAAGCTGGAATGTGCATTGTGGGCAATAGGCATAGGGATTTGTAACAGCTTTGTGCTGGTGTGAAAATAAGCCATGTAATCTATGGTCTGTGAGCCAACCCATAAGATGATGTAAAATATAGACACTTAGACCACTTAGTCATGGATGTGCTATCATAAAGAAGGAGACTTCTGCCTAAATCAGTAGACATATTGGAAGCATTATATTCAGTGAATGTTGGGTAAGTGTGCATTAGACCATAATAATCAATCTTTAACCTTCACCAAGGCCCAATATAGCTGCATTTCTTGAAACTACATGCTTTGAGTGTTTGTGAAATCATGGGTTACAAGTATAGGTAAGTGTCCTGCTATAAGACACCTAAGGCTAACCCATTACTTCTTGCTTTCTGGCTGGTTGCAGGTAGCAGGTCAGGCTGTAGGTAGTTGCAAGTCAGGTAGGTACTGGTAAATCTGGAGGCTCTAAGAAACCCATGCAGGTTTATAATATAGGGATGCACAGAATCCACTCTTTTGGATTCGGCCAAACCCCTGAATCCTTCCTGAAAGATTTGGCCAAATGACGACCCGAATCCAAACCCTAATTTGCATATGCAAATTATGGGTGGGAAGGGGAAAACATTTTCTACTTCCTTGTTTTGTGCCAAAAAGTCACATGATTTCCCCCCTGGCCTTTATCTGCATTTGCAAATTAGGATTCGGATTTGGTTCAGCCAGGCAGAGGATTCGGCCTGCTGAAAAAGGCCGACTCCTGTCCGAATCCCGAACCGAATCCTGGATCCCTAGTTAAAAAGCACATTCTTTCAAATCTACAGCCCTTAACGTGAGGAGACTATATACCAACTTAAGCCTCCATCATGACAACCAAGGGCAAAGAACAGTTGTGGCCTTGGATATAGCCAAGGCGTTTGATACACTGGAATGGGAGTATCTGTGGCAGGCATTAAAATCATTTGGTTTTGGCCCAAAATTCATTAATCTGGTCAAACTACTATACGTGGCCCCAACGGCTTCAGTTAAAATAAATAATACACTTACAGACTCATTCCCTCTGTTTAGAGGCACTAGACAGGGGTGCCCTCTCTCACCCCTTCTATTTGCGTTAGCAATAGAACCCCTAGCCCACTTAATTAGAAATCATAAGGACATAACAGGCTTAAAAATTGGCAACAGAGAGGAAAAAATTCAATTATATGCCGATGATGCCTTGGTATACTTAGGGGACAGAGGGGTATCATTGTTAAATACAATGTCTACTCTAAAAGAATTTGGGAGTATGTCAGGTCTAAAACTCAATCAATCAAAATCCATAGCCTTTTTGATTGACCCCTTGAACATACAGGAGCAGCCTACTATCCTACCCTTCAAAGTGGTAACTGAGTTCACATATTTAGGGGTATCTGTGTCACCCACTCTCCATCACTACCAGCAAATCAATCTAGATCCTCTCCTTGTCTGGATGTCTAACAAGATCAAATCATGGTCTAATCTACCCATAGGACCGGCTGGTCGGGTACAATTAATCAAAATGCTTTTTCTGCCCAAACTCCTATACATGCTTCAACACTCACCAATATGGGTTCATAAGTCCTACTTTGCTAGAATAAATGCCTTATTTCGCAACATGATTTGGTCTCGTTCCAGACCTAGACTAAAACTTGGTAAACTTATGCGTTCTAAATCCAAGGCTGGACTACCAGATATATACTTGTATTACATAGCAACTCAACTGAGTCATCTATCTACTTGGATAGAAAACGCTCATCACAAATCCCTCCATTCCCTCTGGGCACAACTAACAGGTTTAGAAAGAAATCCAATAAGCTGGATAATGGGTAAGCTTTCAATCCCTAAAAGCCACAATCTACGGCAGCCAATTTTCCAGACTCTTCAAAAAGTCTGGCAAACTGCTAATAAAGTGTTGGCATCCAACCTCACAGACCCACTTATGCCCATTTGGAACTACCAGTTCTATGCCCATGTGGTCAAGATGGGTCCAATGCGCAGCTGGGTAGACTGTGGCATTACCACAATAGGGGATATATGGCAAGATGGCAAAATTGTCCCCTTTGCGCAACTAAGAGAGAGATATAATGTTCCTCATAATCAATGGCTGAACTACCATAGACTAAGTAAAGCCCTTAAAGCAACACACAAACAAAATAATATTATAGTTGACAACCATCCATTGCTATTGTACATTAACAAGGGCCATACTAAAGGATTAACCACTATGCTGTACGCCAGACTTCAACAACTTGTGCATGGAGACAACCTGCAAACACTGCAACAAAAATGGGAGGAGGATGTGGGCATTATCCTAGACGAAGAGTGGCTGGAAGCCCAAGAAACAATCCAATTGGTATCCCCAAATAATAGGCTTAGAATTATTCAGCTATATATTCTACACAGAGCCTACTACACCCCAGCAAAATTACACATTATCAACCCTAATGTTCCTGACCAATGCACTAGATGTACACTAGTAAAAGGGTCACTTATCCATATGCTATGGAGCTGTAGTAAGATCACCCCATACTGGGGCTCAATTATGGATGCATTGGATAATGTTTTGCAAATAGTAACAGACAGAAACCCAAAATTGTGTATTCTAGGCATATCGCAATCACTTAATTTAAATCAGCACTTGACCTTATTTCTTCTAGAGGCCTTGCTACAGGCAAAGAGGTTGATAACAATGAATTGGAAAAATATAGCCCCTCCCACTTTTAACCAATGGGTACAGGTAATGCAGGACATATGTATGATTGAACAATTGGTGTACATGAAAAGGGGGGTCCCAACCAAGTTCCAAAAAATTTGGGGTCCCTGGCTGGATAAGTACCCTCTTCCTTAACAGCAAACAGCAACAGGGAAATAACATCTTAAGCATTGATAGAAACCAGCTATAATATACCCATAATACCATGGTTTTTCACCCTCTCAGCCTATAGCTAACTAAATATAACTATAATGCATACTATCTAATATGATTGTAAAACAATACAAATGTAAAGTGTCAAAGTGAACAATGTTGTACTATGCAATTTTCTGTTGATAAACTACCTGAATTAAAAAAAAAAAAAAGCACATTCTTTTTTATTTCTATGAAATTAATCATTTTGACCAACTAAAAACTTGAGTGCAGATTTCCTTCAACATGTGGGCATCTTTTTTTAATTTACTGACTCTCATTAAACTTCCCTTTATATTCTACTTTGAATAAAATCCTACACTATGCTGGAGGCTACAACTACATTTTGCCTGTCACTCCATGGTGTAATTGGCATCCCCTGCTGTGACCCTCATTCAGAAAAGAGTAGTATGATGTAAGAGTGGGCATGTAGGGCATGGCATTTTTCCTGCTGTGCATTGACCTTCTTATCAGCCTTCACTTGCTGATAGGGCTATTCATGCACCAGAACTCAGTATTATATAAAAATAGTAAATTATCAAAACATTTTAAATGCTCTATAAACCATGGCTATAACTGTGGTTGTAACAAGAGAAACTGTAAAAGCAGAAATATTCTCTATTACTAGATAGGGACTGATTTCTTTTTTTTTTATCTTTGTCTTGCTAAGGAAAACATGTGTCTGTGCATTTTATGGTTTTTGGCTTTTTTTATTTCATAATAGTTTGTCATATATTTTCACCCAGCTAGGGAAAGATTTTTGCCTATACATTACATTCGTGTTCATAAAATAATGTTGCGTGTGAAAAATCGTACGGTCCTAGTCATTCCCATGGGTCCGTATCTTTGGGAACAAACCCCAAACAAGAAGGCAGAAAAACATTTTTTTAGGTGTTCCATCGGGAATGACCGAGGCCAGTTAACTCATGTGGTGCCATGCAGTGTAATGCATTCGAGCACACTGTTTAAACAAACACAAAGGGTAATTTGGAATATGGGGGGGGGGAGATATATATCCTTTCACAGCTGGATAAAATTATTTTATAGTCGCATGTAAACGGTATTATTGTAATTAACCTTTCCAAATGTGCTTCACATTTTACAATTTAAAACTTTAAGGGAAGGAGGTTACAATCCTGATATATCACACTGACAAGCAAAACAACCATAGTAAAAGGTGCTGAGATGTTTTCTCAGGGGAGATTAGAATCCAGAGGGAACAGGGAATGCTTAGAGCAGATGGTGTCAAGCCAGAAGAAATAGACTAAAAGAAATGGCACATATTTTTATAGGATCCCTGCCATGATATCTGCCTTTGAACTCCAAACATTCTACTGACATGCCTTCAATCTACTTAGCATGTTTCATCATCTTGTTCCCTTATTATTTAATAAATAATGGATGCCCAGTTCCCAGGATGCCCTGCAGTTGTGCTAGTGACAGTATTATAAATGAAACAGTATGGCACACAGATTTATACAAGCACTGCTTACATACAAAAGTACATACTTTAGAGTCAATGTATTTAGAGATTGGCAGAACCTGCCTTAATCAGGAACACCAATAATTGTGTTGTTTTTTAAAGGTAAGAGAACATGGTGCCACTTGGGACTCCTATTGCCTCTACCTAGAGATACATTGTTTATAGTTAATTGGAGACAAGGGAAAATAATGATACAGGGAGTAAAGGCAAGATACAGGTTTTCGAGATAATCACAGTTTCCATTTTAAAACATTAACCCACAACAGGTATATATTTATACAACTATAACTGTTTTTATGTGCTTTCCTAGGGTGCATGAACCTATTTCAATCACTTTTCAGTCTGTGTGGCTGTAACTTTGAAATGGAACTGAAATGGAATCTGCAATCCAATCACAGCATTACACTACTCCCATTTCGAATGTCAAACTAAGGTCACAAAGGTCCATATAGAACAGGAAAAAAAGTGCAAAATAGCAGTGCAATTCTCCATATTATTTACTCACAGTACAACACTAAGGGGCTGATTTACTAAGGGTCGAATTTCGAAGTGGGAAATACTTTGAAATTTGACCCCTCTAATTTTTTTTGGGGGTCATTTTTGATCGAAAAACAGCTGTATTCGATTGAATGAAAATAATTCGAATCATCTGATTCGATCGAACGATGTTAGCCAAAATCCTTTCGAATTCAGAACTTAGAAGAATTTTCTGTCCAAGTTATGTGAGGTTTCCCATAGGCTAAAATGGCAATTTGGCAGCTTTAAAGGAAAAGTTCAGGGTAAAAATAAAAACTGGGTAAATAGATAGGCTGTGCAAAATAAAAAAATGTTTCTAATATAGGTAGTTAGCCAAAAATGTAATGTATAAAGGCTGGAGTGACTGGATGTCTAACATAACAGAATGCAACACAACATCCTGCTTTTCAGCTCTCTAAATCTGAGTTAGTCAGCGACTTGAAGGGGGGCCACATGGGACATAACTGTTCAGTGAATCTGCAATTGATCCTCAGCATTCAGCTCAGATTCAAAAGCAACAGTTATGGCCCATGTGGCCCTCCCTCAAGTCTCTGATTGGTTACTGCCTGGTAACCAGGGTAACCAGTCAGTGTAAACAAAAGAGAGCTGAAAAGCAAGATGTTAGACTTACAGTCACTCCAGCATTTATACATTACATTTTTGCCTAACTAATTATATTGAAAACATGTTTTATTTTGCACAGCCTATCTGTTTACCCAGTTTTTACTTTTACACTGAACAATTCCTTTAAGCTGGCGAATAGTCGAATTCGAAGGGTATTTAAACGGCCAGTACTTGGAAATTCGAATTTTAACAATTCAAATCGAATTTTGGGCTATTCTATAGTTGAAGTAGCCCAAAATTATGTTGAAATATGAATTTTTGAAATTAGAATTTTATTAAAATTTTACTTTGACCCTTAGTAAATCAGCCCCTAAGTGACAGATTTACTAATGGTTGAATTTCGAAGTGGAAAAACTGTGAAATTTTGGCATCACATTTTTTTTGCGGGGGTCATTTTCGAATTTAAAACGTTCGAATTGAACGATTGCATTGTTGGAATCGATCAATTCGAACGATTTTCCCAAAATCCTTCGATTTCTCAGAACTTAGAAAAATTTTCAGGAAAAAGTTCTAGGAAGTCCCCCATAGGCTAAAATGGTTATTCGGCAGTACTTCGAATTTCACATATTTTCAATTCAACTTGAATTTTGGCCTATTCAATAGTCAAAGTAGCCCAAAATTACGTTGAAATTGAAATTTGATTTTTTTTAATTCGAATTTTATTGGAATATTCACTTTGACCCTTAGTAAATGTGCCCCTTAGAATTCCAGTCACAATCAGATTTGCAAAAAATTGCTCAAGATACTAGAGGTCCAAAGCTGGCATTGATTAGTAAACTGCACACAATACACATAACTTCCACCTGCAAGGGAAGGGACAGCATATGGGCAGGGCAAAGGCACCCACACAAAAATCTTTCATTTTGTGCAGTTTTAGTGTTTGCGTGTGCGGAACACATGAAAAGATAGATGTTAGGTAAATGTCTCTTTCACTGGCTGATTAGCGGGTACTTGCAAGTTGTTTTCAGATACCATATTTTTAAACAAAGGCCCTCTAATTTCCTAATTTGGAGAATATGCTAAATATATATTTCATATGGAATTTTTAAAGGCTATGTGCACAGAAATGTGGGTGGATCCAAATAAGTATTACATTGTGCTTTTAAGATTTTACCACAGTCAGGCTGGCGCTTGCTTTTCTCTACTGAACTGTATAGCAAACCAACTATCCTCTTTAAAGGGGAAATAAAATCTAAAATAGAATAATGCTAGAAATGCTGTATTTTGTATACTAAACATAAACTTACTGCACCAGAAGCCTAATAAAGCAATTGATTTATGTTTTCAAAGTTGGCCACAGGGGGTCATCATCTTGTATCTTTGTTAAACATCTTTCCAAGACCATGAACATGCTCAGTGTGGTCTGAGTGTCTTTTGGGAGGCTAAGCTTGTAGGTCGTAATAAACTATCAAAACAGCACGATTCAAATAATTTCTGCCATAGAATACAACAAAACTGTGTAATAATCAGAATATGCAGACTGCACTGGGTCTGTGTATATAAATCTCTACACTGTTGACAGCTGCTCTACAGGGAAACAAACAAAGCCGCTCAAGTTATGGGAAGTAATGAGGGGCTCCCCCCTGCTGTTTGAAACTATGATCATTTCCCTGCAGAGCAGGTAGGGACCATCTGAAGTTTCCTATCCTCAGCAGTCAGAGAAATTAAAACGAAGGGGGAATTTCACTGCATACAGTAGGGTTTCTAATAAAAACGGTACACATTTTTCAATTAAGGTATATTGGAGATAGATTTCTTTTTCATTAAAGGAAGTGCAAATGGGATTTTGTCTTTTTGTCTTTACATCCCCTTTAATGAGAGCATTTTCAAGCAATCCCATGTAGAGTCACAATCTACAATCACAACTATCACATGAGGACGCTTAGACACAAATATGCTTGAATTAAAGAACATTACATGGCAGAGCCTACAGACTTTAATAAGGGGTCTGCAGACGACCAAGGATGTGCATTGCACTGGATTTTCACAATAATCTGTTGTATACAGTAACTGAATTATTTAGCCCTGCAGCAACTGTTATGTCAGATTGTACTACAATACAGTATGTGCTCTGTGATCAGCCTGGCTAAATCTCTTGTCCTCACACTCACAAATGTTTCTGTTAATGATTTCCAAAAAGGAAAACATGGAGGGTCAATCCCAATGCGAAGCCTTCTCCCTGAGTGTGGGGCATGTGAGGGGATCGGTCACATACAATAGGACGTCTCAGAGAATATTTCATGACAAATTAGAAGCACTAAATTTGTCAGAAAATTCACTATTAGTGGTTTTTGAAGAATTGAATGATGAACTCTGTGGTCAGTTGTTTTTTCATAGAGGTATAATGGAGAATGTGCCTAGAACTTGTCTTGGTTAGAAGCAACATTGCTCTGCCCATATTAGCCCCCCTTTTCAACCTTTTATGCTGCTGGGGTTAAAAAAACTGGTCATAACCACAAAAGCAACCTTTCCTGGGAGGGGTTTACCCTACATTCTATGTACCTTTTCTTTGGTGGTTAGTGGTTTTGGTTCTGGACAGGTTTGTATTATATCATAGTACAGGCTGACGCATAACTGTTTTTATCATCAAAATGATTTCTCAGTAGAGGTGTGCGTTTGAATGTGTAAAAATGTACCAACCTTTAAAATTTCAAAACACAAACAAAGCTGGCACCCAGCACACAAAATACTGAAAACACCATGATTTCTAGTGCAAAAAAAACAAGGCACTGAAACATTCCTTTTTATTGTTTTTTATATCAAAGCAATGGTTGTACAAAAAATGTACCATTCTTATGACAGGTGGCATTCTTAAAGAGATACTGACACCTGAAATTAAACTCTTTTTTTACATCTATTATAATATTGGCTTTGAAAGCTACTTCTAACTTTGCCATAAAGTATTTGCATGATGTTTTTACATTACCTGTCTGATCCCCAATGTTCCTGTATGAGGAGGCTGCCATATTTGTGCAGCAGGAATCCGTTAGCATTAGAGACTGTAACTAACAGGCTGAGATGGGACAGTCAGGTTGGCAAAGTCAGATTGTCAGAGAGTCAGGCCTAGAAACTTCAACTAACAATTATATACAAAAACAAACCTCTCAGCAAAAAATCATCAACATGACCTATAGGTAACATTTAAAGTACATTCATATGTTATATGTTAAAAAGTAATTTTTTTAGTGTCAGTATTACTTTAATACACAATTATTAGGGTTATGGACTGTGGTTTCAAAATCTTTCCTCTATTGAACTTCTCAAATTCCATATGGGAAGGTCAATCTATTAAAGGGTACCTCGCCAGGCAATTTGGAGCGATTTAAAAAATCGCGCCGCTCCGTGTGGACACGCGCCGGCGTTTTTAGGCCTCGCCGGTGCCTAGCTATTCGGGGAGATTCGGGGGCGATCCGTCGCGGCGAGAAGTCGCCAGGCGACGGATCGCCCCCGAATCTCCCCGTCTGGACTAAGCCTTTAGGCCAGAGGCAAACTTGTTTTCCCTTTTAAATTTTTCCAGATTGTAATTTAACAAAACCAATTACAAGGTCATATACATGGCTGGTAAATTTCAAAATATGTAAATAAAGAGCCTGTTTGTTGTCAACTTTCAAATGAAAGTAGGGATTCACCAAATTCATGATTCCCCATTTGCTGAATCCTTTATGATTCATGCTAGATAACAATCTTTAATGTAGTTAAGAGGTGTTGGGGGGGGGGACAATATATTTACTAACACAAATGCAAGTTATAGCAGCTTTTTGTGCTTTCAGACGGAATGTATTTCCTGTTACTTGTGAGGCAGTACCTACTTCCTTTCTTTCAAAAATTCCTGTTGTGTTATGCTTTATGTCTGAGATTTTAGCTTTCTTAATGATTAAGCATTATAGTGGTAGACGCTATTGTTCGTATATGAAGCCCATTGTGTACAATACGGTAGAATTTATTTAGCTTTTATCTGGCGCCAGAAAGGATAAATTAAATGCCACAAGACAGCCTCATTAAATGCCAGATAGTGCCCTGGGATCATGGATCTTAGCTTTAGCCAGAAGGCAAGTGTTTGCATAGGCACTTTCTTGCCTGTGTTTCAAAATGGGACATCAACTGCAACACTAGAGAGGGCACACCTATCAGTACACATCTTTCTACTTTGCTCGTCCTTCTAGCAGATAGGGCTTAAGGTCACCATACACAAGCAGTTTATTGGGCAGTGCATGGGGCCCTCCGAAGGGCTTCCCCGATTGATATCTCGATTGATAATTCAGGCAGATGATTGGCAGGTCAAAAACCCTGTCGGATCTAGGGCCACATTGGTTCATTGATGTGGTCCTCGATCTGACCGCCTGTATGATTCTCATAGTGATACAATCGTTTGGCCCTAGGGCCCACGATCGAATCAGCCCGATATCGTCCATCCCATGGATATTCCTTGTATATTTTGCCAGCCTTAGACTCAACTTTGGCTCTGGCTTATTCATTAAAACTTAAAGGTTATGGTGCAAAATCACTAAAGGGCAAATATTCGCCAGCGAATGTTCAACCACACTTCGTGCCACTTTGTTAGGCACAAATTTGTTACCACTACACTAATTCACTAAAATGTGAAGTTGAGTCTCAGCAGTCAAATATTGCCGAAGTTTTGCTAGCATTAATTAATCAGTGAGAACATTTTCTAGTAATCTTATGCGTTCAATTCTGCCTAGGGAAACTTCGTAGTAATCTTATGCTTAGGTCAATTTGAATAGGGCAGGTACATATGGGTCATATATAGCCAGGTCTATTGGTGCAAATGTTTGAAGTGGCCACTTATTATAACAAATGTCCAAGGAAGCAAAATAAAGACTAAAGAGGTCCTCTAATACACTAGACATGAGCCCACCTTAAAACAAATGTGGCATGCCCCTCAAATTGGTTAAAATTTGTTAACACAAAAATCTTTAATAGTTAGAACTTTTGAAAGCAATCTTGCTATAAAATATGAAAAAACGCCAGCGTATTTTTTAGAGCTTTTATGCTTTACCGGATAGGATATTATTTCTCTGACATAAGATTGAGGAGGTTGTAGCTTAATTTTATCAGTTCGCAAGATCTAAGGTGGCGACCTGAGCGATAGGGCCAGAAACTACACTAGTGACAATCTCTTTCGCTAACGAATTCTCCTCTACATCTGTGAGTAAATTGGTGATGTGCCTGAGGAGGGGATTTATGGTGAATTTTCGCTAGCGAAAATCTGCCCCTATGTCTTAGGTTTTTTCCCAATAACAACTGCATGTGCCAGGAGTAGCCACATTTGAAAACTGAAATTAGTATGAAAGATTTGACCTATGGGTTTATATATCTGAATAGAAACATCAACATAGAAATATTTCTAGTGATTTGGATATGTTTCTAAACAAATACAGGTAAAGGAATAATAGCACTTGCTTGCCAACAAACACCTTTTTAATGAAAAACAATTGTCTACCTCTGCACTGTAGCATATGTTGCAGTCAGAGTCTGTATACAAAATAATTATTTCCTAGGTATAAATAAATTCTTTTTGCTTACTGAGTCATCTATGTGGGTGCCTCTGGATGCATAATAAATGTCCATAGCTCGAGCATGAAAATATTATATGTTTTAAAGATTTTTGGATTGCTATTCTCACTGCTTGTAGTGGGTGGAGGATAAAGGTGGCCCTATTGCCGAATATTGTACGAAAAATCTTTTGTACCAAAATTTGTTTTGTACGATATATGTGCATCTATACACACAGATATCGTACGAAACACATTTTCATACGATATTCGGTGCATGTATGGTCGAAAACAAGCTGACCAATATTGGCAGAAGACTTGGATACTGGTCAGCTCATTGATCAGGCTGGATGGAAAATTTTGATGGGGTGCCTTTGAAGGCACCCAAACATCAGCCATTATATGATGACCTTAAGTGCTGAATCGGCAGATACAGGTAAAATTACATTGTTTCTACCTGTATATCTGATGATTCAGCTCTATACTTCTGTATTGAAACAAACAATCTTTCTTGGAAACCTCTTTTTACGTCTATAGCCACATTAATGGGAGTTGTAGTACAGATATGCCTGAAGGACTATATGATTCTAAGATCTTCCTAATATTTACCATGTACTCTGAATACTGAACAAATATTTTGAGGGACTAACATGGAGCACAGGCAGCTCTTAAAGGCTTTTGTTTTTATATTTAAATGTTTTTCATTTGGTTTTCAAAATATACCCAGGCAGTCGCCAGCTCTCAATAAAGACATACATTTGGTACATGTTATACGTCAGAGTAGCAAGCTCAATATTGGTTGTACATATAAGTTTTGCCTTTTCACATAATAGAAGAAAGAGCCCTGTACTTTATCATTTTCTTCCATATATCATTATTTCATATTATGATGACTATCCTTGTGTAACCTATTACCTTTCACTAATGTAGTTTAAACATTTTAACTTGAAATTGAAAAGACAAACCCATCTATGGTCCCATCAGTTCTCAGTTCTCCAGCTTGGAAGAGTCCCCATTACCTTTAGGGTAGGGACAGACAGGGAGATTCGGGGAGATTTTGTCGCCTGGCGTTTTTAGTAGGCGACAATCTCCCCGAATTTCCTTCTCCCTGTCTGCCCCTACCCTAAAACTTAAATGATGAGCATTGCTATTTGATAATCAGTCCCGTATCTATATTACAGCCATGGTGTCCACGTTTTCAAAAATCTGCTATGTGTGTCTGTTAAAAAAATTTTCTTGTGTCATTATCCAATATACTTTATGCTTAGTGGTTTCAGTAGATATCTGTTTGGTTTTCCATGCTCTACCTATGGTTTGTTTTGCTGCAGTCATAATTGCAATAAACAATTGCTATTGTATCCATGATAGTTCTTGTGGTTTTTTTTTTACCTAACAGCACAGTTTCTGGATGTTTAGGGATCACCACTTGGAATATAGAATGTAACAAACTGTAAATTCTAATCCAGTGCCTTTATGCACATGGGCATTCCCATCATATATGAAACATAGAGCCAACTTGTCCACAACCTATAAAGCATCTAGGATCTGCTGTTGGGACAAATTTGGCAATAGGAGCTGGGACTAAATACCATCTGAGTAAGACTTTATAGTTAATTTCCAATAGAGAAACATTTTTAGATGATCTCATAGTGTTGTTCCATACCTCATCATAGAAGTTGTTATATAATACAGAAATTGCTTTCCTAGTCTGAGGGTTTTTCAAACACCATTGCTCAAAAAAGGTTGGGATTTTATTGGTTATTTGAGCTAGATCCCACTGTTGATGCAGTCCTGCGACCTGTCTGTGTCCATTTGCAGCATTGTAACCTGATTGTTTGGCCTCAAGGCCAAATGTTCGGATTCACCCAATATCGCCGGCCGCCTTCAATGATGTAAGTAGCCCTAGATGTCTAAAATGGAAAATTGTAGGGAATAGAACAGGGATTTTCAGCAGTTTATAATTCAGATTATGATTGTATTGAAGCATGGGGCAAAAAGTTATGTACTGGGGACATTTGTGAACTATGTACACTATAAAGTTCTGGTTCTAAGCATCACCATCATTCAGGGAATTACCTATCCACCATGGGTACCCCAGCAAAAAAATGGCATCACTTCACTAACTAAGCAGTTAATGCTCTTGTGGTGGGAGGGATTATCTGCCTTTCCCCCCAACCATGGGGTCTGCTACCCTCTCACTGTATTACCACAAGTATAAATGTATGCATAACTGTACTTAAATAACTGCCAAATATATCTAGGCTAGTGCAACACATGTCTATCACTACATGGTCTTGCAGCTTCAGCATTGATTTTGTAGGGCAGAGACACACATGGAGATTTGGGGAGATTTAGTCGCCCCGCGACAAATCGCCTCTTCTTCGGGAAATAATCTCCCCTAACTGCCTTCCTGCCAACTAGAATCTATACCGCTAGCGGGATGGCGCTTTGTTTTCCAAAGTTGTCCTGTTGCCATGTGTGTCTCTGCCCTTAATAATAGTTATACCACTCACTGTGTGTATCTCTCTAAAGACTCTTAGGGTAGAACTATAAGGACGATTTACATGTGTTCCGATGGGAGGCGAAGAAACGCTGGCGTCAAATGCGCCAAATAAAAGTTAAGCTATAGTAATGTCGGATGTTGTTGCAGTACGCATGCATCCTTCATTTGTCGCCTCGCGTCTGAACGCATGTAAATCACCCATGTAGTATACCATTAAAGACTCACAGTTGAGATCAAACTACCCTTGCTTTCATCACAGGGGCAGAAAAGTTTCTGATAATGTTCACCCCTAAAAGAGCGAACATATAAGGTGCTTGATCGTGGGAAATGTCCTCTCCTGCGGTTGATGAAGAACCTAGCAATACCTGCCTCTACATCAAAAATGTATGTATTTTATTTTGTGCTGATAAAATACATTGCAAGGTCAAAAATTATTTATGCAAACGCATATAGTAGTATTTAGTCACACAATTCATTTTATTGTACTTTCAAAATATTTTGTGTTCACAGAATTTTATGCAGACAAAGTGTATACTGTGACAAATAAATTATGTTTACGGAATTGTGACAACATTAATTGTGCTGAAAATTTAATAGTGTACATCCTGCTATATACCTAATATTGTGGACAAAACCAGCATAGATACAACCTGCTAAACAGGAATTTGATTGTTCTGCCATATTAACAGGGGATTCCCCAGTGGGACCCATCCTAGGACAATTCCAATCAGCCTCATCTTATTTTAACCAAGAGCCTGTAAAAAATCTATATCACCTGACACTGTCTATAACTAATTGCTGTGACAGTTCCCCTTGTGTCAAGGAACACTAATGTGCCACCAAATGTGATGGCTGCATAGTGATCTACTGTCAATTTGTGGAAAATACTTGCTCTATGACTCCTAACATCCTTATATTTGGCAGGATGGGGTTCAGGGTGGGAACTACCGCGCGTGCACCAGGGCCCACACCCTCTTTGGGGCCCTCAGGACGCTCATCTTTTTGCTCTGAAAACTGCATCTGGGAGGGTGTGGGGGACCCGGCTTCTCCACCAGCCCTCTAGCATGTGGTTGAAGGTAAAGGACTAATAGCTGTAACAGTTGAACACCTATCATGCAACAAGACGTCCAAATAATAGAACACACACAGATCAGAGAGGGCGGCAGACAAGGCAAAGTAGAAATAAGGGCAGGGACCAAGTTGGACTTGAGAACTCAGAACAGGTAATTACAAATGAAGCATGAACAAGAAACAGTAGTCAAAACCGAAGGACACAGATAGAAGGCAAAATCCAGCATGTAACCCAAAGAGCAAGTGCTATAATCATGATGGAGGGTGAAATGTATCAAAGTAAAGTATAAGGACAAGCACAACGAGTCTAAAAGTGTAGTGCACCAGCATATTCCCTTCCTACTGTCGTTCACATAACACCAAGAACAGCTTTACCAGAAACAAATTAGCAAGATCCAGAAACCAACAAAATTGCTATTATTTGCATATTTGTATTTGCAAGCTCTCTACTGTAACAGAAAAGATACACAACATTTGAATTTTGCAAATATAAGCAAACACACTTTACTGCATACTGAATAGGCCTTCCTAGGAAACATACCTCAGGTTAAGGCAGAATACTGTATATCTGGGATATAATTCCTCCCCGCAGCAGTGGACCGAGACTTCAAACTGGCTCAATCTCTTAAAGGGACACTGTGATTTAAAGAAAATAAATGAGAAATAAAAGCAATTTAATGCATTTGGAGAGTTACTGTTTTCCTTGTGAACTATTTACACTTATCATCCCTTGCATTTCTGTCACTCAAGCCATGCATTTTTCTTTTACATTATTTTAAACTTTCAGTAGATTAAGGTGGCCATACACAGGCAGATAAAGCTGCGGATATTGGTCGTTTAGACCAATCTGACAACTTATCTGCCCATGTATGGGGGCTTCTGACGAGTCTTCCCAACCGATATCTGGACACGATATGGATCAAGAAGGTTGGATCTCTTTCCAACCGACCTGTCGGAAGTCCATTGCGCTAGTCGTAATCCAATATAGCCTTGCCAGTTAGTGGTATATCGGGGAAAGATCCACTCGTTTGGCGATGTCCCCAAAGGAGCGGATCTTTTCATCTATGGCCAGCTTTAGGCACAAACTACTCCTTCAGACCTACAACAAATACACGTTACAATATCAAGGCTTATGTTGCATGCAGTGCTTTGCAGTTGGCATATTTCAGAAACCTGAAAAGGGTCTGTGACTTCCTCTCGCTGCAATGGTCAAGTCAAGGAGGTCACCTAAGTATTTTCAAGCTCAAAAATGCTGATGCATGCACTTTTGAGTGTTTCTCATTCAAGTCAATGAAAGCATGCATTTCACATTAGGTTAAGAACTGCAGAAAATGATAATAAAGTAGGTGTTGATAGCATTTAGTTTACTTTCTAAAAATAATTCAATACATTTTAATACAGCTACTAGTATAATTTTAAACATATTCTCCGTGTTCTTACATGAAAGTTCTTGCTATACGGACAACCTGGAGTAAAGGATAGCATACTGCAGAATGGCATTGTGGTATAAACCTTTTAGAAAGCCTAGAGTATGACTTTATAATGCAAGTGCAGAAAATGACAGACCTAGAAAAATCAAGGCCACATTTCCTATAAGATACAATCAGAAAGATTAGTAGGCATATCCTGCACATGTATTCCTACCATCATTTGCAAGTCAAATATTTCTTTAAAGGGATACTGTCATGGACAAAACATGTTTTTTTTCAAAATACATCAGTTAATAGTGCTACTCCAGCAGAATTTTTATATTCAATTTTGAAATGACATGGGGCTAGACATATTGTCAGTTTCCCAGCTGCCCCCAGTCATGTGACTTGTGCTCTGATAAACTTCAGTCACTCTTTACTGTCTGCTGTACTGCAAGTAGGAGTGATATCACCCCCCCCCCAGCAGCCTAACAACAGAACAATGGGAATGTAACCAGATAACAGCTCCCTAACACAAGATAACGGCTCCCTGGTAGATCTAAGAACAACATTCAATAGTAAAAGCTAAGTCCCACTGAGACTGATTCAGAAATAACATCCTGCCAGAAAATAGTTCCATCCTAAAGTGCAGGCACAAGTCACATGACTGGGGCAGTTGGGAATAGGGTTGCCACCTGGCCGGTAAAAATTATGGTTGATCCCAATGTTATTAATAGAGAAAAAAGATAAATATATAATAGACCGGTATTTTTGTCCAGAAAAGGTGGCAACCCTAGCTGGGAAACAGACAATATGTCTAGCCTCATGTCAGATTTCATAATTGAATATAAAAAAAATCTGTTTGCTCTTTTATGAATTGGATTTCAGTGCAGAAGACTGCTGGTGCAGCACTATTAACTCATGCGTTTTGAAAAAAACATGTTTTCCAATGACAGTATCCCTTTAAGAATAAATTTGGAAAAGTGTAGAATTATTGTATTTTCCAGGAAAATGTTTGTCATTTTTGGTAAGCTTCACGTTCAAAAACATCACTTCGGACAACAGAAATATTTATTTACTAAAGCTTGATGTTTTCCAATAGTGGAAAAAAAAACTTTTGAGATTTATTATACCCCGATTCTGCAAAAAGTCCAAAACTGAAAATACGCCATCTCAGACCTGTCAAGGTCTCCCGGAGTCAGTGGAAGATTTCCCAATTCCAATTTGTAGATATTGTGGTTTGTACTGCGTTCAGCCTGATAATCCGAAAATATTTAGCCAAAAACCCGAAAAAATTAGCAGTTTGGGTTTGGCTTGATTTTATCATGTTTTTTCCTGATCCAATTTATTTGAGTTATTTTAATGATAAATAATGTAAAATCATGGATGGGAGTTTGGTCGAGCTTATTGAAACTATGAGATAAAATCGAATTTAGTAAATAACCTCCTTAATGTGTCTTCTTGTTTAGAAGCGATTACTCAAAACTGTAACTTGTTGCGTGCACTAGATTCCTACAATGTAACCATTAACAAGCCATTCTACTCAAGACGATTGTTTAAAAGCTATACCAACATGGCAAAGACAGGTATTGTGCCAAGCAGTGTGTATTTTTTTGTTTTAAACTGTAGCTGTCCTTCCTAGCCAAGCAATACCTTTTTTATGCCAGGCCACTGCCACACTTTCTGCTGCCTCCTTCTACTTCAAAATGGATTAAGGTGTCCTATTTTTACCATTTGTATACTCCAGCCTTTGGAAAATCATACCCCCACAACTGTGCTGTTTTCCCAGGATTGTTACTGAAATGTTATGAGTTTCTCTTTGATCTCCTGCATTGAAGCTAGAAAATGATACTCAGCACCCGCACATATACAATTGTAATTATTTAATATAAGCAAAGACACAACTGTAACTATTTAAGATAATAAGGTCTCTTGGGGGAACTGAGACTTAAGGTGGCCATACCTCGACATCCAGACCAAAAGTTGATAACGAGGCCCACATAACACAGAAAACCCTAATATACTCATCACAGTTACCTCAAAAAGTTACACTTCAAAAAGTATGAATGCCTTTTTCTATGCTGAGATCCAGCTGTTTAACAGTTCTTATCTTTCTGCATCATTTGAAATCCTGGAAGGGAAGGAGGGACTAAAACACTTCTCCACAGCTTACAGAGAGCAGGCAGGAACTACACAAACCCCAATGCATTGCACGGTGATGTTCCATTCCTTATTGAAACCACGTGTGAAGGGAATTGTGGGGTTTCGAGGTTTCAGACTAAGGACGGCTGCTGATACAAAATAACAGTAGTCAGCAAGCTCAACAAAGTAGTCAGACAAATCAGCAGTCTGCAGAAAAGTCTGCATATTTTTAATTGATGTATATTGCAAAGTTGCTTGAAATTATGTACTTTTCAAAAAGCTTAAGTTATGTTTTGTAGAGTACCCCTTTAAGACCAATTTGGCAGTGTATAGGGGTTTCTGACAGGTCTCCCTGATCGATATTAGGCCAGAAATCGGCCAGATACCAATCAGGGAGGTTTGATGTTTCTAGTGACCGAGGACTGCAGCTAGATGATGCAGTCCTACAACCCATCAGTCCCCATCTTCTTCATTGTAATATGATCGGGAAAGATCTGCTCGCTTGGTGACCTTGCCTTTACAACTTAAAGGAGTTGTTCACCTTCAAACACTTTTTCCAGTTCTGTTGTTTTCAGATAGTTCACCAGAAATAAAGGTGTTTTGCAATTAATTTTATATGTTACCGGTTTTCTAATATTGAAGTCTTACGTTTCATTTATCGCCTTCTTATGTCTTTCTAAAGCAGCTCCGGGGGGGGGGGTCACCAACTCTATAACTGTTCTAAATTGATGCATATTTTCAAATGTTGAGAGGTATGGAACATTCCCCCCTCACCCCACCCAGTACAATATAGAATACAGTAAGAAGGCAGATCCTGCACCTAAACGTACTGATACAATACCTATATTAGGAGCATGTCAAAATCACTTTTAAAGTTAAAGCCTAAAAAACAAGGTTACAAACAATGTGAAAATACTGTATTATCATTCATCCTGCTACAGTTCCAAACATATCTAGGACATATCTCATCCTAATTAGCCTTCCCTTCAGTTAAGACTATCTAGGGCAGCCAAATTTCACTATAACTGTCCTTTGGTCTGTGCCCCCCTACCAACACACCTAGGTAGGTGAGCTCCCCAGGATGAGCTACACTGGCTTACAAAAGGAAAATTCCAGGCAGCTGTCTGGAAAAAAATGTATTCTATACACTGCCAAATCAATATTAACATAAACAGTTTTAGGTTTATTTCAAGGAAAAGGTGAAATGCACACAGAGGTTCTGAGATCTAAAGTCAAAAGCAACTAAACTAGATAGATGCTAGCGACATTTGTAAGTTCAACTGTGGCAAGGACCAGTAACATAATTTTTTTAAAAAAATGTTTTAGAATTCATTGAAAAACAAAAACCACCAAGACCAACGAAACTTTAAAATCGCAAAGTCTTGATTAAGAAATAACTTACCAAACCTCCACTTGGACTTGAGAGCGACGATCCATCATGCGACGCTCGATTTCTCCTCCCTGCCTTCCTTAAAGGAGATAGACAGTATAATATATAATCTCTGTAAAGAGCTGCATGATATGTGGCCACTATATAAATAAAACATAGTAATAATACAAAAGCACAACCTACAGACTTACAGTTTAAAAATGTACACTTCTAAAAGGAAATAAATCCCTTTCACCTTATAAGAATTGTATTGTATTGGCAGGATCATGTTTTATTTTGCATTGTACGCATGTTGGCTCAGACCAGATTCATACATTTCCCTTAACAGCTGTAATTAAAGGGGCAGTATGCAAACACAGATGTATCAAAACAAATTCAAAGCGGATATTGAACTCTAATCAGACCAAGAGATAATACTTTGTAACTCCTCCTCTAATTGCAGCATGTACAGCTGAGTGGTCTCTCTCTTTTGATGAGATCATACAGCTGGGCTCAGTAGTTGGATATGATGTTACGCTGTATTATCTCCCTTGCTGATTAAAGATCAGTCTCTTTTGCTTAATTTTTTCTTGTTTCTATCCTCTTACAATTTGCAGGACAAGTACACAAAACATAACTCTTTCAGCCTTGAGTTCTTTCACTGCCCCCCCACCCAAAACAAGTCTTTCAGGTCAAAGCCATAGACATGACAATGTCTCAATGTCAAAGAGATGTGAGTGAGTTTTTAGCCAGAGCAGGGTATTGTTAAATTTGGAAAATTCACCAAATTAAGATAACAGTCCAGGTGCAACAGCCCCAAGCCATTAGTCAGGGAAGATGAAACAGATTACAAAGCAAAGCTTTGAATAAATGTGCCTCTTTGCAAACAAAACTGACAAGGCTACCGAGATGGAGCTATACAGCCTCCTGGAGTGCCCATTGCTACTTTCTATGTGAACACTGATGTTGTGGTTAGGTTCATTATGACTGATTGCATGTTAACTGTTACAGAGAAGACTCACTAGCCCAATATAACAGCACCTAACTTGTCATGAAGGCAGGCCCAGACTGAGATTCAAAACAAGGCCTGCTACAAAGAAGATCAAACAATGCCCCACTGGCTCAAACAATAGTTACTGTGAATGCCATCTTACAACATTGCCACTGGCAGGGCCAGATTTAAAAAAATATGTTCCCCTAAAGCTGCTTTGCCTGATCACCCCCACCTGCCCCATACTTCCCCTGCTTTCTTCCCCATCTCTTCTTGAGCCCCCACAAACATCTGAACCCTGCCAATGTTCTTCGTCCAGTGGGACTAGATGAGCGGGAGATTAAAATGATTGTGAATATCTCCTGCCCAGTCTCAGTGGAGATGCGGCTAACAAGCGGCATGTCACCCCCAGATTTTTGCCACTCGAGGCCCCTGGGTAGTTTCATTCCCCTATGCCACCCATAAGCAGTCAAGTCGATGCCACCCCGTGCTTAAACTTTTTGTATTAGAGCAGGTGGGGGGCACACATCGCTAGTGCATAGAATACAATTAAAGGAAAACTATACCCCCAAAATGAATACTTGAGCAACAGATAGTTTATATCAAATTAAATGGTATATTAAAGAATCTTACCAAACTGGTATATATATTTAAGTAAATATTGCCCTTTTAAATCTCTTGTCTTGAACCACCATTTTGTGATGGTCTGTGTGCTGCCTCAGAGATCACCTGACCAGAAATATTTCAACTCTAACTGTAACAGGAAGAAGTGTGGAAGCAAAAAACAGAACTCTGACTGTTAATTGGCGCATTGTTTGGTATGTTTGTGTGCACCGTTGAATCATACGATCCCAGGAGGCTGTCCTTATTTTTTAAAATGGCTATTTTCTATTTAGGATTACCCAGTGGCACATGCTACTAAAAAAGTATATTATTGTGAAAATGGTTTATTTACATGAAGCAGGGTTTTACATAGGAGTTGTTTTATGCAATATCTTTTTATAGAGACCTACATTGTTTGGGGGGTATAGTTCTCCTTTAAGCTCACTGCACTAAGAGAGATGAAACGTGTGGTCTGCTGCCATCTGAGCGTCTTTGCGGCCTGCTCAGAAATCCAGGTTTGGCCACTGGCATTTGCCAGAATATACAGACTGCCAGTCAAGGCCTACATACGGGATTAATTTATGGTAGTTTATACTACATGGAAATTCAGCATAGCAACAGCCTACAGAGAACTTTTTGTTTCATTTAACAACATACCAGAAAAATGTATAAAATGGATATTGTTTCGTTAGACTACATCTTGATAATTTTTCTTACTGAAAGTATCATCCCAAAACTCTCAGAAGTTTACAATATAATCACTTGAAATACAGAGGACTGACTGGTGGTCCCTGAAGACTAGTTCACACACTAGGTAAAAGGACTGTCTAAAGCTAGTCATACATTTAAAGATCTTGCCAAATGAGCACATCTTTCCTCAATAAGCTGACCTTGAGGCGGGTGATTTCGGCAGATCTGATCATTTGGCTCTCAGGCCAAACAATCAGATCACAACAAAAGTGTAGGCTGTTGGGGCTACAACCATTATTAATAAATACACACACAAAAAAACTAAATCTGGCTGAAACACATAGTCTCATATTTTACTTTTATGTAAAATAAACATTTTTATAATGGTATATTTTACTATATAAATATTGTCTTAATTTTTTAGCCCCCCCCCCCCCCAAAACAGGTACAAAATTTCATTCCTTCTAAGGTAATTTTAATGCACTGACAGTACTGGATATATTATGGAAAGTAGGAGCCTTCCCTCTAAAGTAGCTTTTACATAAATACAGGGTTGGCAATGGCAGAGTGTTGGAGCTTTATTACATCAAATAATTGACCTTCAACCTCCAGCAAGCAAGCCCAGACTGGCAACCTGTGAATTCTGGCAAACGTCAAAAGGGCCACAGACCAAAACGCCACAAACCTAGGGCATATGATCAGATCAGCACGATATGCTGACATTGAGGTGGGCAAGAGATCTGCTCATTTGGCAACATTGCCTGCCTGCAGCCCCCTAGCAGAAATACCTATTAACCTTGTCACTGAGGTGATATTGCATTTTTAAAATGATTTATCCATCACAGTAAGCTGTAACACAATAAGCTCTCACGCATGCAAGGAATGGATATTAGCCTAATGACTGGGGGGGGGGGGGTTGCCACCTGGCCGGTATTTTTGATGGCGGATCCCAATGTTATTAATAGGAATAAAAGAAAAATATGTAGGAAAGCTGTAATTTTTTTCAAGAAAAGGTGGCAACCCTAGTTCTGACAAATGCCAGAAGGGCTGCTATAAGGTCCCATAAAAAGTCATTATTTAGTGGGCTGGTGGGGGCTGACTGGCCTCTGATTACCTGAAATGCCAGGACCTATTTCGATTCTCAGTCCAGGCCTGCCCAACACATTAGTGTTTAGACTTCAACTGAAAGTCGAGATTTGCAGTTTAAAACTGCTGGAGTGCTGCAACTGTAACAAAATTACCGTGTGTACACCCTATTTATAAAATATATTTCCCCTTTCTAATCTCCTCTGCACCAGAGGCTCATGGTGGTCACGGGCCCAAAGCAAACACCTTCTCTGCCCTGGCCCCAAACCAGCCCTGGCGACACTCGCGCCATTCCAATACTTGGTTCTCTACGTCTGAACACCGCTCTATCCCTCTGGGGTGAACATGCCCAAGTACGCTCACCGACATAAACAATTTTCCTCTCCCCCTCTCTAAATACCAACCTCCCATTTTATCAACCGCACAAATTGCGTGCTAAGACCATATCTCCTGGCAATGACGTATCCACCTTACGCCCCGCCCCTCTGCACTCTAGTCCCTCCTCTCCGTGCGTGGGGTTTCCCGGCGCTGTCCGCAGGGTTACCGCGCCCATCTCCGCTTGATGGCTGAAAGGAATTGAGGGGGAAGGCGGTGTGAGCTCGTTGGTATTTTGGTGGCAGATTGGGGAGACGGAAGCAGAACCGAGCTGCACGGCGGGGATTCAGAAAGCACCTTTACCGGAGACTGAGGGAAAAGAAGAATTTGTAGAAAGAAAGGCCTTGCGCTAAGCAGCTACCCTCCTTCCGTCACCGCCCAGCACGTCTCCTGCTCCCCTCATCCTCCCCGTCCCCCCACCCCTTGCTGGCCGCCCTTCACCTCTCATACGCCCTCCTTTCTTGGGACAAGCCGCGGGGCCTCTGGGGGAGGAGAGGGGGAACCGGTTAAAACGTAAGGGGGTCGCACTGACTCAGCGCCCGGAAAGGCCCCGGTGAGAGAAGAAAGCGAGTGGCGCGAGGAGCCGGGTACCGCAGCTGGGGGGGAGCCGTGGATGGTCACATCTTCGGAGGGCAGAAGGTAATCATTTCGCCTCGTAGCCTTTCATGCACCCTCCCTCCCCCAATTATTTCCTATTATGCCTTAGCGACATCCAGCTGTGTGAGAACTGCAATTATCCAGGCTGGGATGCTGGGAGTTGTAGTTCTGCATGAGATGGGGCTACCACATTAGCCAATTCTTGTTCCCCGGTGCCCAGAAAGCTCGGTGGGCGGATGTTGAGAATGTGACTGCATATTCTATTTCCTCCCCATCCTGCAGAGAGACAGTCTCCCCCACATCCCTTTTATTTGCCCAAAGCAAAAAGCCATAGAGCTGCTGTGCAACCACAGCTCCAGCATCATCCCCTGTGCTTATGGCTGCACCCTGGCTGCTGGCCTGGAGTAGCTGAAGATACACAGATTTTCCATCAGGGGGTGTCTGGGCTGAACCCCCACGAGCCTCTCTTTGAACTACAACTTCCAGTATCCTCGATGTTGGAAGTTAAGCAGCAGCAGGTTGGACATCTCTTATTTAAGGGTATCATTTCCCCACCCTAGAATGACCACAGACAGAGGAAACCAGCTGTTTGTGGGAAGGGATGTTATCTATTTTGTTACAATGTAAATCCCAGGTTTACTGTAGTAAAGCAAGCCCCTTTGCCAAACCTGGGTGCTAGCCATAGAGATAAACAATGCTGTAAATGGAAATCAAACAATGGTGGGGGAGGAGGTTGGGGAGTATCTTGTAGGAAATCCATAAACTGTGCTGGGAGAGATTTACTACTAGATGCTGGATCTGCTGTTTAAAGGCAACCACCCAATGCGTGTGCTAGGGAAATCCTGTGTTATATGTCGATTTTATAGCAGGTTTGTGAGGTGGCTTGAAAGCTTTTCTTAGGCAAAGACCATGTCTTAAAGCTCATTGGATGGCAAATCTGGCTTGGCAGTCCTCCAGGCAACAATCCTGATTTTTGTGTTTGTGCTTGCACTCAATGTCTGCAAATGCTTCCTCCATGCCTTGGGTGGTGGTCTGCACAATTGATTTGTTTAAGGATCCAGTGGATGCTAAATAATGGTGGATTTTGCCCTCTAAGGCAGTGGAGGAAGGGAGGGACCTGTGAAGCAGGAATGTCAGTGTGTGTGTATCATGGAGGAGGGGAGAGCACCAGCTTTGTGTGGCAGTCTCCTCTCTTCAAGCCTTTACCTGTGACTTGTGTGTTTATACAAACAGCACTTCATAACTGTATCGATTTGAGAAATAAGATCGGTTTGTAGCTGGACAAAGATAGGGCAGTTGGTTTGGTTACCTCACAGAGACTTAATAATGTTATGGGGTTATTGGGTGTGATAGGATTTCATTCTGGCACTGAGCAGTTTCACTCAAGTCGCAGATTTAATTCGGATGCACAGAGAGGTTTTTTAGTTGTCTTCTGTTTTTCTCAGTGTGTAACAGGAAATGGCAAAATGGGGAAGCAGAGTCTTTGAACCGTTAAATCCTGCTCCTTGTAATCAGCAGTCTTTATGTGGCCTAGATAGCACTGATAATGATTACATCGCTGTTTTCTGCTCCGATGAATAGAAATAAGGCTTTGTACTCCTAAACAGGCCCGGGGCTGCATCTCCTTGTAAAGTAATATTTCTTTAAATTGATTTATGCTGGTTTTATTCATCTACACTGGCATATTGTTTTGTTTTTTTGTAATCTTTTCCTGAGAATGTGGCTTTTCTTTATCTGTGAATGAATGGGAAGTGTCAGATCTTAGGCCAAGCTACTGCAACAAGATGGCGTATCAGCATTTTGGTGTTTTTCACATTGAGCTCCCTTTCTCTGGTGTGACAAGGCAGCCTTTCTTCCCATCTCGGCCTCCTATTGTTGCCGGTTTTTCTTAACATGGAAGGTTTTAATGCACGGCACCTTCTGTCTTTTTTTTCTGTAGCAGCCCTGCCAGGGTTTTTTTTTTTCCCCTAATGATTCCTATCTCCGTCAACCCTCCCCTTGTTTCGCAGAACCATACTAGTAGGAGGAGTATGCAACCATAAATTATAAAAGATTAGGTGGAGACAAAATCTAACAATTGGAGTTTTTTCAAGCACGTCTTACTTCTTTTTGCCTTTTAGCATGAAGCACGCACGGCATGTTGAAAGGAGTTTTGCTACATAAATATTGAAAGATGCTTTAGCATTGAGCATCGATGGCATGCATTTAATATTTAGTTTAACTCCTTACTAGCAGTCTAGGTGTTGTCAGGTTTGTGTCAGTCTCTTCTTGGATTTTCCTGCATCAGCATTTATTAAAATCTGATGGTTTATAACTGGCTTTTGCATGCAAATATCAAACTGTATCAAATACAGCAATGCTCTTTACTCTTGTAGGAATAGCAATTTAGATTAATAAAAACATCTTTGTGGGGGGGGGGGGAAATGGACAAAGTCAATAAAACTGTTTTAGAATTACTAGAAAAGGGTGGATTTCTAATATAGTTACTGTCAGTGGGTTCTGTGTGAATTAATCAAGTTTTAAAAATACTGCCCTGTCCTTATTTATTTATAGAACAGTTGATTTTGTCCTTTCGTGTTCTTATTTCTTGCTACTATCTAAGGATATCGAAGGGCACATTTTAATAGGCAGGAAATGTCACGGCAAAAGAAGCATGGGTTGTTTCCTGTTTGCCAGTGATACACAACTAATTTATTCACTTTCTGGCACACATGCTTCTGTCAGCCATTTTAATTTTATATCCATTCAGATAACTGAAAACAGCCACAGAGATGTTCCCCACTCCAGTAAAATTCCAATAGTGTAGGTAATAGTTGCTAGTTGATTTGATCACACGATTATGGAATTATTTACTAGTCTTATGAAGCTTTTACAGGTGAGTCAGTAAGAGGAAATTGCCATGATCCAAGTTCATTTTACAGGATTCCCAATCAATATGCATCATTAACAAAGCAATCTAATGAAAAGCAATTCATGTCAATAGAAGCAAAATAGCAAACCCCCCCAATTTTTGGACTAGATTACACTATGTGCATTCCTCACTAGCAGTTGCTAGGTACATGAAAATATTTCTGGTCATGTTTAGTAGTTTGATGGTTTATTCATTTGTACCTTTGTTTTATGCAGTTACGGGTTAAAATTAATTAATTTAGGATCAACCCCCCCCCCCAAAAAAAATATTAATATTTTATATAGTACTATATAGTAACCAATGTCTAAAGTTAATTACGAATTTAATTGCAATTAATCGGTGTACATTTTTATCCCTTTCCACTCTTTGGTTCTGACTGTTGAACCATTGTAGCAGAGGTCAGTTCTCCTCCAGATCTGTTAATAGCTGGCTTGTGCTCAATTGTTTTAGGAGTCAGAACCAGTAGTGCCACAGTCATTACTTTAAATATCAACAGCATTATTAGAAAATGTTATTATTTAAAAGTAGCTTAGAATTCCTTTAGAAACAATATTGTAGATGAGACCAACATATTGTTATGGGCTAAACACATTGCTATATGCTGTAGATAGGACACATTTAATTGGCTATTAACATGTTAATTCAGCCAGAGGATTTTGTACTCTGAGCCGTTCAGCTCTGATGAGCATCAAATGGTGTTATCCTTTTATTCCCTGCCCTCTAAAGAGGTCAGAAATGCACAGATCTGTAGGAAATTCACTTGACACAATTTTAGTCTTGCCTTGGTCTTGCTGCCTACCTATACAGGTATGGGACCTTTTATCCAGAATGCTTGGGGCTTTCCAGATAACAGATCTTTCCGGATTTTCGTATCTTAAGTCTGCTAGAAAATAATTGCAACATAAAATAAACTCAATAGACTGATTTAGCCTCTAAGAAGGATTCATTATATCCTATTCTGGATAAAGTACAAGGTGCTGTGTTATTATAAAGAAAAAGTAAATTTTGTGTGTGTGTGTATATATATATATAAATTTTTTTAACATTTGCATTAGTTGGATAAAATGGAGTCCGTGGAAGACGACCTTTCTGTAATTTGGAGCTTTGTGGAAATGGGGTTTCCCGATAAAGAATCCCATATCTGTACCAATTTTCCCATATTTTTGAATTCTTATGATAGATGGATTTTTTTAGCATAATATATTTTTTAATTGCTTACACTAAACCCTGCATAATGCATCTCTTTTTACTTTAACTAGGTTAACTAGTCAGCAGTGCCATAAATGGAGAAAAAAATCTTTACTCTTTGAGGTTTTTATTCTGATTTCATGAAAAGCAAAAATGAATAACATTTGACCTATGTTTATCTTCTCTTTCAAGAACTAAAAGTAGTGTATTTTTTTATAATATCCACTATGAAAACGTGTTCCCTATAGTCCAATTTCATCCTAAATGCCTGGACTAGGTCTACAAAGCAAATAGTTTGTCATTTTAGTCTTACTGGCCCTTTAATGCAGTAGACAAATGGGTTTTGCCTCTTAACAGCTTTTTCTAATGAACAGATGTTTTGAGCATGAAATCTAAAATCCCCACTTTCCATTGGTATTTATTGCCACTGAATGTATGAAATGTTGTTAAGCTGTACACAGTAACAAAGGTCATCATGGAATATAGATCCTGACTCATGCGTTCAGTCCCTGAATTGGATTATATTCTTAGTGGCCCTGGATTTTAGCTCTATATCTGTAATTAATATTCTCAGTTTTAATATCCAGTTATGAGCCATATTGCATGTTTTTATTGTGCAGACACCGTTCATGTCTGTGTCTGTTACATAGATTTATCTAACATAGATGTACTTAATGATTATTAAAACACAAAACTGAACCTTCCATGTTTACTACAGAGTAATTGCATGTGGTGTTTTCCCTGCTCCATTTTGTCCTCTAGAATGGAACATTTCAAAACGTCATAAATCACTTGGAATTGCTTCCCATTATAGTGAATACAAAACCACCATTAGACATTTTCCTTGATTATTAAACAGGACATGCTCCCTTAAGCCATACGAATTGTTGGAATATCCGAAGGGTCCTTGTCCCACAGTTTCCATTTATTAAAATAGGTGATTCTTGATAACATGTATTTTTTCCACGTTTTCTAAGCAAAACCCAAGCTCAATTCCCTGTGCCGTCGCCTTTTTTTTTTTTTTTTTTTTTTTTTTTTTTTTTAGTAGCCTAGCAGAAAGCTGTCATGCCTGTCCATGCATACTTAAGACTGGTGGAAGGCAACAAATTGTCAGGTTTTTTTTTTTTTCAGGTTTAATGTTAAATAAAAATTAATGTGGTATTCCTGTCTTTTTAAAGGGATACAGTCATGGGGAAAAATAGTTTTTTTAAAAATCCGTTAATAGTGCTGCTCCAGCAGAATTCTGCATTGAAATCCATTTCTCAAAAGAGCAAACAGATTTTTTTATATTTCATTTTGAAATCTGACATGGGGCTGTATTGTCAATTTCCCAGCTGCCCCATGTCATGTGACTTGTGCTCTGATAAACTTTAATCACTCTTTACTGCTGTACTGCAAGTTGGAGTGATATCACCCCCCCCCCCCAGCAGCTTAACAGAACAATGGTAGGTAACCAGATAACAGCTCCCTAAAAAGTGGCCATAGATGCACACATAATATCGTACAAAATGAATTTTCGTACAATAGTCGGTGTGTGTTTGGTGGGAAATATCCTCAGAAGATTTAGATATCAGTCGGCTGGTTGATTGGGCTGGTCGCAAAAATTTTGATCGGATGTCTTTGAAGGCCAATGTTAGTGCTGAATCGTTTCTACCTGTATATTTGACACGTGTGTGTCGAAATGAACAATCTTTCTTGGAAAGATCTTTTCCGAGAAAGATCATAATTGTTACGTCTGTGGCCAGCTTAACACAAGATAACAGCTGCCATTATTGCTTTCAGTCAAAAGTATATGGTTATTGCAAATACCTGGACGTGCATGTGTAGTCTTGGGTCCAAGTATTCACCACTGAAATGAGCCTGGAGTATTTACTAGAGTTTTGTTAAAAACCTGGCACTGCCCTTTGTGCCATACGTTAAAAGTTTTTGTAGCACAGTGGTATTGTACTGCTTGGTACCATTTTTTTTTTCTTCTTGATTTATACTGGTGGTTTTGTTGGTTAAAAGACTACCTTACATTGTGTGTTGTGTAAGTTCTACGGGGATTGCATGGATAGGCATCCATGCAATGTTTAGCCTTGTGAATCCTTCTTGATGAACATCCATGTGTTTTTGACCCTGCCAGGTGAACGCTGCTTAGAAACGCTCAGTGACGACATGGATAAAGACTGATTGCTTATGAAGAGAAAAATTCATGTATTTTGCAATCTTTCTTTAGAACTGGAAATGGCACGGACAGCAAAATATTCAAGTTTGTCCCTTATATCCTGTGGTGTAACTGCATAACTTCCTTGCATTTGGTTTTCATTGTTACTATGAAAAGCTTTATAAACTCTGCTCATAGTATAGTCTTCACCTAATATTATATTATCCTCTCTGGCTTCAGCTGTAGCCTTTTCAAAGTGACCGTTTCATATTCAAGCCTGGAAGGGGCTTTACTTTAAATTTTAAAGGGAAATATACAAGTGTATATTAATGTTCTACTCCCCTCTTGCAGGGGCTTTTTTAATAAAGGGGTGTGATGTATCCTGCTGAACATATATATATTTTTTTTTTTAATTAAAGCATTCCTATTCCTATTTACTCAAGTTAAAATCTCCTCTGTCAATCAAATATTGCCTGCTGGGACAGGCAATTGCTTTCACTTTCCATTCAGCACTTACAAAATCAGGTCCCCCATTCTGGTGCACAAGATTTTGAAATCATACAAGGCTTGCCTTAATAATGGTGCCCAAAAAATGGCTCGTCTGACCCAGACTGAAGGAAACAAGATTGAAATAATTTCTATAGTGTTGTTAAAGTTTATTCTACTTGGCTAATGTGATATAATAGGATTTGGAATTTTTTTCTGGATAACCCTTTTAAACAGGCTGCTCTTGCCTGGAAGGCCCAAGCTTGAGAGCTAGACTTAGACATGGTATTTTTTCCATGTTAATGCCACTGCTGATATGTGTTGTCTTTGGCTATCTCTTGCACGTACTCCTTTTTCTTGTTGCTTAGGTAGCTGGTAATGCATAAATAGTACTATAGGTTTTGCTTTACTTTTTAGTTTTCACTTAAGTGCATAGTTGACTTCTATGATGGTGTAACTGTCTTCGCTTGCTTTCTGTCTTGCCTTAATTGTGTCATCTTTTAGTAATTGCAGGAACCCCTGATCTAGAGGATGGCACTGCTTCTAGGAATATAGGCTTGTGCTAGATGTGATTTATTCCTGGCCTGCAGAGAAACACAGGCTGAGATTGAGCCCCTCTGCTGGCATCAGCCTTTCCTTGTGCCTGCACCCACATCTTAAGGTGGCCATAGACGCACAGATAATATTGTACAAAACAATTTTCGTACGATATTGGTGCGTTTATGGTGGGAAATGAGCCGACCGATATTGTCAGAAGATTAAGATATCGGTTGGCTGGTTGATCGGGCTGGACGGAAAATTTTGATTGGATGCCTTTGAAAGCACCCTTAACATCGGCCATTATTAGTGCTGAATCGTCAGATACAAGTAGAATTCTATTGTTTCTACCTGTATATTTGATGATTCAGCTCTACACGTGTGTGTTGAAATGAACGATCTTTCTTTGAAAGATCTTTTCTGAGAAAGATCGTAATAGTTACGTCTATGGCCAGCTTTATGCATCATGTGCAGTCAAGTCTGCCATTAACCATATAACTGCAAGTATGCTGTTCCCTCAGATTCCAACATAACTGGTATTAAGGGCCTCTGGTAACCCAGCAGTTAAACATGTGCCTTACAAGAATCCTGAAAAAGCTATGTAGAGCTCTACCCAAAAACACACAATTTCAAGTCTATCTGTGGTCCATGTACATTTTGCTTCGTTTGCATAGCTATTCACCTCTTCAGGATATGTTTTGCAGTGCTATTGATCTCTCCACTTCAGCAAACCCTGTAGGGGGTGCAGACATGCTCTTTTAGGCTGGGGACAGACGGAGATTCTGTCGCCTGCTATTAAAGGCGACAGAATCTCCCCGAATCTCCCTGTCTGTCCCCAGCCTTAAAGCAGAGCAGCTCTCCATTTGTACACACCACTGATCACTGCTAAAACTCACCCAGTGTAGATTAACTAAACTGTTAGCCATTCTCCTTACACAATGTTTTCAATAGTTAGCCAAAAAAAGTAATGTATAAAGGCTGCAGTGACTGTAAGTCTAACATAACAGAAAAGAACCCTACTTCTTGCTTTTCAGCTCTCTTAATTTAAATTGCCTGGTTACCAGGCAGTAACCAATCAGAGAATTGAGGGAGGACCACATTGGTCTGAGCTGCATGCTGAAGATCAATTGCAAACTCACTGAAGGGTTATGTCCCATCTGGCCCTCCTTCAAGTCGCTGACTAACTCAGATCTAGAGAGCTGAAAAGCAGGAAGTTGTGTTGTGTTCTTTTATGTTAGACATCCAGTCACTCCAGTCTTTATACATTTATACATTTTTGCCTAACTATATTAGAAACCTTTGCACCGCCTATCTGTTTACCCTGTTTTTATTTTTACCCTGAACTGTTCCTTTAAGGGCAGATATAGGACCATTTCTGTTTTTTTGTTACTGTGTGCTTTCCAGCTAAGCAGGCATACAAAAAAATTATGAAAACTCCTTGTAGCTACTAGTGATGCACCAAATCCAGGATTCGGTTCAGTATTTTAGGATTTGGCTATTTTCAGCAGGATTCATTTTTGAACAAATCTATGTGCCTGGCAAAACAGAATCAGAATCCCTTAAATCATGTGACTTTTTGTCACAAAACAAGGAAGTAAAAACATTTTTATCAGAGTGTTGCACACATGGCTTTCTTTTTTCCTCCCCCTCGCTAACTTGCACATGCACATTAGGGTTTGGTATTCGGATAAATCTTTCACAAAGGATTCGGGGGGCGGGTTCGGCTGAATCCAAAATAGTGGATTTGGTGCATCCCTAGTAGCTACAGCAGAGATCCCCAACCTTTTGAGGCTGTGAGCAACATTCAGAAGAAAAAGGAGTTGGGGAGCAATGCTAGCATGAAAATTGTTCTTGGGGTGCTGTGATTGGCCATTTGGTAGCCCCTATGTTGATTGGCAACATGTATTGAGGCTCTGTTTAGCAGTACACCTGGTTCTTATACAACCATAACCTTCCTCCAAGCCTGGAATTCAAAAATAAGCTCCTGCTTTGAGGCCACTGGGAGCAACATGTTGCTCACAAGCTACTGTTTGGGGATCACTGAGCTACAGTCATCATATAGCTATTGTGCATCACCATGTAATGCACTATACTGCAGCCAAGCTTGTAAGGCATGTGGTGCATGCACTGTGTGTGCTGCTGGAGGTTAAAGATTGAATGATCTGTTTCTGTTACCCTGGTAGTCTTCTTAAAATTGGAATTGAGCTTGGGTAATGAATAGTGACCTCTTGGTCTTTATCCGAATAACCAGTTACCTCGTTAGCCACATAACTGATTTATACATCATGTTAAAGGGAACCTCATGAGAAAACATGATTTTTTTAAATGCATCAGTTAATAGTGCTGCTCCAGTAGACTTCTGCACTGAAATCCATTTCTCAAAAGAGCAAACAGATTTTTTTATATTCAATTTTGAAATCTGACATGGGGCTAGCCATTTTGCCAATTTCCCAGCTGCCCCTGGTCATGTGACTTGTGCCAGCACTTTAGGAGGGAACTACTTTCTGGCAGGCTGTTGTTTTTCCTTCTCAATGTAACTGAATAGTACGCAGTGGGACATGGGTTTACCATTGAGTGTTGTTCTTAGATATATCAACCAGCTGTTATCTGGTTACCTTCCCATTGTTCTTTTGTTAGGTTGCTGCGAGGGGGAGAAGGTAGGGGGTGATATCACTCCAACTTGCAGTACAGCAGTAAAGAGTGATTGAAGTTTATCAGAGCACAAGTCACATGACTTGGGGCAAAATGTCTAGCCCCATGTCATATTTCAAAATGAACTATTAAAAAATCTGTTTGCTCTTTTGAGAAATGGATTCGGTGCTGGAGTAGCACTATTAACTGATGCATTTTGAAAAAAAAAATTTTCCCATGACAGGATCCCTTTAAAGGAGGACAATGATTAGTAGTAACTGCAAGCAGTCCTTCTGGGTATGGGTTGAGGGTGGAAAATTTGTTTTGTTTAAGTGGCAAATGTAATTTTAATCACCACTGTTATTTGGTGGAAAAATTGGAGTTGAGAGAACCATTGGTGATACTCCTGAATTTAAGGTTCCCCACGTGACACATGGAGCAGTTTCAAACTGACTTTTGCATTAGAAGAGCATTACATGTTCTTACTAACAGAAGCACCAAGGCTCCACTTTTCACCCCCCCCATTCCATTTTAACATAAAAAGAGAGCATTTTTTTCATCTGTTCTTTGGTACCTTTGTTTACTCTTGGACACTTGCATCTTTAATTCCTCAGTCCATTTGTTATATCTTTCACACTGTACAACCCCTCCCAACTTGTAGTTTTTCTATGTAGTTGACCTCCACATTGTTTCTCCCCTTCCTTTATTCTTATATAATACACAAAAGCCATGAATATCTTGTAAACCATATCCTTATAAATGGTGAGTTCTGATGTCATTTGTCACATGACTCACTGAAACTTGTGTATTATAATAAAGTACCCCCAGTTGCAAAATATGAGGATATTAGAAGTTGCCTTTGGCCTCGTGTTTTTATATGGTCATGAAACTCCTCGGTAATTTATAATATCCTTATATTTTACAAGAGGGGGTACTTTATTCAATGCCTCTTCTTCTGGGCGACCATCTCCCCGAACTGCCTTCCTGTGGCTTCCTGTCCGCTATAAGGAAAAGTCACCAGTGCTTCCTGTGGCTTCCTGTCCGCTATAAGGAAAAGTCACCAGTGCTTCCTGTGTCTTCCTGCACAAAGTTTTCTCGTGAGGCAACTTCAGAGAACGATGCGCAGCGTGGGCTTTATCGCTGGCTACTTTTCATTTTAGCAGAAGGCGAGACACAGGAAGGCAGTTCGTCATCCAGAAGAGACGATTAGTCGCCAGGCGACTAAATCTGCTAGTGTGTCACAAGCTGCTTCTTCAATTCCTCTTTTAAAAGCACCACCGTTTTTGCAGCAGCAGTTGGTACATAGGGCTCTGAAAGCAAATTCTCCTTTCTTCCTGCAGTTCCTGTCCATTTTGCCATGTTTTTTTTTAACCTTTATCCCTATCACATTTGCTCCCTAACCCCTCTAATTGTGCTCTCAAACTACACGTCCATTTTTTATTTATTTATTTTTTTGCTGCTTTTAAAGTGGACCCGTCACCCCAATAAAAAAATTCTAAATCATATTTTAACGAACATTAATTGCACTTTATAAATTATTTTAATCTTGTTTTCTTCAGTCTGGGAATTCATAATTATAACAAGCCGGCAGGAGCCATTTTGTGGACACTGTTATTAAGGCAAGCATTATATCACCTTAGAATCTTGTTTGTGCACCAGGGAGCCGATGTCTATCCCCATGTCCTGACTACACAATTAAATGGTTAAGAGAACTGGGGGAATGTGTGGGGAGCAGTGACATCTAGGAACTGCTGAATGGAAAGTGAAAGTAATTATCTGCCCTGCCTCTATGCCTAACGCATAGAGGAGTGGCAGACAATATTTGATTGACAGCTGAGATTTTTAAATGAGCTTAAAACAGCTATTAATGCTTTAATACAAATTTGAAAATGGATTACATGTTTGATTTGAAAAGGACTTTTATTATACAGATTTTTATGTCTGGGTGATGCGTCCTCTTTAATTTCCCTTCTTTTTCCCCATTAGTAGCCTTCATTTTATTTTAATTCTCTCCCTTCATTAGAATTCTATTGGGGGTAGTCATAGTGCAAACTTCCAGTGAGCACTTAATTGTGTGAAAGCTGAATCCCTTGTATGTGGCTTGAAACAATGTCCCTTGTATGCCCCAGTGTTTACTATGAATTTGGACAGTAGTAGTTCTCTTCTGACACCCCTTCCTTGGAGTCTTGGATACGTATAACTGCAGTGCCATTGCAGATGAAAAATTCTTTCTCTAGTCAATTTTTTTGTATAGTCTCATTTAAACAGTATTGTTTCCTATGGTTTTGCTTACTTGTGTATTGACTAAAACACCTCGTAGTCTGTGATTTCTGCATTAATTGTTTTCTTTATGTGTGGT
This sequence comes from Xenopus borealis, assembly GCA_024363595.1. Lineage (NCBI taxonomy): Eukaryota > Metazoa > Chordata > Amphibia > Anura > Pipidae > Xenopus > Xenopus borealis. The sequence goes on from CM044443.1 coordinate 94,229,596, forward strand.
TCGTCTTGTGATTTTACTATTTTGAAATTTTGCTGTTAGTCCTTTGTTCGTTTCTCGTTTTATGTGGCAGACATTGCAATGCACTACTCGTTAAGGGAAACTAGACCTCTGAATATTGCAGGTCTCAAAATATATATTTTGTAAGACAGCTCATGGGAAAACCCTACTTCATCTAAATAAACCGTTAATTTAAAAAATACTTTACTAGTAGCCATTGGATAATACTAAATAGTAAACTGCCGCTTCCTGGTTCATTTCATTCAATATGCCACGTTGTTTCTGGTCAGGTGATTTCTGTGGAAGCACACAGACCATCACAAAATAGCGGCTCAAGATATAAGATTTAAAAGGGCAATATTTAATAATGGATATGCCAGTATGGTAAGCTTCTTGAATAAGCTTTTAAATAAAATATACTTCTGATCTTTTGGCCAAGTAGTAATTCTGAAGGAATACTTTTTTTTTTTTTTTTTTTTTTTTTTTTTTTTTTTTTAAGTTACTTATGAAAACAATTACAAGTTGGTTGTCAACCTTAAAGGGAATGTACAACTCCAAATACATTTTTAGAATGATGTACTGATATTCTGTGACAATTGGTTTTCACTTGTGGATTTTGAGATAAGCTTTTTAGCTGTTATATTCAGCAACTCTCCAGTTTGCAATTTCAGTAATCTGTTTTGTTAGGGCCCAAATTACCCTGACAACCATGCATTAATTTGTGTAAGACTTGTATGAATAGTAGCGGCCTGACTAAAAAGTAGCCGTGACATTAAATGAGTAGCCTTACAGAGCACCCGATATTTATATGGGCTCAGTGACCCCCATCTGAAAGCTAGAAAGAGTCTGAAGAGGGCAGATAATTAAAAAAAAAGCCATTCTGTAACATACTAAAAGTTGTTAAAGGTGACCAACCCCTTTAAAACATAGGGCATATATATACATAATAAGGGTAAGGCCAGATGCGAAGATTAGGGGAGAGTCACTGCCTGGAGACTAATCACCCGAACCGCTTCCCCCTGCCTTCCAGCTGCTTGATGAATAATTGCCTGCGCCTATTCACACGCGGCACTGCGTTTTCCCTATATCGCTCGAAATTGCCTAAGGGCCCTTACACACGGGCATTTTGGACCTGTGTTGCGTTTGGCTGCGTTCAGCCGCAGGGGAGCGCAGGTCTAAACGCACCTCATTAGTTTCAATGGCGGCGTACCCACGAGACGTGTGTAAACGCAGATTCAGACGCAACATGCTGCATTTTTCCTGCGTTTGGCGCCTACACGCGTTCGTGTGAGTACAGCCCCATTGAAAATAATTGAGTGCATCTATACCTGCGCTCCCCTGCGGCTGAATGGAGTAAAACGGAACGCAGGGGAGCGCAGGTAAAAACGCCCGTGTGTAAGGGCCCTAAGGAGAAAACTTGGAGCAACTTCGGAAAACAGCTCCGCGTGTGAATAGGCGCAGGTGATTAATCATGAATCAGCTGGAAGACGGGGAAGCGGTTCGGGGAGATTTGTCTCCCCAAAGAAGAGGCGATTAGTTGCCAGGCGACATCTCCCTGAATCTTCCTGTCTGGCCTGAGCCTAAAGAGTTGGTGTAATTTGTGCAGCATTGGCCAAATTCTATCGTTCTGGACTTGTTTGTCTCTTAATGCAATTTTGATGAAATCGCCATTAAATTTGATGCTTCTGAATGGTAAGTGACCACCATCAAACATGTAGGGGCTGCCCTATATTTGAAGTCATTTTTTCAATCACTTGATCTTGTTCATGATGCACCAGGATTTGTTTTTAATATTTTATATATGATATCTATTTATAGCCACAGAGCACTTTTGCCTGCTTCTACCAATACCATCACAATATACCTTAAGAGTGATGACACACGCCCACGGGAAATCTGCACTACCCATCACCTGAAATACCATTGCGACCACAACAATAAAGGTTGTCACGGGTAAAACCATTTATTAATTATGGAAAGTTCATTTTTACCTACGTTGATCTTCGTTGTTCTGGGATCAAAGGTATTTCAGGCATTTTGTCACCCTACATGACAAATTGCCCTGTGTGCTATTCCCCAAAAAGCAATTGGTTAATACTTGGTATCCATTAAAGGGCCATTAACACCTACAAAAGAACATTATTAAATTGCCAAGTCATATCTATGACATTCATGATGTTTTCTTTGAAGTCCTGCTTTTTAAGGTTGTTTGCTGCCAACTACAGGGTGTTAAGTATCTGTAAAACCACATGTGATATATTGTATTCAATGGACCTTTTTATAATAAATTTTAATGTGGGTCAGAAAGTCCTGAAAAGCTGAAGCTTCCCACTGGGGTGAATGAAAACAGCTGCTCAGTGTCTGACACCATTTCTTGTAGGCCAATTGCACATGTGGTGTTCTGACCACCATTATTATCCATGGGATGTTCGCTGCTTTCAGAACCCCTGTATGCCGTTATGCTTAAACTACCATTCTCAAACCCTAACTTCTTGAGTCCTGCTTTACGCAATAGAAGCACTTCAGACATTTATTTCACATGCCCACATTGGAATCTGTTGCCAGCAAGGAACAGCTGGCACAGAAACACGTTTTCTGGAAATTGTGCTGAATTTTAGACTTTGCAGGTGAAATGGACATTGAGGGAATTATCCACACTCGATTCGAGGTTTTTTTTTTTTTGTTTTTTTTTTAAATCTAATTTTAATTTTTCTAGATTTATCATACTCGGGCCCTTTAAGAATTAGTATGCGACTATTCGCCTCCTAAAACCTGCCAAATTCATGTATGTCAATGGGAGGGATCCATTGATCATTTTGGAGATGTTTGTAGCCTTCCTGACGTTTTGAGGTTTTTTTTTTTTGGTGGGGAGCTCGAATCGAGTTTTACATAACCGAATTCAATTCGAGTTTTTGGATCGGTAAAATGTTGGTTTAAAATTTTTTTTTATTTTTATAAATCTTTCCCAATAGAATTTCAAATTCAATCAAATTTACTAGTTAAAAAAACTCATCTGAATTTGAAATTAGACCCTTGATAAATCTGCCTCTGTGTAAATGTATGAGCCTTTTTCATTTTCAGTTCTTTGAAAGAAAGGTTCCTGAGGTCAAATTGCCATGAAATTAAGAGTTCTATTTTTTATTTGATTGCATTTTTCTTTGGTCCTCCATGTTTGTCTGGCTTTACCTTGTTTGCTCTAATTTCCTCCTAAAACCTACGGGTAGACTGACTTCTCATCAAACTGACCATAGCAGTTCTCTGGAAGGAAAATTGGTTGCTAAGCTATTGGGGTGCATGGGGAATTGGTAGTTTGCCAATACTTTCATTGTTTTTTATCTGCACATTCTGCAAGAGTTGTATTTGGCTGAATCATTTTGGGTGCTAGGGTGGTGGTTGGCACTAGTACCTTGTGTCTTGGAGGTCCTGAGTTTGAGTTGAGTCCCAGTGGCAGACCACGTTATTGGTAGTACTTATAGGCTCAGTTCCCCCCATATTGTCCAAAGGCAAACCCCTTTCTAGTGCTGCTCAGTCATCATTGCCCCCTTCCATGCTTGCCATTTTCTTTCACCTGCTGGTTACCCATCCAGTTAACCCAAAGCAAGATTTTGATGTCTACGCTGCTGGCCCTGCTGTTGTCTACCCTGATCTCTCTGTTGGTTTCCTCTAAGTATTCTGGCTTCCTCTTATATTAAAATATACTTGCAGGTATTGCTATTTAACACAAGTTTGTGTGCATTTATTAGGAAAGTTGCATTGTACGCTTCATAGACCGGGATCTACCAGTAGACCTTTAGCTGGAGATCAGTAGATCTGAAAACGCTGTCCACAAACGGCTTGTCTAAATCAACCTATTTCATGCTATTCATTTAGATATGTATTTTGTTAAGGTTACATAAGGAATAGTTGTTTGTTAATTATAGCAAAATATATTTTCCATGGAAGAAAATGCTAATGATTTTATGGATGTAGATCACAATGGGACAACATCACGAAAAAGTAGACCTTTCATTAGTTAAGTATGGGCACTCCTGAACTGAATTACCAAAGCTAGTATGGATCAGGCAGAACCCCCATTTGAGTGCTTTCTGTATAGCTGGATTACATTTGGCTAAATTAAAGGTGGCACAGGCACTTATTGCCCCATAATTTTAAAACATAAGCAGTATCCACTGGGCTCTCTTATTGTTCTATATTCTTGTGATGAACTGCTTTGGTTACAAAATAACATACTTTTATATGTTAAGGACAATGCATGCACACAGCAGGATTGTAATTGGCTTCTTTAGTATAGAAATGCACCAAATCTAGGATTTGGTTCTGGCCAAGATTCTGCCTAATCCTTTTCTGACCAAACCAGATCCAAAAAAAATCATGTGACTTTTTATCACACAATCAGGGTAGTAAAGAAATGTTTAACCATGCACTGCACACGCAGTCCTTTCCCCCTTCTTTCCCTAATTTACATATGCAAATTAGGGTTCAGCATTCGGCCGAATCTTTCACAAAAGCTTTGGGGTTCAGACAAATCCTGAAATATTGGATTTCGTGCATCTCTACTTCAGTATAAGCTCCGATTCTGATTATACTCATAAATATAATTAACCAAACCAAAATCTATCTCTGCCTTATTCCTTTTGTTAGGATGGCAAGTGCTATAAATACATCCTTCATAGTGTCTAAAATAGAATGCTACTAAATAGTTATAACATACATATTTCATATCCACTATACGTAGTCATAGGGCCTATGTCTTGTCGATCCGAAAAGCGTTTGGATGTTTGGTTTTAACTTGCTGAAATAAATTTTGTTTTACTCACGAGTGGACCACAGAGTGTTTGCCGATTTTGTCTCTGATCTGATTATAGCTACATATAATTGCAGATTTCGTAGAACTGTTTCTTAGATCTGAAATCCAGAGGAAGTCTTCTCTCAAGCTAAATCCACTGCTCACCAAAAAGAGATTTTTAAACATTTTTATTTGAATGCTCATAAAAAACAAGGTTTTATTTTGTATATGGACTTTTAAAGGCATACTGTCATGGGAAAACATGTTTTTTTAAAAACGCATCAGTTAATAGTGCTGCTCCAGCAGACTTCTGTACTGAAACCCATTTCTCAAAAGAGCACAAAGATTTTTTTTTTTTATATTCAATTTTGAAATCTGGCATGGGGCTAGACATTTTGTCAATTTCCCAGTTGCCACTGGTCATGTGACTTGTGCCAGTACTGAATTACAGTAACTGAATGTAGTGCAGTGGGACATGGGTTTTTACTATTGAGTGCTGTTCTTGGATCTACCAGGCAGCTGTTATCATGTTAGAAAGCTGTTATCTGGTTACCTTCCCATTGTTCTGTTGTTTGGTTGCTGGGGAGGGAACGGGAGGGGGTGATATCACTCCAACTTGCAGTAAAGAGTGATTGAAGTTTAACAGAGCACAAGTCCCATGACTTGGGGATGCTGGGAAATTGACAATATGTCTAGCCCCATGTCAGATATCACAATGAAATCTAAAAAAAAAATCTGTTGGCTCTTTTGAGAAATGGATTGAAGTGCAGAATTCTGCTGGAGCAGCACTGATGCACTGATGCATTTTGAGAAAAAAAAATTCCCATGACCCTATCCCTTTAAATAAGCTGTTGGGAGGGGGCAATTCGTTCATGCAAGTCCATTCAATAATTTGTCTGATGCGTCCTAGATCTTGTGCCTCTTACCCCAAGGGATAGCAATGAACTACTTTTTCAGAACCAAGTTACTTTACATCTTTCATTTTCACACGTCATTTTTCTTGAAGGTCTCTAAACCCACAAAGCATTTTATTATGCGTACAAATTCCATATTCAGAAGTGGAATTGATACCATGCTTTGAAGACTTGGGTCTGTATATACACTGCTTTACAAAACATGCTTGACCACTTTTCTCATTACTAAATTAAAAATCCTATTCTTTAATATTACTTAAAAGCACTGATGCTATAACATTTCTTTAACATATTTTTGGTTAGATAAACATCAAAATTATGCATTTTCAGTGCTGGCATCAATATTTAATGCCTACAATTTTATAATTTGCCAGGTGTGATTTTTGCCCCATTCTTCCAAATAGATTTATTCAGGTTCATGTTAAACATGTGCTGCTGTTCTGTGACGGACTGGGGCTTCCAGCAGAGGTGTGTTAGGAGATCTGAAGATCATATAAAAATAATAAACTTCTCAGATACAGAGGGACCCTTCCCTCCCAATTACTAACAATGTAATTACTTAAGAGTGGATCAAGAGCGCCCACAGAAGTGATAAAACATAGAGATGTATAGCAGAAACTTGGACACTTTCCCGCTTTTTTTCACTCCAGTTTGTTTATTCATGTTTATTGTTAAAGGAACAGTTCAGGGTAAAAATAAAAACTGGTTAAATAGATAGGATGTGCAAAAAAAAAAAAAAATGTTCCTAATGTAGTTGGTTACAATTCCTTTAACAGGCTTATATTGCGTAATGCATCTTACCTTACACGCTAGAACTTCAAGGTGTTTGTAAAAATAATACAATGGTTATTTTAATATATGCATAAAATGTATGACTATGTAACGTGCCATTGACCAAACCATAAAAAATATATTGGAAAAAAAAAAGAAACTTCTTAAATATAATCAATTAAAAATTCTTCACCATTTCTGAAATAATCAAGATAAATTCATAATTGGTGTGTGCTTCCTCAATGTATTCTAACTAATTGGCTTTGTCCATTAAAATCTTTCTCTGCAAGAAGAGGGATTGCAGAGAGACCTATTGCTTGGAAAGGAGTACTAAGGATAATCTTGAAAATTAAACCATACAGAATAGTGATCTGTGAGAAATGCAGAGTCTGCATCTCACGTGTTCTGTCTCTGTACAAATGCTTTTAGGCACACATTTCCCTTTAGAATAGATCAGTGGGGAAAGCAGTGATGGCAGCAAGAGTTTTTTTTACCATATGATGGCTGTGGAAAGTGATGACTGTAGGGAAAAGGGCTGCTTTATGTCTGATGGTAGAGGCAGTCCTCTCTGCCTGTAAAGGTGGCCATAGATGCACAGATATCATACGAAACCGATTTTTGTAAGACGTTTGGTGCGTGTATGTATAGTGGGAAAGGAGCCAACCCATATCAGCAGAAGACTTGGATATCGGTCGGCTCCTCGATCTGGCTAGACGAAAATTTAGATTGGGTGCCGGACATCGCCCATTGTTGGTGCTGAATTGTCAGATAAAGGCACAATTCTATTGTTTCTACCGGTATATCTGACGATTCAGATGTACACGTGTGTTGCAACGAACAATCTTTTCCAAGAAAGATCGTAATAGTACTGTCTATGGCCACCTTAACCTGTAACTACTCTATTGTAGTTGAGCAGTCATACCCTGTATAATCCTATAGGCCTCACAGACAGCAGCCATTGACACTTTTGGAAATGACCAAAATAGGCCTAATTTATATATGAGCATTTAGTATGCCGGTTTTCCCTTTCACTATGAACGTTTATATTGCTCTTTAGAGCAGAGGCACACACAGTGATTCGGGGACATTGTCACCCAGCGGCTAATTGCCTCTTCAGGCGACTAATCTCCCCCTGAACTGCCTCCCCGCCAGCTAGAATTTAAATCGCCTGCAGGATGGCACTCGGAGCTCTTTATTTTCTGAATTTGCCTCACAAGGTAATTTCGGGCGAATTCAGAAAACGAAGCGCTCAGTGTGCCATCCCGCCAGCAATTTAGATCCGAAGAAGAGGCGATTTGTGGCTGGGTAGCTAAATCTCCTCAAATCTTCTCCTCTGTCTCTGCCCTTGTATCTGTTTGTCATGCCCAGTATTATAATTTAACAAATCACACATAGAAACTAAAATGACTGCTTATGTAATAGGGGCAAAGTTTACCAAAGTCCAGTTACCCTTGAAAGCCAGTTAGCCGTTGCTTGTTTTAAAGGAAATAGCAAAGCAAATATCTGATTTGTTGATATGGGAGAATGGACCAAGGACCATTTGAAAGTGAACATACTTTCACCATTGTATTCACTTAGTGGAACGTAGTGTTATCTGCAATACGCAATGTTACTGTATTTGTAAAAGGGCAATATCTTGATGAATTGACAGTTTTTTTCTTTATTGCTATGCTTGGAACATAATAGTCCACACCCAATGCAAGTTCCTGCTTTCTTTCCTGATTGCAGCCATGTGCTGCTGCTACAAAAATAAAGCTGATGATGGTGGAAGGGGGGCTTCTCTTTTACGAACAGGATAAAATTGCCTCTACCCACAGCATACTAATCAATCGATTGTCTTAATTAGCCTGTCAGCATTCTAGACTATGTGATTGGATGCCTTGTACTGTCTGGCTTGACTACCAGTGGGTAGCAGTTTGTCCAATTATCTACTTTTCGACCGTCTGGTTATGTGGCAGATCTAGCTTATCCATTTTACCGGAAGGGTGGGTAGCCTGAGAGTGTGTGTCTCTCAACGAGAAGAGCATTCTGAGAGCCGTTTCCTGTGCAGAGAGGGAAGTCCACTTTTGCTGTACATAGAGCATTCAGATTGATAGAAGGATCTCCTAAGGACAGGGAGGGCTGGCTGGCTTAGATTTCTATTTCCAGTGCAAGATGCTGTTCTGAGAACTTGATCTCCAGTATGGGGACATTGAGAATTGAATTTCCTGTATGGAGGAAGAGAACAAGTATTCTACAACCCTTAATTATAATGTGTTTATGTATTTAAAGGAGAACTGAACCCAAGTTAATTGAAATGCCCCTTCCATTGTTCTTGGTATTAACGTTGGCATATTCATGCAGAGTAGCGCAGCAGAGCTCCTGGGTGCCATATTCAGTATCTTTGGATCCTATGCGCAGTAGGCATGAATAACAGACTGGCCCCAACTGTGCATGTGCGAAAATACTTGTGGCAGCTATCACTTGGGGGGGGGGGGGGGGGGGGGGGGGGGTTTAGTTCTCCTTTAAAGTGATATCTGGCTTCACACAAAGATGTTCTTTTTGTAATAAGGGGATACTCACAGATGTATCCCTTTAATTTTAATACCATTTGATTTTGCACAAGCTTGATAGTTCTTGACTTTCTGTCACAATGTGTCCGATATCACATCTATCAGTGATATAATGAGCATACAAATTTGCTTTGCCTTCCTTAACCACCCTTATCTCTTGGCCATACACACACCAAAATATCACACAAGTTTATCGTGCAATTATTTATACATGTACGGTGGCCCAGAAGTCTTGTTTGGGAATAGGCAGGGCTGGAAACTTTGAAGTCTGACCATGCAGAAACTCCTTGCCACTTTGCAGACAATCCGAGCAATAGAAAGATGGCCATACCTTGTGTAGCCCCTTTTTTTCTGGAGTAACAAAACACTGCAAATCTTCCTGTATGCCTTCACTTAGTGCACTGTGGCAAACCAAGGGGCAGATTTATTAAAAAAATTTGAATCTTCAATTCAAGTCTTATTGTCTAAATTGACAAGGGAATTGTCTAAACTAGATTTAAAAACAATTTGATTTCAAGATTTATCATACTCTGGCACTTTATGAATTTGAATTCGACTATTCGCCACATAAAACCGGCTGAATAAAAAGTGGTCCAATGACCAATTTTGAGATGTTTTGCAGCCTTCCTGACAATCGTGGGGTTTTTTTTTTTGGTTTTTTTTTTTTTGTAGAAAAACCTGGTCAAATTCAGTTAGTTTTCAGGACGGTAAAAAAATTTTTACATAGATTTTTTACAATCAATGACCCCCTCCCCCAGTCGAATTTAGAATAAAATCTTAATTCCTATGTTAAAAAAAACTCAAAATTTGACCCTTGTTAAATCTGCCTCACCGTGTGTATTTTTTTTATACTGCTGTAGCACTTGCCCGAATGCAAATTCAATCCATACATGCATTGTGTATGCACGTTTTTCTCATCTGTTGTTCAAGTTAACCAATAAGAAATCTATCCAAAAGCAATTCTTGAATTGGCTGATGTATTAGAGGATAGATTATTTTATAATTATTCAAACCTTTTCGTGACCATTAAACGCCAATATAGTGTTGGTAAAATATTTAGAACCATTAGTTAATTTTGATAGGTATCTAATAATACCAGTATGTGTGAAAGCAGTTTTAGAAGTGATTTAAGTAATCTTGTCCCTTTCCTTAACCTCCTCTTTCCCTCCCAGGTGCTCATGAGGATTATAATCTTGCCTAGTCCTGACACAGCGTTTTTGGAGATCCTCTTTACAGTTAACTAATCTCTTGTGTATACGAGTGCCGTCAGCCTCTTGTTCGTGTAGTATATAGTGTTAATAGGTGTCAGAGGTTAACTTTTGTCTTTTCTGCTTGTCCATTGGCTTTTAATCAAAATCACTTTCCAGATCTAGTGGGTCATTAATCCTATATAGCACATATATGATAATTTTTAGTTTTATTATAATGCAGTATGTGAAGCTTTTGGTAGCTTGTGTGAATAAAAATCAGGATACCCACGGTAGTGCAAATTATGTGCCAGGGCTCTTATGTTGATTGCACATGGTTTGAAGAAGCAACCAAAATTTCACTTTCTGCATGCTGCGGTAAATACATGCTTATACTAATATTTGGATTTTTCTCTAGAGTTTACCTAGGCATTGGCAAGGTAAGATTGGGGGTTAAAGGCAAACAAAATCCTACAATAAATATAGAATATTGGAAAAAGGCTTTTTTTTAACCTTTAGACAGCTAGCAATGTTATACAGGTATGGGATGCATTATCCGGAAACCCGTTATCCAGAAAGTTCCAAATTGCAGAAAGGCCGTCTCCCATGGACTCCATTATAATGAAAGAATCCAAATCTTGAAAAATAATTTTTTCTCTGCAATAATAAAACAGTAGCTTGTTCTTGATCCAAATTAAGATCTAATGAATCCTTATTGGAAGCAAAAGCCTTTTGGGTTTATTGCTTACATGATTTTGTAGTAGACTTACATTATGAAGATCCAATTTACAGCGATCCTTCATCCAGAAAACCCCAGGTCCTGAGCATTCTGAAGTAGAATGTTGTACAACTTCTGAAAAGCATGGCATCTAGCTCCGCTAAAACGCGGTCCACTGAGAACTGTCAAAATGAGTACCTGCAAGTGCAGGTATAGAATCTATTATTTGGAATGCTTAGAACCTGCTGTTTTTTAAGATCACTATAGTGATCTAAATTACTGAAAAAAAATTTGTCTGCTAAAAATCCTCTAAACCTTTAATGAAACCCAAAGAATGTTTTTTTTTATAACAATGTGGATTCAGGCAGCCTAGATACCCTACAAAAATCCTTTAATTTTTTTTTAATATGCTTAAAAGGTTGCGTAATTTGAAGCTCTTTGGAGTTTTATTTGGATATGAGATACCATACCTATTAAAAACATGTAAAAACTCTTTTTATATATAGCTATGGGATTATCCAGAAAGCTCCAAATTATGATTCGGCCACCTCCCATATACTCCATTTTCTCATTCATCCAGGTCATGGTATAGCTAATAAGTCAAATCAACTGGACTTGCTCTATTTTCATTTCTCCTGGACAATTTGCTAATTACCTGACTGGCTTTCTCGGATCACATCTTCTTGAAGGAAAAAGAAAATAGAGCAAGTCCAGTTGATTTACTATGTACAGGTATGAGACCTGTTATCCAGAATAGTAGGTACCTGTAGTTTTCCGGATAATGGATCTTTCCATAATATGGATCTTCATACCTTAAGTCTACTAGAAAATCATGTAAACATTAAGGGCTGGGGCAGTCGGGGAGATTCTGTCGCCTGGCGATTAATCGCTGGCGACAATCTCCCCGAACTGCCTTCTCTGCCGCCTGTTAAAATAAAAAAGCGCCATCGCTAATCCACACGCAGTGCGGCGGTTCCGGAAAGTAACTTCAGGCGATTCGGAAATCGCCACACTGCGTGTGGATTAACAGGGGGGCGGACAGGGAGAATTGTCGGGGAGATTGTCGCCAGTGATTAATCGCCAGGCAACAGAATCTCCCTGAATCGCCCTGATTGCCCCAGCCCTAAATAAATCCAATAGGCTGGTTTTGCTTCCAATAAGGGTTAATTATATCTTTGTTTGGATCAAGTACAAAGTACTATTTACATTATTACAGAGAAAAGGGAAACCATTTTTAAAATTGTGTATTAGTTGTATAAAAAGAAGTGTGTGGAAGGCGTTTTTTCCGTTATTCAGCTTTCTGCATAATGGGGTTTTCCAGATAACTGATCCCATATCCAAAAAAAAACAATTTTAAAAAATGGTTTCTTTTCTATCTGTATTAATTAAACAGTACCTTGATCCAAACGAAGAATCCTTATTGGAAGCAAATTCAGCCTGTTAGGTTTATTTACTGTTTACATGATTTTCTAGTAGACTTAGGGTGGGTTCAGATTTGGGGAGATTTAGTCACCTGGCGACTAATCGCCTCTTCTGCGCGGTGTCGGTCTCCCCAAACTGCCTTCTATCTGCTTGAATGAAGAATCACCTCTGCTAATGCGCTCACGGCGCTTCGATTACCAAAGTTTCTTCACAAGGAAACTTCAGAAATCGAAGTTCCGCGAGTGCATTAGCGCAGGTGATTCTTCATTCAAGCAGACGGAAGGCAGTTCGGGGAGATTGAAGCCACGCAGAAGAGGCGATTTGTCGCTGGGACGACTAATCTCCCCATATCTGCTCATGTGGAGGAAGCCTTAAGGTATGAAGATCCAAATTGCAGAAAATCCCAGGTCCCAAGCTCTCTAGACAATGGGTCCTTACATAGTACCTTTACTTCATTGCAGCTAAGATAATTAAACCTTATTGAGGTTAAGGATACACTAGGCGACTTGGGGAGATTGAGTCGCCTGGTGACTAATCGCCTCGACGTTGCAGCGACCAATCTCCCCGATTGCCTTCCCTCACTCTGCCCCTGGCTAAAATGAAAAATCACATGCGGCAATTCCTTTTTCTGAAGTCGCCCAAAGTTTCCTCACCATGTGATCTTTCTTTTTAGCCAGGCGCAGAGTGAGGTAAGGTGTTCGGTTGGTCGCCACAAAGTCGAGGCGATTAGTTGCCAGACGACTCAATCTCCCAAAATCGCCTAGTGTGTCCTTACCCTGAAGGATAAACAGTCTTGTTTGGTTTATTTAAATATCTTTTTAGTAAACTTGAAGTAGATGGGTCCTCATTATGTAAAGATCCTTTACCCGGTAAACACCAGGTCCCGAGCATTATTGATAACTGGTCCTATACCTGTAATAAAATATTACCTTGTACTTTATCACAGCTATGATAATGAATCCATAATGAAAGCTAAACTATCTTGTTTGGTTTATTTAAAGCTTAAATGACCTTTTAGTAGACCTGAAGTAGATGTAAACTGATTAGGAAAAGATCCCTTATGCAGCAAACGTCGGGTTTCGGGCATTCTGGATAACGGGTCCCATGCAACACTTTAAGTTAAAAATGCTATCCAAATACCATCATTCTTTATGTGAACAGAAGATTTTGCTTTGTGAAGCAGACTGTTGTATTAGAATGGTGGTAGAATGTTGGATAAGTGGCTTGAGTTCAATTTTTTTTTTTTTTTCAGAAATGGGAGTGTAAAGCTGTTTCCGCATAGCTATGCCTCTAACTTCTCTCCTCAGCAAAACACACTTGAGAACTGGTTTGATTAGTCAATATTCTGACAATGCTATTGTTCTCTGGTGGTTTTTGTTCCTGTAGTGGAAAATAACATGGTTGCTCCTGATGAAATACAAGCGACGGGTGCAAGTGCTAGTAGGTAAGAGCACTGCTGTGAAAAGGGATTTTGTCATTAGTGTGTACTGTGTTGTTAGGGCACTTATCTGGCAGGTTTTAACAAGCTGTTAAGTATATTAGACTAATAACAAATGTAGCCATATGGCAATTCCTCACAGCTTCCACCTTGACAAGCTTTAAGGCTCATCTTGCATACACCTCTGAATGTAAGTAACATGTTAACTGCATTATTTCCCTGCCATCACTTACTATGTTTGGATAGAAGTTACATTTAAATAATACTGGCGCCGCTTGCAGAATTTAAAACTGTTTTGAATTTTTAGTGGATATTTTGTTTGGTCTTAAGCTTTCATTCTTCCTTATTACATAAACATACTGCATTCCATTACAATTTCCCTAGACTTTCAAACTCCTTCTTTACTTTCAAGTGTATATTTCCCATTTTTTCTGTATTTAACACATTTAGCTATATCGTGCTCCCCCATTCTCATTGCTGCTGGTGAGCCTAATATACAATTAATCCTCAATTTTTACACCCCCCCCCCCCCATTTTCCCTCTTTTTACATTGTTGTTTTGTGGTCCATTTATTCTGCATAATATATATCCCTAGTGTTATATTTCCCTGCATTGTACACCCATATTTGAAAAACATAAAAAGGGGGGGGGGGGGTTTCTACTGTAAGTGCATTATGGCATGTGTCCATGAGCATTTTTGCCGTTTATATTCAAGTAGTGTTCACTACCAGTCAAGTGGCCATTGAATGCTTAAAGTGTAATTATAACCAGAATTTTGTCCCAATTAACCATAACTACAGTTTTCTGTATCAGACAAGTATGTGTTTTTTTTGTCTATGTGCTTTCATAAAGCCACAGGGAAAACTGTAGTGCTGGTATCCCCCTAACTTTGCCAGATTTCTAGTGATAACATACAGGTGTTGGACCTGTTATCCAGAATTCTTGACACCTGGGGCTTTCTGGATAACTGATGCCTTGTCTAGTAGAAAATAATGTAAACCTAAAATAAACCCAATAGGATTGTTTTGCATCCAATAAGGATTCATTATATCTTGGTTGGGATCAAGTACATGGTACTGTTTTATTATTTCCGAGAAAAAGGAAATAATTCTGAAAAAAATGGACTATTTCAGGGGTGTCCAAGCTGCGGCCCAGGATGGCTATGAATGTGGCCCAGCTTGAAACCCTTTGTTCCCAAAGAAACTTCATGTTGCAAACAAAATAGGAGTAGGCAGGAGGAGGGACTCTGCCCATTGGCCAGTTAGTAGTAGTAATAAAAAATAAGTCAATTCAATATCCATGTGTTCCATATTCCAGTTTATAGCTCTATCTGGTTATCCAACTGGTATTTTAGTTCTTTTCTCTGCATTTTCTTTACTTTTACAAATCAAAAGTGTTTGTGTATTTCATG
>CM044443.1:94245783-94266465 GCA_024363595.1 Xenopus borealis
AGGACAGGTGAAAGGAACATAGCTTTAACAATACACATGCACCATATCGGGGCTTTCAAGGCATAGTATCCGTTGCACAGAAGGTAAAAACACTTTTCTTGTTTTAAATACTGCGTTTTGGGCTTACCTGACAAATGCGAGGTTTACAGGGAAGTTGGATATAGTGATATTTTTGGGTTTTATAATGTTGCCTTTTAAAAAGAATTCTCTCCCACTACAATTTGATAAAGGGAAACCAGAGGAAAATTAGTATGTACACTTTCCACATTCCAGTGTGCATTGTGCCATGATTCTCTAGGATGTAGGAAAACTGAAGGCAAGAAATGTATTCTAAATCTGCTGTCTTTATAGCCTTTGCCATTTTGATGATGTGATTTCTAACAATATAGTTGGACAAAGGTGCAGAAAAAATGTCCTCAAGGCAGATGCTTATTTTTGAATTCCAGGCTTGGGAGCAAGTTTTAATTGCATAAAAACGAAGTATAGCGCCAAGTACAGCCCCCTGTAGACTACAAATCAACATAGGGGCTACCAAATAAATTACAGCCCTTATTAGTCACCCCAAGATATTTTTTCATGCTTGTGTTGCTTCCTAACTCTCTCTAAATTTGAATGTGGCTCATGGGTAAAAAAGGTTGGGGACCTCTGGTTACAGGTTTGTGTTGTGCTCCTGGGGTGGTAGTTTAAAGTTGTACCAGGTTGAATATATATCTTTCTCTATATGGTTTGTGCATACACTTACGTCACGTATAAAGCAAGGCGTACCCGGAGAACACAACACTTCTTATGGTAACCTCATGCTCTCTGGGTACTTTTTCTTTATACTTGGAATGATAGGCAATGTACACAGGAGTTGCAGCCTGTTGAGAAACACCCTATACTATATCAAATTAATAGGACAATCTTACCCTGTTTGCTTTGATACTTATGTCATGTAATGTATTCCATTAAATATTCATGTGCTAAATGAATTATAGATTTCCTTTGTTGCACAGTGGATTGGGTGGAAAACCCTTTTTTTTTTTTTTTTTTTTTTTAATTATCATTAAAAAAACTGATATGTGTGAGAAATGCTGGGACATTGTATATAAAATGTCTGCTCGTTTTGTTTTGCCCCAGAATTGTTTTAATCTGTGTATATCTTTCTTACAGAACCGATTGTTGGTGGTGGTAGAGAAGCTCCACTTTAGGGACAAAAATGAGTGAACTAGATCAGCTACGCCAGGAGGCTGAGCAGCTCAAGAACCAAATCAGAGTATGTATTCAAGATACCGTTTTATAATGTGCACTGTAACATGTTTTGTACATTATGCGTTGTGTTCAATCATTTCTACAGTTTATTATAAAAGCAAGTTTAATTCTACAGTTCACCTTACTACAAGCTTTGTATTCACACACAGTACAAACATACACCTTTTTTCACATTTTCTTTAACAAACAAGATCTTCATAAAACTAGCACTTTCGGAACAGGTACACAATCTAAAATCTAGCATAATCTATATTTTTCCTCTACTGTATTTGTATTTAGTTTTCCCATTCTGGATAATCCTTTTACGATTACCAGTGGTGGAAAACCTTACCCCCTTGTCTAGTGAAAACCTGCAGCTGTATCTCATGCATTTTGGATATCTCCCTCAACTTGAAGTGTTGTTTTCCAGTTGTCATTGTCCACCTATAGATATGACATTACTTGTCATCCCACAATGACCAGATTTTTTTTATTGAACCATATTTCATGTAACATCAGACCGTAATCACATTGGCCTAGAGCAGGGATCCCCAACCTTTAGAACCCGTGAGCTACATTCAGAAGTAAAAGGAGTTGGGGAGCAACGCTAGCATGAAAAATGTTCTTGCGGTGCCAAATTAGTGCTGTGATTGGCCATTTGGTAGCCCATATGTGGATTGTCAACCTACATTAAGGCTCTGTTTGGCAGTGCACCTGGTTTTTATACAGCCAAAACTTGACTTCAAGCCTGGAGTTCAAAAATAAGCACCTGCTTTGGGGCCACTGGGAGCAACATACAAGGGGTTGGAGAGCAACATGTTGCTCATGCGCTACTGGTTGGGGATCACAGGCCTAGAGAGTATCTAATATGCAGAACACCCTGCAATACCTGCCTAGTTCTCCCATCATTCAGCATTTAAAGTGTAGTTTGTTACTCTGTTTGCCATGGTTAAATATTTGGTCACTCACATGGCGACTTGGACTGATCTGTGTTGAGCCCAACTATCACGATGTGTAAAAATGACTGCTGCACTTGAAGGGATTGCTTACTAATGTGTGGTGCTAGGAATAAAACAGGCATGTGTCCTGCCCAAGTCTCTTCCAGGGTCAAATGAAGCTTCCCTCCATTGGCCATATAATAGAATGCTTGTTTGTCATAGCAACCTTTAACAAGCAACATCTTAGGGTAAGGCCAGGTGGGAAGATTCGAGGATATTTGTCGTCTGGCAACTAATCGCCTCTTCTTTGGGGCAACAAATCTCCCCGAACCGCTTCCCCCTGCCTTCCAGCATCTTTAATGATTAATCGCCTGAGCCAATTCACAATCGGTGCTGGCTTTTCCAAAGTCGCTCGAAGTTGCCTGCTTAGGCAATTTCGAGCGATTTCGGGAAAGCGCAGCGTGGCATGTGAATAGGCACAGGCGATTATTCATTTAAGTTGCTGGAAGGCAGGGGGAAGCGTTTGGCGACACAGCTAAGCAATTATGAGACTGTCCATTTAATTTTTTTATGATATGGCAATTCTTTCACTTTCTGTGTTGTGCCTTTTTTCAGCAGTACGTTGGGCTTTGCATTGAGCAGATGTACACTAGAGTTTCATAAGCTTTTAGCCAGAAATTGCACAGGTTTGAAATGTTTAATTTTCTGTATTAACAGAATACTTGAAGATTTGCATCCACCCTCCGTTAATATCTGACCCACTGTATTCATAGAGTATATTGAAAATGCACGTTGCGTTTTCCTGGTATTCATCAATTCTGAACTGCTAAACAACTATAGAAAGATGGGTTCCAACAAGAACCAGATTTCCTGAATGTTCTAAGTTCAGAGTTTCCGCAAAGTGACTCTGTCTAATGTTCATTTACTGGTGTTGATGTAGAAATGTAAACATGGGGTCCTGTCTATTTAAGGCTGAACTGAAACATTTTTTCTACAGGCAAAATATTTTGTAGCTTTTAACTTTATATAGGTAAATATGCATCATTTGCATATTTAGCTGTGATCTGTTTTTATCAGCTATAATTTGAAGTACATTCTGGGCTCAGTAGTTGGATACATCACAAAATACCATCAACAAGTTATCCATGTCCTGCTTGGCACTTTAAAGCTTTGCCAGGTTTAGTTGTACAGTTGGCTAACTTTGGCCATGCTCCCTGGTCATCTGGAAACGTATGTCAGTTTAGGTTTGACAAGTTATTTTGTGATCAGATGACAAACCTCATCTGCTGAACATTGCATCGACAGTTGAGGAACTACTCGGCACTACCTCCTTTTTTAGGTTTTGGTCCAGAGCAAATGAAATGTGAGCTACTCATAGGATATCCATCACTTAGACCTGTGTATGGCCATTTTATTTTTATATTTTATTCACCAGAATAAATGGATTTAGATACCACGTTTTTTCTGTTTTTCTTTTTCTGGTTTTTTTACATATTATTCAAGCTCGTATGTATAATATAAATTGAGAATAAACTCCCGTGCACTGAAAAGCTTATGGTTTAAAGGTCCGTTTTCTGTTCAATTTCGTTATGGCAATTATTTTAAAATCCGTTACTGTAGAATTTAACCAGATTTTTTTTTTCTTTTGCAGGATGCTAGGAAAGCTTGTGCAGATGCCACTTTGGCTCAGGTAATATAAAAAACTTATCATACAATATTAGTTTACAAAAAAGGATATGTGTTTTAAACCTGGGCATACACTTAAATATCCCCTCATTGGGTAAGATCATTCAATAAGCAAGTGGTAACCCATTTTTGCAACGTTTGTGGTCATTTGAGTCCCCAGGCCAGTCATCTGATCATAAAGGGCCAATATACTGTACAGTAAGCTGCCCACTCTGCAGTCTGCTGCATTTATCAACCTGTCCTGCTATAGTTGTCTGAAAAGGGATCCTATCATGGGAAAACATGCTTTTTTCAACATGCGTCAATTAATAGTGTTACTCCAGTAGACTTCTGCACTGAAATCCAATTCTCAAAAGAGCAAACAGATTTATTTATATTTATTTTTTTTTTAATTTGACACGGTGCTAGACAGTCGGTTTCCCAGCTGCCCCCAGTCATGTGACTTGTGCCTGCACTTTAAGATGGAACTACTTTCTGGCAGGCTGTTATTTCTCCTACTTAATGTAACTGAATCGGCTTCGGTGGAACGTCACTTTTATTGTTCCTAGATCTACTAGGGAGCTGTTATCTTGTGTTAGGGAGGTGCTATCTGGTTACCTTCCCATGCTGCTGGAGGAGCGAGGGGGTGATATCACTCCAACTTGCAGTAAAGAGTGACTGAGGTTTATCAGAGCACAAAGTCACATGACTGAAGGTAGCTGGGAAACTCAATACGTCTAGCCCCTGTCCGATTTCAAAACTGAATATAAAAAAATCTGTTTGCTGTTTTGAAAAATGGATTTCAGTGCAGAATTCTGCTGGAGCCACACCAACTGTTGCGTTTTGGAAAAAAAAAGTTTTCCCATGACAGTGTCCCTTTAAGTGATTCTCTGTAGATTTTCTTGTTAATGGAGGGCTTTTTCAGGCATTTTAGCACAATGATGTGTGCTTCTTTAAAACACTTGGCTTAAACACTATACTGAAACTATATTGTTTGATGTTCCCAAACAAATCTCAAAAGTTCAGTAGTCATTGTTTTTAAATGTGTCCACTGACTTTTTCCTACTGGGGATTGTTTGTTTCAACTATGTTCTTTGTGGCACCATTTAAAGTAAACTCTTCATACCTGAAACCACCAATAAGAAGGCTGCAACCTTATTAGTTTTGAGTGTGTTCTTGAGATATAACTGCCCGGCTGTATATGAGATGCTAGCATATGTGAACACATCAGAAATGACAGAACTAGATTTTTGTCCATTCATATCTCATGGGGGTGGGGAGAAGACCATTTCAGTGGCCAGTGTACAACTGCTATTCTGCATTTTGTTTGCAGGTTTTTTTGTTTTTTTTTTACTAATGTTCTCTGCCTCCTTGCCAGTGTGCAATAAAACTAATAGGACTCATAGATTAGGTATTTACTGTATGTCTGTAGCCTTTTTCCATGTTGCATGCCATTAATTTTAATTTCACTTTTGTAGATCACAGCCAACATTGATCCAGTTGGTCGAATTCAGATGCGCACTAGACGTACATTGAGAGGGCACCTGGCTAAAATCTATGCTATGCACTGGGGTACAGACTCCAGGTAGGTGTAAATGATGAACCTTCTGTTTAATAGATGTAGGTACACCTTGTTCGGATCAAAAGACCGATCATACTCAAAGTTCTTAATTGCCTTAAAAATAAAAGGCATAATAGTGTAGTGAGCATAATAATTGCGTTAGCCTCTGCTTTTCATGTTCCCTGAAAGCAGCTGCACATGGGGTTATGGTGTCCTGACCAGAGCAGTGATCACTAAGAGCTTGTTTCTGCCGTAAGACTAAATGATTTTTTTGTAGTGCTCTGTAAGATACACAACATTTAAAAAAAGCTGGACTACCAATCACTTAGGTAAAGGACCATCCATATTCAGTTAATGACTTTGTGAGTTCCATAACATTTTTCTGCATGATCATAACGTAGTTGCACCTATAAATGGTGACTCCCTTTCCAATGAATGTATAATTGGAGAAGGTTGGTTTTATCAATATTATAGTCATTTGCTAAAATAAAAGCAACAACCTTCTATTAAATATTACAAATGCCTGGCCAGTTTTCTTATGACTTTGAAACCAGTAATACCTACAGTACACTTGGCATGTTGACAGTTGTAGTGTTCTCAGAAACAACCCGTGACAGTCAAAACAATCTCCCTGCCTCCCATCACTTGCTATTCAAAATCATGGGAATACTCTGTGTATGGCAGATGCTGCTGCATGAATGCCCTCTTCAGCTTTTCTTCAGTCTGTGCCTATCCGTGCCAATGTCTGCTAGGCATAGGCCAGACTGTTTCCATTCTTTGTGGCCTTCTACATCTGTGGTCAACAAGGCTTAATACTGGCTGGCTGCCCTGCCAGGTGTGCTGATGTTCTTTTCTGAAAGGCTGATAGGTACCTGTTAAAGGAGAAGGAAAGCTACTGAAGCGGTTTATTGCCAATAGATTAGCCACAATAGTGCAAGCTATAACACTGTATTTATTCTGCAGAAAACGTTGCCATACCTGAGTACACTGTTCTAGAAGCCCTGTCTTTATTTAGATTATCAGCTACCATATTAGCTTGTTGTGACATCACTTCCTTCCCGAGTCTCTCCCTGCTCATTCATAGCTCTGGGCTCAGATTACAGTAGGGAGAGGAGGGGGAGGGAAAGAGTAGAAAACGGAGCATGCTCAAACCTTAGCAGAAAACAGAAGTCCATGTATACACAATAGAACGAAATTCATGCTGTGTTTCTTTTGACAGAACATCATTACTTTGAGGGCTAGCTGGTGTATTTATATATCTTTCTGATAGCTTACTTAACTTTAATCGTTCCTTCTCCTTTAAGATCAGCCCTAATTGTCCTGCCAGCAGAGATCCACAAATATGGAAACCTACTCCAAAATTAAAACAGCCTGTGTGAGAGATCCTTAGTGAGCTATCATCTTCCTCCCTTCTTTCATTGCACTGGTGCTCATGTGCAGTAGAGATACAAGCTAGCTTTTCTGCTCTACTATGCATGTGATGGCAGCTGGATTTTTGAAGAAGGGAGAAAGATAATTGCTTGAAGCTTGCTTGGCTCAATAGTAGCTAGAAACCATATTAGACAATTTGTACACAAAACAAATAATCACCAGCACTGTTGTTTAAACCACACTGCTGTTGACCAGCATAAGGTGGCCATACACGTAGAGATCCGCTCGTTTGGCGATGTCGCCAAACAATTGGATCTCTCCCCGATATGCCCACCTAGAGGTGGGCGATATCGGGATGATCTGATCGTGGGCCCTAGGGTCCAACGATCAGATCAGAATGGCACAGATACGGGCGGTCGGATCGCGGGACCGCATCAACGAACAGATGCGGCTGCGATCAAACGGGATTTTTAATCCTGCCCGATTGACATCTGGCCGACTTTCGGCCAGATATGGATCGGGAAAGCCCGTCGGAGGGCCCCCCACATGGGCCAATAAGCTGCCGACACAGTCTGTCGGCAGCTTTTATCTGCCCGTGTATGGCCACCTTAAAAATGATTGTAGAGCTGTTAAGAGGTCAGAGAGCAATAAACTTTGTGCAGTAGCCCACCACTGTGTGTTTAACCACAACGTATCACTTCAAACTCTTTCTGTTTCAGGCTGCTAGTTAGTGCCTCCCAGGATGGCAAGCTCATCATCTGGGATAGCTACACCACAAACAAGGTAAACACCATACTTGTGCCACTGATTACGGTTTATCATTTTACGCAAATGTTATTGTTTAGGAAATGTAGTTTACAGTGTGTCCACTATGGTTTCTTTATGCTTTTGTTTTAAGGTTTTTTTTTTTTTTTAGTCTATGGATTTCCTTTCTGTAAAACCACACCCAAACTTTAAAGGCTCCGCTGCAAGGAATTGCTCATTTTAAATATTATTGAAATTTACATATAGGCATAATTACCATAAAATTTTAGTTTTATTGAATGAATCCTATTTTTCTTCTTGCTGTGTTGTCTAAAGAATTCCTCTATCATTCAGTTTCTGTGCTCTGTTGTTAAAAAAATAAATAAGGAGAGCTGTCGACAACTGTATGAGCGTCTCACATTCCTTCTAAAAATATGTACATGTTAAAGGGGCAATATACCTTCTTGTTCATCATGAGTTCAGCGAATAGGGCTTGTGCAGAACATAATTTTCCTATAGTTTTAATAACGAAGAAATGTTTTAAATGCTAACCTAGCTGTTTTTATTTAAAGGGAGTTTATTGTGTGTGTATATATTATATATATGTGTGTGCATTTTAATAATGCACGTTCTCTTCTACTGTAGTTGAATAGATATCCCCAGAGAAGCATATACTCTTGAGGACATCTTAAGCTGTCTTCTTTGTGGCCAATGGCATACTCTGCTATTTTAGCCAGCTTTAAACGGAAAATGCTCCTCTTCACACAGCTCCCTTTTGATGAGGCTGCAGCTTTTTCCAAGTGGCAGGTCAGCTGACTACAGGATGGAATGGATGACGTGGGGGGCAGATTTGTGATGTGGGTAGATGAGGTGATGATGCAGTGGGCAGGAAATGATGCCATTCCAGGGTCACACTGATAGTTGTCCATGTTTCAGAACGAGGGCAGGCAATCCTGAACCAGACAACTCGTGTGAAAACCAGACAGGTGACAATCCTACCCTTTCCTTTGAAGGGAAAATGCGCTACAGTGTAATTGTGAGCAATTTTATAGCCTTTCCTCTTTGACTTGTTTCCTGCATATTAATGTTGGCATCAAGTAATGTTTTTACAAGATTTGTAGAAACCCTGCCTGTAGAAGCAGCAATATTTAAAGCCTTTTCTATATAAAAAATTAACTTGACCCTGTTGAGTCACACATGGGCAGGCCCAAATCAGGCTGACATATCTGGGGTCGACAATTGAAGGGTGTACAAATGCCTTCTGAACAATGACCACATAATTGTGCAAATGCAAGTCCATATCAGATGGAATATCGGTCGGACCCCATACATGGGTCATTAAGCTGTCGACTTAAGGTGGCCATAGACGCACAGATAATATCGTGCAAAACGAATTTTCTTAAGATATTGGTGCGTGTATGGTGGGAAATGAGCCGACCGATATTGTCAGAAGATTAAGATATCAGTCGGCTGGTTGATCGGACTGGACGGAAAATTTTGATCGGATGCCTTTGAAGGCACCCTTAACATCGGCCATTGTTAGTGCTGAATCGTCAGATACAAGTAGAATTCTATTGTTTCTACCTGTATATTTGACGATTCAGCTCTACACGTGTGTGTTGAAACGAACGATCTTTCTTGGAAAGATCTTTTCCGAGAAAGATCGTAATTGTTACGTCTATGGCCAGCTTTAGTGTGGAGAGTGCTAGTCGGCGGGTTTCATTGGCCCATTAAACACTCTATAAAAGAAGCAAATTAAACTAGACAGACAGTGGTATTGGAAGACTATTTACGCTTAGTCTTATTTTTCTTATATAAATATTTACATCTTGTACTTGCGATTCTCTGGAAACTACAGCTGCTTTCCTTTCTAGAGCTTAACTACCCTAGCAACTAGGCAGTACTTTGGAAATTAAGAATGTTACATCATTAGGATAGGGTCTTGTTTATTTTGGTTAGTGATCTCTACAACCTGGCTGGCTTAATGCCATTTTTGTGGTGAAATCTTGGGGTATGTTCATATTCAGTCAGATTTCTCTCTATACAGGTATGATATTTATTATCTGAAAGGCCATTATCCTGAAAGTTACAAAAATGAGCAATACCATTTCAGAACCAGTGTCCTGATTAACAAACCACTTTTGATTATTTCCTTTATGCTGTAATAAGTTATGTTTAATATGTAAATTAGTACAGATCCGTGTTGCTGACGAGCAATGTGCTTCACATTACAGATTGCATTACAGATCCCATGTTAGTGCTCGTCTGTAAATGTTTTGTTTATTTGGAAGGTGTTAAAAATAACATGCCTCTAAAAATCACTGCCTACATGCTATGGTTGTTTCTTTTTCTGTTGTTGTACAGTGCTCAGACACTTTCTGCTATTGTGCAACAACGATGTGCAGCCTTCTGGCTTGGATGTAAGGCAGCCTGGTTTCAATTCGCTCTGAAGCCGTGCAGCCTTTCAATTGACAGTTCAGTGGTGCAGGAGTAAAACTGAGATTTAAAGTAAACCAGCAGTAGGTTTCACCTTTGCCTTTATCCTTTGTGGATTTGCTCTAAATATTTATACAGTCTGTATATTCAGATATTTTGGAGATGTAATCAGCTGTGCAGATTATTTTTAACGATTAGAAGAAAAAAAAAAGTCCGCTCACTTAATTTGGTTCAAATTCAAAATTATCATAATTTCTCATTATTTTCTGAAATTCATTTCCCTGAAAAATTAGTTTGGGGGGGGGGAGGAATCCTGAAAATCATCCAAAAATTCAAATCGTACAAGATTTTTTGATTTTTCTGCCCACTTTGGCAGGTTTGAGATGCCAAATTTTAGGATTTTTTACTTTCTATGCTCTGAGTATAATAGATCCTGAAACATTTTAGGTTTTTTTTTCCCCCCCCCCCCACTAAAAATTCTAATTTTATGGATTTAATTTTTTTAACTTTTAACATTTAAAAATGGAGGGGGTGATGTAGAATATGCTGGGGTTGTGTTGTTACAACACAATACATGGGGAGGGTGCTGAGAATTGGCAGCCAAAAAAATGTCATATGCCCAATTTTCATTTTGGGGTCCCTGCAGGCAATCTATTTAGGTAAATATTTGCATACTGGACACCAATTCTGGACTTAATTCTAACTCTTGTTCTATACAGTATACAACTACAGCAACATAGTGCAAAGCTATAACTAGACTATAGATACCAGTATCCATTGACAGGCTGTGGCAATTTGAGAATACTGGAGTTCTGTAACAAAGATGTGGTTTGCAACTGCCAATAAAGGTAGACCAGGTGTATAAATATATTTTTGCCTCCTATATCAAACCATTATCCTGTAATAAGACATAATTCGTATTGCCTTTTAATGTATTTCACATCCCCATTTAGGTTCATGCTATCCCGCTGCGTTCTTCTTGGGTGATGACCTGTGCATATGCTCCCTCTGGAAACTATGTTGCCTGCGGTGGTCTTGATAATATATGCTCTATTTACAACCTCAAAACTCGTGAAGGAAATGTGCGAGTGAGCCGTGAGTTGGCTGGGCATACAGGTGAGGATTATTGTCATTTAATTTTGACCAGGACCCCCTTAAATCGGGGGTAGGGGGCAGCCGTAGTATGGGGACCACTGCATCAAGGCATATATTCATAAATTTAGGATCACCAAGCCTGAAGGCAGGTTGAATGTATATCGAATTCAAATCAATCAGTCATCTCTGTATAGTTCAGTATCTGAAACGGCAAGTTTGTGCCACACATTTTACCCAAATAAGCCTTGAATAAGGCTCCAAGGTACATCAAACTTGCTTTCTTGGATGTTCCACTGAACAGATAAGACAAAAATATTTGCAACCCAACATTAATTTAGGGGCTTGAAACAAATGTCTGGGAACATAAATGCCTCTATCAATCCTCTGATATATCATGTTTTTACTACCTGCATTGATAAACAAATATTCTGTAGGTTTGATTGATATGACTACAATGACTAATATAATATATGACTAATATCGACATTCTGCAGACTTAAGCTGGCCATAGACGCAACGACTTGGTCGTACGAATCCTCGATTCGTACTACTATCGTACGACTTTCGGATCGTGTGTGGAGTGCTCCGACATTTGTCGTGCCATGCCGATCGGTCGTTTGGTCGATCGGCCAGGTTAGAAAATTTTTGTCGGCTGGCGATAATATCTTTGCGTCTATTGCAGATCGTACGATTTTCAGTGGGAGACCATCACTAGGTTTTTAATCGTACAACTTTCGTACGATCCTTGTCAGGGGCAGAACATCAGCTGTCTGTGCTTTTTACTACTTTAGTTGATCTGAAGGTTAGTGACAGGTCGGGAGCAGGTCGGGAGATGCAAAGATCCGATCGTGGAATCATCTTACGATCGGATCTTTGCGTCTATGGCCAGCTTTATTCAAGGGACTTGCTTTGTTAGAAACTAAGCTTTTTTTCACACTGTACAATCCATTTTTATCACATTTGGATTCCATTGGCTCAGAAGTCTATTTCTCATAGAAATTAAGTTAATGCTCAATTGCAATGTTGTTCTACGTGCTTTTGAAAGGATCATATAAAGAACTTGAGTCCTAATACAAAGTCATACATGTTTTTTTTTTTTATATAGGCTTTAACTTTCTTGTATACATTTGGTGCGCAATGCTGCAGATCTGCACTAAATGTCACAACTTAAAGGGGAGCTATTGAGAAAATGAAAATTTAATATAAGCTTCAGCATACTGAAACAAGAAACTTTGTAAATACAATTAATTAAATATTCTATGTTTTCTGAAAAAGTCAAGTTTATGTTCACTGTCCCGCTCTCAGCAGCTGTTTCTCTTCAGTCTGTCTTCATGAAGCAGTTGGGTGTCAGATATTCATTGACGGTTATACAATATATCTTAAGGGGGGCTTCCTTTCATAACAGATGCATCAGCGGTCATTCAAATAACTGATTCCACTACAAACAAAATCTAACCAAATTAACTGCCTTTTGCACAAATCCTGCATGTAGAGAGACAGGATTTGCAGTGATTTTAATAGTGAGCTCTAATGCATCTTCAATGCAAAAGGAGCCCCCCTATAAGATGTATTGGATCGAGCTGTCGAATATCTGACACCCAACTACTGGATCAAGAGAGAATGAAGAGAAACAGATGCTGAGAGAGGTATAGTGAAGATGAACTTTATTATTTCAGAAATGTTACAGAATTTTTAATTGATTGTATTTAGAAAGTTTCTTATTTCAGTTTGCTGAAGCTTATATAAAAATTTCATTTTTGCAATAGTTCCCCTTTAAAGTCTCCTGCTTAAAATATGTTTGGGTTTAAATACAGATCTTTTATTTTGTGCAAGCAAAACATTTCAAACATTAACACAAAGATTAATGTGGTAGCAGCAGTTATTAGGTAAGGCTTAGATTACTGGCATCAATGGTACACAACCACATAAGTGATCTCACTGTCAATAGAAATGTAATGCCAGGGGCTCAGCTCTTGATATAAATACAAAAGTCTGTTACTGCTATTTTGGACTGTATTAAACTGTACGTCATCGTCCCATCAACCAGTAATGGCCCTGAGCTTGTAAATGCGTGAATGGCAGCTTGCGTTAACTTCAGGCATCAAAGATCTTTGTGCATCTGCATGATATGAATTGTTCATTTGAACTTGTTCACTCTGCAGAATGGCACCAATCCAGACTGTATAAAAATGCATGCATACAGTGCCAATACATTAAATGGGATATAGGCATCAGGTAGCACACAAATATCGCATACCATGCAGTGGCATCTGTGAGTATTGACGGCAAGCGTCCGCTTTTATCTCAGACAGCAGTTTGAGTTAAAACAACAGGGCTGAAAATATATAACCCCCTCAATCATTGCCTAAAATAGAGAAGTTTCCCTTTAACAAATTGTTTCTTCGCTTTGGGGAAATAAATTACATACTAACTGAACATACCAAAATATTAAAATTAAAGGTTATTCCACACACACACACACACCCCCCTCCTTTTTATGAATGCAGAATTTTTGTAGACATCTTTCCAAACCTCAGTAAATTATCTCTGAGTTGTCTTTAGCTGTATTCTCATTTAGCCCCAAGGAAAACATTTTTGCACTTCAATCCCTTTAATTTGTTGGATATGTAAAGTCAGCTTTGTTTGCAGCCCGACTACTCCCTAAGTTGAGCAATGTCTACAGTAAATATACATTGTTTTAATTGGCAATCTCCTTTTGAAAGCAAATATACATTAACATTCACATGTGTTATTCCAATAGTTCACATCTGAGATTTAAATATTCTCTTCATTCTTAAATTATTACAATATATTCACGCTAAAGCTTTTTAGTTGAATTGGTTTCAGTGTAACCTATTTTGATACCTTTCATGTATTTTTTTTCTACAGGGTATCTTTCCTGCTGCCGTTTTCTGGATGATAACCAAATAATTACCAGTTCTGGAGATACCACTTGGTGAGCTTATTGATCTCTCTTTGCTTATAGTCTGCAAATAAAGCTACTGTAAAGCGGTCTTCCTTGGTGCAAAGTAAGCACTATGCTATATCCCTTAAGAGCAGAAATAGGCATATGTTCATAATTTGGACTTCAATGTATTGTAGTGCAGGTGTGTAACATAGTGGGTTGTAGTAAGTTAGTTTCACTCAACCATGTTTAAAGGACAAGGAAAGTCTTAGTGGAGTGGGGAGGCGATGTGATGCGGCTCTGTCAGTGTACTGAGAATGTCTTGGCTGTGGTAAGCAGTGTTACTTTAATTTTGTGTAAAGAAAGCAAGTCCTTTGCACATAGTGATATGTATACGTTTTCTGTTTTGAGGAAACTAGGAGCAATTTAGTACAGGTATGGGACCTGTTATGCAAAATGCTCGGGACCTTGGGTTTTCCAGATAACTGATCTTTCAGTAATTTGAGTCTTCATACCTTAAGTCTACTAGAAAATCATGTGAGCATTAAATAAACCCAATAGGCTGGTTTTGCTTCCAACAAGGATTCATTATATCTTATAATTAATATCTTGGATAATTTGCAAGGTACTATTTAATTATTACAGAGAAAAATGAAATCATTTTTAAAGATTTGGATTATTTGATTATTATGGAGTCTGAAAGACAGCCTTTCCATAATTTGGAACTTTTTGGATAACAGGTTTCTGGATTATGGATTCCATACCTGTAGTTGGTGTATTTCCTTTTTTTACGTATTAAAAATTTATATTGTTACTGTGCCTTCTGTTCAAAGCTCATTTGTTGTCTTTCTGAACAGTGCTCTTTGGGATATTGAAACTGGCCAGCAGACAACTACCTTTACTGGACACACTGGTGATGTTATGAGTCTGTCCTTGGCTCCAGATTCCAGGTGCTTTGTGTCTGGAGCCTGTGATGCATCTGCCAAACTTTGGGACATTCGAGAAGGAATGTGTCGACAAACCTTCACTGGACATGAGTCTGACATAAATGCCATCTGTGTAAGTCTATATAACTACCTGTTACTATCCAGATGTGTCTTCTCCCTTTCACTGACCAAGGTTTCACCATGTAAGCTCATGTGCTCCGTCACTGGCAGGCTGTTGCTCTGCTTGTTGATGATTTAGCCCATAACAATGTCAGGCAAACTGTTAAAAAATATTGTAGGTATAAGTTAGCCCTTAAGTGAACCAAAAACCAAAGCAGCAAGTAAATAACCAGTAAATGAAAATTAAAACACAGGATTTCTAATAAACCTTATACTGTGAGCTTCAGTACCAGCTCAAAGCCACCACATCCCTTATAGCATTGACAATCTGTACCTACAAATACTCCCCCAGTCAATCCCCATAACCTTTCTACCGATTCACCGCTCCTGCTTCTGAGCTTCTGTCAGTTACCTCAAAATAGGGACTGACTCACAATATCCAACATATATACTTTCATGCTGTAAGGCTGATTCATTGATTTCGGATAAAGGCTGATTAATAACCAACTTAAATAGCAGCACAGAAATCAGTGTATTCTGCATGAGAATTGGCAATCTGTAAAATGGTGAGCTAATGAATTTTGATGGCATTGGTCATAAGTGTTTTAGGGTCCTTGTACCTCTGGGCTAAAAAGTAATTAAGGTAAAAAATATATAGAATTTGCAGATGGTTTCTTTTAGGGCTTTATGTTCTTTAGCAGCAAGTTGGAAGTTTTGCAAGTAGCCCTTTGCTTTGATTATTCGTTTACAAGTAGTCGACCAAGGGCACTATATACTTTATAATTTATATGTGTATATATATAGTATATATGTGTGTGTGTGTGTATGTATATATATATATATATATATATATATATATATATATATATATATATATATATGTGTGTGTGTACTGTACTATGATAGATACTATTATATATATATATATATATATATGTGTGTGTGTGTACTGTACTATGATAGATGCTATGATATATATATATATATATATATATAGTAACAGGTAATGGTGCACACCGTTAACAAAAATCAAATACCTGGGTGCCCGCAAATGAAAAAAAATTATAGTAAAAGAAGTTGCAGCACTCACAGGGTTTGTTTGGTGAAAAAAAACTTGTAATATTTATTTGAACTCAACGTTTCGATCCCCCACAGGGATCTTCGTCAGGAGTGACAAAACAAACCAACAGGTTTGTTTTGTCACTCCTGACGAAGATCCCTGTGGGGGATCGAAACGTTGAGTTCAAATAAATATTACAAGTTTTTTTTCACCAAACAAACCCTGTGAGTGCTGCAACTTCTTTTACTATATATATATATATATATATTTTCACTTATTTCTGCTAGAATGGATGCCATGCCATATTAAGTACAATTTGAATTAAGGAACGTAGTGCAGTGACTTTGTTCCTAATATTTGTAGCCTTCAGGCACACTTTAGGTGGTATATAATGGAAGGATCAATGTTTGTCAGCAGGTAGCATTTATGTCACCTAATAAAAAGAAAACCATGCCATTGATTGCAATGGGTTACTGCACCTTAAACCCTATATATAAGTAATAAACATGCGGCCAAGCTGATTCTTTGATATTAATTTTTTTTATATATAGAGAGTTATGTATATATTAACTAATTTAATGTTTTTTTTTCTGTTTAAGTTCTTCCCCAATGGCAATGCCTTTGCCACTGGTTCAGATGATGCCACCTGCAGGCTGTTTGACCTTCGGGCTGACCAGGAACTGATGGTTTATTCACATGACAACATTATCTGTGGCATCACCTCTGTAGCATTCTCCAAGAGTGGACGCCTCCTCCTAGCTGGATATGATGACTTTAATTGCAATGTCTGGGACACACTTAAGGCTGATAGAGCTGGTACGACTGTGAATTAATCAATCTTAATATCTTTTATTCTTTTCTCTCTCTTTGGGGAAACCTGATTTTTCTGTAAACCTAAATTTACATTTCATAATTGCACTTTGCACTATTTCACTATGCGTTTTTGTCCGCAAACATTTACAGTTTTCGGTTAGGTTAATAGCAGGTATTACAAGCTTGTTAAAAACAAATCTGATTATGGCCAAAAAGCAGCAGAGCCAAAGATTATGAAGCATATGGAGTAGTGCCGTGATGCCTGCAGTTTTTCTCTGTACCTGCTGACTATTGAATTGAGTGGCCAGTGGCCAAATCCTTTGCCCTGCATTGAATGCATAGTTGCCAGAAAGGATTTATTCACTTAATGGAGAGAGCAAAATTCAACAAGGGATAGGCACTTCATAAGAGCATTATCAGCTTTTGCATTTCAGTTTTAGCATGTAGACCTCCAGGGGTTGCTTTTCCACCCTTATTGTATCTTCCTGGGGCACACTTATAACTGCAGTCCACTTTACAAATTAGACTTTGATACACTTGTAGTATTTAGACCATACATGTGATCCTTTAACTTCATGTTCTCCTGTGAAGGCTCATGGAACCTGGCTGCCTTATGTACGAGAATAACTAACAATCGGTACATTACATTCCACGTGGTAGAGGAGACCTAATCCTTTTTGTTTTTAGAATAAAAGCTTCTTTACAATTCACTTCACTGGACTTTTCTACTTTTTGTGCCTAGGTGTTCTTGCTGGTCATGATAATCGTGTAAGTTGCTTGGGAGTAACAGATGATGGCATGGCAGTGGCAACAGGGTCATGGGACAGCTTCCTCAAGATCTGGAACTAAAGTATGTTCAAATTGCATTTGCTGTTATTGTGGTCGCTAGTAATTATAACCAGAAACATGGAAAAAAAATTTAACTTTCCCAAGTGTATTTTTGAAAAGCTCTGCTTCATGGATAAATACAGCAATTCTGTATAACCATAATCCGCATCATTCATGGGCATTTATTCTATTGTTCCTTTGGCCTCGATGTACTGCTGAAGGATGAACGTCTACCCAAGCTTCTGTTTTATTAGACTCTCCCATTATCCCTGTATATCATATGCTCCATTCTTCTGTTTTTTAAAGGGTTCCCAGTCCCTGTGGATGAAACGCAGCCCCACAGCATGAAAAGTATCCATGATTCAAAAAAATTATATGGGTCCCATCTCGAGTTTGCCATAAACTACTTAGTGACCCAGTTAAGATGTGGGAATGTTTACATGGCTGAATGATGACTCTCTATACATGTGCAACAGATTTCCCACCATTCGCACATTTAAAAAAAAATCCCCATGCCTACAATGAGGCGTGGTAATAGCATTATGCGGTAGAGCTGCTTTTTAACAGATGGCACAGGGCATCATTTTGAAACAGATGGATAAAAAAGTGCAGGATACACTGCAACAAAACCGGTTTCAGTTGCTAAAAGCACTAAAGCTTGGGCAAAAGATCATCTTTTAGCTGTGTGCTCGCCTACAACAAGACACTGATATCATTGTATTGGCCCAAGAACAAAAGGTGAATGGCCAGCAAAACCCTGATCTCAGTCCAACTGAGAATCTGAAAAGCTGAAAGCAGCGGAGGCATCTTCATCTTTCCACTAATAGTGGCAAATCTATATGGACCAAAAGTGGCCCAAAATCACAGGTTGCACGGCTGGTACACAAATACCCCAAAATACAGTATGACCTTGCTGGCATGTAGGTAGCTGAATGGGCCCTTAAATGGTGTTCTTTATACTTGGGCTACTACAGTACCGTTTCTTACAGGCTGCACAAAAACATAAGTGTATGCTAGAATAGGTACTCCACTATACTACTGCTTTTACTACAAAATGTCTTTTTGGTGATTTTATGAATAAAATAGCAGTGTTTGTGAAGAATGCATGCCCTCAAAATTCAATGTTTGGGGATCTTGAAAGAAAAACAGTTGTACTCTCAATAATTCCCCAGTTCTAACCACATGATTTAATTGTGTAAAGCTGAGAATTTCCATATCAGAACTGTATTCTTTCACTAGTAACTCATCGTAACTAATTGGGCAATGTTTATTGATCCTCGTGTTTTTTTTACCTTGTTCTCCATATAGGACAAATAGATTTGTATCATGAAAAAATTAAAGCTTGTTTTTTTCCTCCCTAGATACTGAGCGGGCTTCTCAATGACTGGAAGACCATTCCAACCTTCAAAAAATTTGAATCATAGCATATCCGATCCAACCATACTAACGTGGATACCCTTTCTCCCTATTCCTATACATCAAAGGGCAGAAAACTCTCCCCTTATTTTGCTGAAACAAAGAGCACAATTATTTGCTATAGGAAGATGATTTTTTGTTTGTTTTGGTCTCTGAAACAGAATTGTGCATTCCTTTGGGACCGTTTATTCCATTGCTCCCTCTTTTAGTTTTTTTTTATTTCATTTTCTTTCTCTTCTCTACATCTGTCTTGAAGAATGATACAAAACACTATACAGTAAGACATAACCAAGAGTTAGCTTGTTAAGCAGGAAGGGAATTTCTTGAAAGTTTACCTGAAGGTCCTTGATAAGTCTGTCCAGATTACCATTTCTGAGTCTGCTGTTTTGCAGGTATGGAAAATCTGCAGCTATATATAAAAAAAAAACAAAGGATTTTAAAATGAGAGATTTACTTATTGTGGTTTTTGTTTCCACTTTGGTCCATTAAGTGAAGGTGGGACTTAAATCTGTGTGTCAGGGCATACTGTTAACGCTGTCCCTGTAGAGTTTCTTGTGAAAGCTTGCACAGAAAGTGGCCAAATCTATTTAACATGAGTGTAGACTCTCCATTTGCCATCTATTATATAACTTAATAAATGAGTAGCTTGCTCCAGCAATTGAGTTTCTGGGAGTGGTTGTAACACAATACCTGGAATGCCTTTATACATGTATTGATATGAGGCATTTGTGAATCCCCAGGCTGCCCAGAACATTTCACCTTTGATGAGAAATCAACTGTTCCCTTTTCCATGAGTACATCTTAACCGTTGCTTATACACCACATCATATACTAGGACTCCTATAACTGAGAGCATGCATAATTGCAGAGCAATGTGCCAGAGCTCAGTCTGTTCAGGATAATCCCAGAAACTCCCCTTAAAGCCAATCAAGGTTTCCAATCAGAAAAAGACGTATTTCCCCTCTAAGTATCTACATCTCCATGATTTGAACCTGTATCAAGCCCAGCTCATATTTGGGGTGTGTTCAAAGATCCATTTTGAAAAAAAAAAATACTAACCTCTTTTTCCTGTGGGGATTAAAGCAAAATTATCCCTAATTTAAACATAGAGGAGTCTTATTGGTGCTTTACTCCGTTCATTTTACAGAAAAGGAAAAAAATGGATTGTTTACCAAGTTATTTTAACACAGACTTTCACTTTCTGAAGCATGTCAAATCCTTATTCACAGAAACCTGAAATCTAACCCCAAGTCGTCTCCCCCCCCCCCAACGAAACACTGGGAAACAAAGGTAACAGAGAGGGTAACTTTCACAAGCACTACCCTAGTCCCATCTCCTAGATTAGACTCAGCCTTGGACAGAAGTACATATCTGTTCGTCCGGATATACATTCAGATGTGTATGAAATGATGTACAAATTAATGTTTTTGAAAATAATGATCTTGAACTTTCTAAGTGAAATCTTACGAAAGCTTTTATTCTTTTGTTGGGGGGTGTGTTTGCCATAGGGATGGGTTTTCCTCTTAGGGTTGCATGCTGTAGAGTTGCTTAATAATGTGCAAATAGAAAAAAAA
>CM044443.1:94272644-94291709 GCA_024363595.1 Xenopus borealis
TTTTTTTTTTTTTTCACCTTCTTCTTCTGATACTTTCAAGTGGGGATCCTTGACCCCCATCTAAAAACAAATGCTTTTTAAGGCTACACATTTGTTATTGCCACTTTTTATTACTCCTTTTTCTGTTCAGGGCCTGTCCTATTCATATTCCAGTCTCTTATTTGAATCAAGGCATGGTTGCTAGGGTCATTTGGACCCTAGCAACCAGATTGCTGAAATTACAAACTTAAGAGCTGGTGAATAAAAATCTAAATATCACTCACTATATACTACTAAAAGTTAACAACCCCCCTTAATATTTTCCATGGGGCTTATGATCCTACAGCAGGTCTGAGAAGAAAGCATGGAATCAGAAGAAGCAAATCATTTTTACAATTCTCTCAATATTTCCATTAGCCAAGATAAAAAGCATGTTGGCGCCCGTTTCACATCGGCAATTATTGCATCAGGTATATGGAAGCTTCCTGTGCTGTTGACTATCGGCACAATATTTTCACTATTGTTCTCTTAAACCCTGTGGTTTGCACTCTGATGTGACATCATTATGGGCCAAGCCAGCTCCTATCCCTACTGAGCAGCTCTTGGGGAATTAAATGGCTGCTTTATTTAGAACACAAAAGACCAGGCAAATTACTACAGAGACAGATGGTAAAGCAGCAGTCCGCTCTTCATGGAGTGATACCAATGGACCAGCTGAGGTCTCACAAGTTTTAACCCTTCTCTTCCAGGTGAATTGAGCTGTAGGAAACAAAGAATCTGTGCATTGCTGTATTCAGGGAGTTTTAGGGCCTGCATATTATACATTGCTAGAGAGACCTGCAGCACATGCATAAAAGGAGTGTAAGCAACAGAAACCAGTCCTAGGTTTCATCATATTCCAAAAACCCATTACACCTTGTAAATATGATTTATAGATAATGTGATTGTATTCTAAGGCAATATAGTTCAGTAAAACTACAGGTCAATAAAAAGTCAGTTTGCAAGTTGTCCAAGAAATCATGTTGAAAAAGGAGACACTGGGGAGCCAATTAGTTACACGCCCCTATGCTTCCCTTCATCTTTCCAGGTTATCACCTGTGCCTCTAAATCTGGTAAATGTGTGATGCAGAACTACTCAGAAAGGTCAATTTAGCACATCAGCAGCTGGTCCACTGGCCTGTGCTCCCTCCTCTGTCTCCATAAAGAGGCACTGCATCAGCCTGGGTTCAGACAAAGAGCAAATTTCTGCACAAAAATGCATGCTCATACGGTTCGTGCCATAATTCGGTCCATGTGCCTGCATTCAGACTGACGCAGTGCCTCTCGGAGCACACAAAGTGGGTAACAGAGGCCAGTGGATTGGCTGATTCTATACCTTCATTTAAAATCAGGTAGAGAATTGGCACCATTTGGAAGACACGTAGGAAGCTTCAGAACACTACCCTGTCATTACCAATGCAAAAGAAAGTAAGTGATTAGAGTTGATGGGGGCGCCAAATTGACACACAAATCCCCCAGTAACACAGACTTTCCATGTCCTTTAAGGTGGAGCTACTACACAGCAAAGCATTTGTATGACGACCTTACTGTGGGGTATGTGGTTTGCCTCCAATATACAGGCAGATTAATCGGCTCTTAATACAACTCACCCATGTGTGTATGCAATAGAGACTTAGATTGTAAGCTCCACTGAGGCAATAACAGATGTGATATTTACAGCTACACTGCCATAACCATGACAAAACAAATAATTGAAACACAATTTGTAGACTTTAAGACTAATATGAAAGCTGCAAAGCCCCTTGGGCGACACTCGGTACAAATGGTTTCAAAAGTGGAGAATGGAGGCAAACGTGATTCAAAGCAGCTAAAGCAGGAGTGCCCATACTTTACTAATGTGAGGTCTACCTTTAGTGAGGTTGTACCATTATTATCTACATCCATAAAAGCATTTCTTTGCATTCAGTTCCATGGAAATATAACTTAAATATATTGATTTATGAGTGACTTTATAATGCTATATTTAACAGCCATTTCTTATTTAACCATAACATAACTCTGAATGAAAAGCATGAAATAGGAGAGTGATATAGACAAGCTGTTTGTTTAAAGCGTCCTGAGATCTACTGATCACCAGCTGTGGGTCTACTGCTAGATCCCGATCTACATTTTGGGCACCCCTGAGCTAAAGCAAGGATGTATGCTCCTATATTGCAACGTGATTTTAACTAGGGTATTTCATATAATAGAAGCAAATTCCATTCTCTCCAATATTGTGGCATGGGCTCCGGTTGCTGGACATGGATATTGCATGGGATCTGTAATATCATTTAAACCATAAATATATTCAATAGGTTTGTTTTGCCTCTAATAATGAATACCCATATCTTAGTTTGGATCAAGTACAAGGTACTGTTTTATTATTACAGAGAAAAACGAAATCATTTTTAAAAATTTGGAGCATTAGTATGGCCTTCCCATAATTTGGAGCTTTCTGGATAACAGTTTTCTGGATTACTGATCCCATACCTGTACTAAGTAGAAGTTAATGTCTGGGAACTGTTCATACCTTCTTCTTTGAACATCATCCTGGTAAAAAGAATTCAGCTGCAGAGAGCCTTTCTCTCCACAGAAGAAAAGCCAAACCTTGATTTTGTTTTTACAGACAGTATTTCTTGCCCATGCAAATTGCTGCTCTTGCTTCTTTGTTTCAGCGCATCGGTATCAGCTCCAACAAGATCTAAATATATTAATGTCTTGGGGATTGAACTAAGAAGACATTTGTTTTATAGCATTTATACAGAAGGGCACCTATAACCTAAAAATAGTTTCTCCCCACTGGTGGTTCAAGAGAACAGAACCGGCACTCCAGCTAAAGGAAACAATAGTAATTGTCCTACAAAAAACACCTATTGAGTGCTCTTTCCCATCAACTGTTGAACCTGCCTCACAACCATGTTGATAATGAGCGTCCTGGGGTGCCTCCTCTTTACACACGTGCTCCAAAACACTTACCTGCACTGACAGCTCCCGTTGAGAAGACCAGAATGCTTGAAATTGGGTCTTTTTTTTTTTTTTTTTTAAAGTGCAGTTTTAGCCCCAAGATCCTGTAGGGAAATACTTTTTAGGTGATGGGTGCTTTTAAAGAATTCTGTATTATCTTGCAATGGACCATCAGCCTCTGGGGGTCCATGCAAATATCTAAAGAACTTGATAGGAATGAACAAGCCAATAAGTGGCCAGCACACTCAATCAACCTTCGCTTGACCGATAACAAATATTACATTGACATTCTGTATAAGTATTTAGTTCCATGTGTTAATCTTCTGTAGAACATTTTGCAGCAATAACAGCTTTAAAGGACAAGGGATAAGCCAGTGTATCACAATAATGCCCCAATGCACAAAGCGAGAACAGAACTGGCTTGAGGAAATGGAAGTGAAAGAACTTTACTGGCCTTCGAATCAAACCAATTCAACACCCACAGGATGAACTGGAACACCAAACTCCAAGCCAGGCTGTGTGTGATTTGATGTGCCTGGGCAGTAATGTGCCCCTAAAATGATGGCACCCAGTGGCCTGGAGCCAGTTCTAATTGTCCAGCATCAGTGCCTAACCTCAGCTGTGGCTAAGTGGAAGAAAAACCCACCAACAATGTTCTCCATTGAATGGAAAGACTTCCCAGAAGGCTTCGTATCAATACCCTTGGTTTGTGAGATCAGAAGAGTGGATGTTCTGATCAAATTCATCCATATATTTATATTAATACCGATTCCGTACAGCTTGTTTTGAATCAAGTTAATTGCATTACAGCATTATGCGCTGATGCTACTTGTTTCTTTAGGAGTGTACTGATGTTTTCCTTCTTTTTTTAAGCATGATTCTTCATTTTTTGATGGAGCTCAGAAGTGTTCAGGTTAGGGAAGGCTCAATCTCTGATTCTTGCTTGGAATACCACTTGCTACCATTACTATTTGGGAGAGGATCAGAGAAAAAAGAAGCTTCTATCAGGTGGTTTGAAGGGATTAATAGTACAACTACAAAAGTATTCTTAGGAACACACATCCCTCTAACCTTAATAGGAGTGCACCTTATACAGGCAGAAAAGCTGAAATAACTAAGTGCCTCAATGCAAGGGCAGTGACGAACTACATTGGGTGCAACTTGTGCAGAATTAGTACAGTATTCCCTAATGCAGTGATCCCCAACCAGTAACTCGTGAGCAACATGTTGCTCTCCAGCCCCCTTTGATGTTGCTCTTCATGCCCTCAAAGCAGGTGTTTATTTTTAAATTCCAGGCTTGGAAGCAAGTTTTAATTGCATAAAAATTAAGTATAGTGCCAAGTAGAGCCTCCTGCAGGCTGCCAGTCCACATAGAGGCTACCAAATAATCAATTACACCACTTCTTTGACACCCCAAGGGATTTTTTCATGCTTGTGTTGCTCTCCAACTCTTTTTACATTTGAATGTGGCTCGAGGTTAAAAAAGGTTGGGGACCCCTGCCCTAATGTATCCAAATGGTCACTGCTCTGCTAATAAATGAGCCCCACTAGTTATATGAATTAATTATTTACAGTTAATTACAATGTCTACATGTACTATAATTTGTTGTACAGCTTTTCAACATATTTGCTAAATATTTCTAGTTGATTTTCGATCTTAGCGACAGCAACACCCACCCATTGTGTCTGTTGCTGCACATCCAGCGGGTTTTTCTTGCAGCCCTTTGCTTAGTGACTCAGTGGAGTGAGGGGAATGTTGCAGGGTGACAATCTTGCAACATTACTTTTAGCTTTTGTTTTTGTGTCTGTTAATGTAAAATATGTTGGTATGTTTCTATTTATAGTTGCCCAGTCACACATTAAAACACTGGCTTACTCTGGTGAGGAGCCAGTGAATAGTGTTTTCTTAGGTTGTATACAGAGAAAACCTAAAGATAAACTGAAGGCCTAGTGATGTCTTAGGGCAAGGCCAGATGGGTGCGCAGCGCTGACTAGCTATTTGGAGAGATTCGGGGGAGATTCATCAGGACGAGACGTCGCCAGGCGACTGATCTCCCCCGAATCTCCCCGTCTGGCCCTGCCCTTATGCTGGAAATCTATTGTCTGCTCTTAGTTCATTCTCAAGCAGCTTTCCCCTGCTATTACAACTATGATAACATAGTCTTTTTTTCTATTACTATTAAAATTTCCTTGCAAATTAAAGGAAGTTGACCCCAAAAGGTGATTTGATTTGTATACCAAATTAAGATGCTTGCTGTTGTAAAGCACAATCCTTTAGGCTATGACATGACGGGCTGTAATCAGCCTGCTGAGTTAAGACCCTCACCTCAGAGCAGTATCCTTTTCTTCTTTCATATCTGGAACCCTTGTGTCAGCTCCAATGCAAACACTCTCAGATCCAACAAATGCAAAAGAAAAATGGTTTACACATAGTATGGCTGCCTTTCTATAGTTCCATCCATTTGTGCAGAAGTGGAATGCCTGGAAATACAAAGGAGCATCATCTGTCAAAGCACGGACACTTTGTAAGATATTATTGGTATTGGTATGGCCACTTGAAACCCCTAGTGGTACTGTTAGATGCAAGCATATACTAATAGGTGCCCAAAAAACCCACCACTTGTTTTGAGCAGATACCCCACTAACCACAACAAGTTGGCTCTGTCCTTGGAAAATATATTAATTCAAAGATGCAAAAGGGTTCCTCACCAGGGCAACCCCCCGTCCAAGTGTTGACCATCAGTTTTCTTCAATATGTAAGATCCAAAAATGCAGTGATACACATATGCTACTAAAGCAGTAGCCCAAATATTATTGAGTTAAAAAAGACATTATTAGGACATATATATAGGCATGCGATGGACCCACCCAACAGATATCTGGTAGAAAATCAGCCAGATGTCAGTCAGGCAATTTAGAAAATCTCATCGGGACAACAACTGCATAGCCTGTATCCCTGTCATTGTGATCCGATGTTTTGGCCCTGGAGCAGGCATATCAGCGAAAGATCCACTCAATGGCTGACCTCACCTCACAGAAGCCATCTACCTGATAAAAATGTCAGCATTCTTCACAAGTCCATTGTTGGAACACCTGAGATATGTACTTGGTTTTGGAAATACTCCCATAAATGTATTTACCTGACAGACACTTAAACATTATAGACTGATGGACAAACAAAATAAGTTCTGCTTGGTCACCCACTGAAGCATAGTAAAGACATTAACAGAGAACTATAGTCCAGGGCCCCTACAAATTATACTTACTTCAGCTACTGTGGGTGAACTGCAGAGTTCAGGGGAGCTCAGCAACTGCATCTTCAGCTTACATTGATCTGATTTGTCAGTGAAATGTAAGTCCCAGTAAAGCCACATGGGGATTGGATAAGCTGTGACTTTACACTTCACTGGCAAATCAGAGTAGAAAAGAGATGCAGGCATCAGAGCTCCCACCCTTCCAAGTCTGCAACTTAATGGCAACGTGTACCTTTTTCTTCTTTTGGCCATGGTGCAGGGAATGTATTGGCCGTATTGTGTGAAATCACAAGCATACCGGCTTCAACCTTCGTATGATGGTATCTTTGTGTCTAGGACCAGCTTTACTTGCAGGCTGGCTCCAGGCAAGATGCACCCCTTTTTACTGTTCCTCCTATAGACCATGTCCCATGAAGGGGGAAGGTTCTCCTTGCATTGCATTGTCCAATTACTGTAGGTCTTGATCATGCAGGATGTAGAGGAACATAAAAGCAGCCCAATCTGATGCTGGCCCCCCGTAACCCACCAGGCCCAGGACAACTGCCCCCCCATGGCAGCCCTGTATTCACAGTAAAAGGGTCTGTGACCCTTCATTAATGTGCATTAACATAAACATTACCTTGATACTGTACATCAGCGCTGGGCCAGGCCAGTTGGGTGCTCCAGGCAACCTGGCCGGCTGCATTGACCCCTCTGCCCCCACGGCCGTACAAAAGCAAGCATGTACGGATAGGAGTGCATCTGTGGCACTTGCTGAGGTAACACTGCCAGACTAAGGGTAAGCGACAAGTAGGGTTACCACCTGCCCTGGATTTTGTTGGCCTGACTGATGATGCCAATGTTATTAATAGGGAAAAATATTAAATATATAGGAAGGCTGGTATTTTTTTGCAAAAAAGGTGGCAACCCAAGCAACAGGGAAGGTACATGCCTTGTGCCCCACAAGCTTTGCGCCCTAGGCATGTACCTCTTCTGCCTACCCCTAATTCCGGCCCTACTGTACATGGGAAAATGTTTTATATGAAGCATAAAATACATTATTGGGTGTTTGCTATCAGCTCTGATGTGTGAAACTGGCCAAAATTAAGCCATGCAAGAGAGCTTTCATTGCTATATATTCATAACCAGACAGCTATACCAAAGCAAAGTACATACAAAGAGCATGTTTAATCTGCCAGTATTCTATGGCAGACGCAGTTTCTCTCACCTTCTGTGCTTACTGGGCCCTCTGGTCTAGCTTAGAGATGCAGCATTCGTATTCAGGCTGTAATCTGTATAGGCAGCTGCATCTCTAAACTGAGTACTCAATAAGTTGACATCTAGGGAACTTTTAGGATGCTGCAGCGCCTCTTTGGATTTTGAGCCAGGATACTTTGTTATATCTCAAAGAGAAGATTTTGTGGCAGGCAGCATCCCATGGGCTACAGGCCAGGTCCCTCCAGACCTAGGCCTGGATTTGTGGGCCAGCCACCAAGGTATGGTGGCAAAAATTAGGGGCATCAAGAGATCACAAAGAAGCAGAGACGCCAGTTGGTGCAAGGATTGGGAGCAATAATGGGGGGGGGGT
The DNA here is from genome assembly GCA_024363595.1 of Xenopus borealis. NCBI lineage: Eukaryota > Metazoa > Chordata > Amphibia > Anura > Pipidae > Xenopus > Xenopus borealis. The sequence goes on from CM044443.1 coordinate 94,280,448, forward strand.
CAGGTGAGAGGGAGGTGCAAGCAGGGTGGGGGTAGGATGTGAGTGGTGGGGGCCTAGGGTTGCAGGCATCTCTAAATCTGGACCTGTGAAGATCACCGATCACCTACCCATGCAGAATACACTTTCTGCCCTGCAGTGTGTTGGGGCAGTCTGGGGTTGAACAATGTCTGTTGGACAGTCTGCAAGCTGTGATGCATAGACAGTGATCAAAATGAACCCACATCTAAGTCTGCTGAGTGGAAATAGTGTCATGTCTGTCCTGAAATAATGTTTTAAAAACTATGTTAGGAATTCAATGAGGACATTGCTTTAGAAGTTAATAACATGCTACACAGTCATCCATACGCCAACCACTCTCTACTCAGTTGTTGCGTATTCTTCCAGAATTTCATGTTTAATCCAGTAATGTTGATAGAACACTATATGGGCAAAATCAGACATAGTCACATGTTACAAACTGCAGTTATTAATAGGAACAAAGTTTTCTTGGTTTCTGAAGTAATTGCAGAAACAAAACCACATGGGTGGCCCTACCCTAAGCAGGAAGCACCAGACGCAAGAAAATCTTGCCTTCTATTCCTGTCCGACCGCTACAGTTCAGTTATTGTACTTATTGCAAAGGTCAGGGCTAGTCTTATGGGAGTTCAGTCTCAACAGACACAAAGCGTGTGATGTTGTAGCCAAGGGGTAATTTAGCTTTAAATTAACTGTTACTATGATGTAGTTGTAGACAGTCACCTGTGCAATTTCTGCAGCTATCTGTTTGCTAGGGCTTCATCTACTGTAGCAACCAGGCAGTGGTTTGGATGGGTAGCTCTGATATTAATAGGACCCGAATAGAAAGAGAAGTAATAAAAAGTAACAGTGACAATAAAATTGTAGCCTCACAGGGTAATATTTTCTATATTTATATGTTATAAACATAACATGCTAACTTATAATTGAACTACACCATACATGCTGAGTTCAAGTGAAAGTCTATGACAAATTTGTAAAGCATTTTTTTTCAATGCAAGCTTTCAGAACAGTTATTTTCATGATTTTATTCAGTTTACGTGTTTCTTGGTATTAGTAACACTAGATTGGGTTATCTTTATTGCCTCCAATATACACACACACATGGATATCATATTAAATAGGTTATAGATATACGTTTATACAAATTTCTCCAAATACACAAGTGCATTTACAGAGAAAAGAGAAATCGATTTAAAAAACTTGAATTGTTTGCTTAAAATTAACTCTACAGGAGATAGCCTTCCCATAATCCAAAGCTTCCTGTACTGTGTATAAGATCTATTATCTGGCAACCCATTATCCAAAAAGCTCAGAATTATGGGAAGGACATGTCCCATAGAATCTATTTTAATTAAATAATTACCATTTTATTGATTTTGCTTTTCTCTGTATTAATAAAAGCAGCACCTTGTACTTGATTCCAACAAGATATAATTAAGCCTTATTGAAGGGAAAATAGCCCTATTGGAGTTTTTTTTTTTTTTTGTTTTTAAATGACATAGTAATAACATTTGTTCTGGTTTTAAAATTCCAGACATAGATATTTTTTTTTTTTTTAATTACTTATTAGTTAAGGTATGGAGTCCCTCAGTAAAGAGCCCCTCCCTGGAAATCTGGAAAATACTAGGCCCCAGAATTCTTGATAACAGGTCCTACACCTAGGGTTGCCAACTTTTCATGTGGCTGATCCCGGACAGGGGGCGGGCCTGTGACATCAGTGGGTGAGCCAGTGACATCAGTGCGCGGTGATATGACGAAGCGATCGCTGATTGGCCGATCGCTGTGTCAATCAAGCTAATCCCGTCCGGTTTTCCTTATTTGGAAAACCAGGCAGGAAGTGTTGACCCGGGCAGCCCTTCAAAATACCGGGCTGTCTGGGTCAAAACCGGACAGGTGGCAACCCTACCTACACCATATGTAAACATGTGAGATTTAGTGCCCGCCACAGAGAAATTCAACCACTTTCTGTTCATTCCTCTGAAATTTTCAGAAGCATATTTATCAAATGGTGAGGAATGTTGAGGAAGACCTGATCTGAAACCACACTACCACTGGCAGATTTATGAAAGGTCCAAATTTAAGGAAAATTTAGAAAATTCAATTCGTATTTGCAGGGCCGTATTTACATAGCAGGCACCCCTAGGTCCGCTGTTGTTTGTTGCCCCGTCCCCTCCTTTTTATTCAATTATATTTTCATCATTAGGACCAGAGCAATGTGGATAGTCCTACATATCTCCCCAGTGTTTCTGAATCAATGTGGGTGTGGTTGTGCAGCATGCTGCCCCTAAAATCCTGCCGCCCTAGGCCCGGGCCTAGGTGGCCTCTCCACAAATCCGGGCCTGCATATTTGATTCATACGAATCAAGTTTTTCTCCAGATAAAAACCTTGAATGTCAGGAAGGCTATTAATAAATATAAATATTATAATAACAAATATTTGAATTAGGACTGTTTCCATGGTCGCAGTGGGATCTCACATTCGAATTTACATTAAAATAAGGGGATTACCATTTGAATGTGTGAATTTTGACACTCAAAATTTTTATTTACTATTTGACACTTGATAAAACTGCACCTAAATCTGCACCCTTTCCTCTACCAGCCCAGGTGTTTATAGCTCTTTATTTATGATATTTGTAGTGTATATCAGCAAATGAATAAACTTAAAAAACCCTCAAATTTCACCCTCGAGTTTTGGACAAATGAAAACCCCCTCGCAATTCGATTTATCGATCAATTTTTTTATTCAATCAAAAAAACTTTGCAGAATCCTATGGGAGCTTCCCATAGGGTTCTATAGCAATTCAGTAGGTTTAATCTGCCGAATTGTTATATCAAATTTTTCTTAAAGCACTTCGACAATCGAATTCGAACTTTTAATTTGACCAAGTCGAATCGAATTTTGGGCAATTCGATAGTCGAATAAGCCCAAAATTGAATTTGAATTTTTTTATTCGAATTTGTTTCGAATTTTCACTTTGAATCAATTCGACCCTTAGTAAATGTGCCCCATAATGTAGATCAAATAATATACATAATAAAAACAAATAAAGAAAAAAATAATTGGTAAGGAAAATCTGTACAAAGTTTGATCAAAGTAATATAATATTCATTCTTCGGTTGCTCGGCAAGGAATCTTTCCCAGGGTGACCATATGGAGGTATGGAGATCTAGTTTACCTTCTAAGAGAGCTGATAAATAGTGCATGGACTGGATAATTTTAAGGCTATTGACAACAGGTGTAATGGAAAGGGAGGCAGTCAGCCAATTAAGGGCTATAACCCAGCATGTAGCTGCTAATATCTGAGAAACCAGTTTATGTGGATGTAAACCTAATTTAGGATAAGTAAAGATAAAAGTGCTTTTTCTATTGAAGGTTCAATGGTCACCCCTATGATTTTAGAGGCCATACAATACACTTCAGTCCATAAAGTTGTAGACACCTTATCTTCACGGTAGAAGCGCTCCAACTCCTAATACTACTTAACTTTTTATACAAGGCTCCTATGAGTTTTTATATATAACTGGGGTGACTGGTTTCAGCGGCTTTCCTACAATTCAATTAAAGTGTTTGTACACAAGCAGAAAATATATAATCTCCCAACCGCTCACCCACAGCGTGGCGTGGTCCGGGTGCTTAGCCCCGAACCCTTCGCTTTATCCCACAATCAAGAACATAGGTCAAACCAGGGTCACTCACCGCTCCTACTCGGTGGCCCGGGTGCTGCGCCCCGAACCCTCAGCAAGGGGAGACTTCCATATATTCTTTTCACCAATAGGCACGCACTTCACCGGACTCTCGGAGCGGTTAAAAAATAGCTTTATTCACAAACAATGGTAGTCCAGGTATGAAGGTAGTCTCCTCCAGTTGAAAATCCCCTGAAACACGTGGGAGTAAAGGATTGGTCAATAGCATGTTTGCGATTGGGTGTAAGGTACCAACGAAACAACACTTTATAGGCTGTTTCCCTAACTCCCACATTGGGGGAAAGTTTCCTCCAATGAAAACGAAAGTTCTGTTCCAGAAGTTTTAGTTGTTGTTTTGACATATCAAAGGGGGGAGATTCAGTTTTAGAGATGCTCACTTGAAGGCCTGAAAGCTTGTGAAACTTATCCAGGGTATTGTAAAGATTAGGAAGGCTAATCAAAGGCTTTGTGATGGTAAGGCTAATGTCATCAGCGTTTAGTTTGTAAATTTGATCAGACTTGACATAGCCTGACATATTATTGTCTTGTTGAATTAACATGGCTCAAAAAGTTCTCGATAGCTAAGGAGAAGAGAAGTGGGGACAAGGGGCAGCCTTGGCGAGTACCCCAAGCAATGGGAATTTAAAGTAGGCTATGGGGTGTCTATATCAGGCTCGGAGGGCATCTAAGAAGTGTCCTGTGATATTATATTTTGGAAGTATCAGCCCAGGTGTTTAATGAAGGAGGCAACACACTTATAGATCTATAAGGTACCCTTCAGTGCTCCATTCACTTTACACTTTCACCTTCTGTATTTTTGTGAATGTAAGATGTTTGTATAAGAACTGTCAATTTCCTATAAGACAGATTCTTACAGATTCGGTACATTTTACTTTATCAAGGGGGATCAGGAAGACTCACCCTAAACAACATGTAACTCAGTATTGGGTTCTGAACCATACTATACTGCTATAAGCTGTGGATTGCTGTGGGTGCAGCAGACACCCAAAAGGTTAACTCACTCCCTGATGCCATCTTGTGGATGCTGTGTCCTTGCTGATTACTTGTATTGTGGCAGCCACAGGTTTAAAGAGGTTGGATGCTAAAATGTTTCTGACACTACTAGATAATAAAGAAGTCAACAAGAATTCAGTTTCCTTATGGATGCCTAATAATGAGAGGCCCAAGACTAAATGGTCATTTGAAAAACCAAACAATTTCATATAAATGCAAGTTATTGCTACCTGGATGCATTTAGATTGTCCATCCTTTGTCACATGGTCTGGTATCCTTAAATACGCAGTCTCCAATAGGTTTTATTAACTGCACTGATTCATTCATCTTGCAATTACATTCTTTCCTGTCCTATCTGTCTCCCACATATTGGTGAATATGATCCTGTTTGAAGCAGGTATGTTTCCCTTCTATAAACTACTCTTCTTCTTTCTATCCATTCTTTTCAGCAGCATTACTGTGGTTCTTTTGGTCCTGTTTTGTTTCTTTTGATGGCGGTGACCTATATATTTGATTTTATTAGTTGTTTGTTTACTTTCTGTACACATTTTTTCTCTGCTTCTTTTAAATATCATTGCAAACTTGTGATTCCCATATTTCGGTAACAAACAAAAATCAGCATCTATATTTGTATTTTGTATATTGTATGTTCATTTTTGAGTGTTTATGACAATATATTGCTGATGTTCACCAAGCACAGCTGTTTGTTATGATGTCAGCAGTCTGTGTGTCCAGCCACATAGGGTTTTTTAGGCTTCTCTGTTTGTAATTGTGCACTTTGAAAAAGATCTTCCTTGAGGTCGAAACATTGATCTCCAATAAAAATGTTGCTGTTTCCACTATAAGACCTGTAGCGTACCTGACACCAAAGTTCAGAAGTTCTAAGTAATATATTATTATATTATTATTATAGTATTGCTGACTTTGGGTAAAGGGGGAACCTAACTTTTTGACTGAAGGTGCTGCCCTAAGCTTATTATACACTAATAGGCTTCTCACCAAGGTCCAAACCAAAAACGATCCAACCCTGATATAAGCAATCATAGGCAAGCCTTCAAAAACCCTATTGGATAGACTTTGATTAAAATGGGCCAATAGTATTCCAGCAATAGATGAAGAAGCCTGGGCTCTAGACCAGGTCCCTGAACTCACGATTTCCAACAGGGACAGATTGATCAAAATAACATTCCTACACAGAACCTACCTGACCCCCCCGCCCCCCACATGCTGGCCAAAATCTATCCAAGCACACCAGACACCTGCTATAAATGTGGGGTGGAAGTGGGTACTCTATTTCATGTTTTCTGGAGCTGCCCCCATATTCAGCAATTTTGGACACGGATGCTAGATGTTATACAATCCAACCTCACCCTTCCCAACACACAATCTCCAGAATTGTACTACAGACCCCTTACTCTTTAGGTCATATCAGAGACTTTTACCTGCACACGCTGTACATTATGAAAAAACAAAAAAAACATACAGCTAACCTGGAAACCTCCAAGGCGACCCACAGTAGCACGATGGAAGAAATCTATCAATTTAATACTTGAAGGCAGTATATTTAGCTAGGGGCTGCCATGAAAAATTCCTGGCGATTTGTGGCCCTTGAGCACCTTGATTGATCTAGTACAATCAGCCTATACTATGCTTAATTGTCAATCATGGAACATGCTTTTTACATTGGCATGTATGAATGTTCCTAACACTGAAATGTCCAACCGCTGCCAAGGGCCGAGAAACCTACCTTTCAGAGATACAGTTTAAATCCATAGTTTGAGTAAGACACCTGAACCATATTTTGTGTAAATACAATATCTAATGTATGTAGCCTGCAGCTCAGGCTTTGCTGAGGATTAGAGGTGGAGTTTGCACCCCAGAAGTAACCCCTGGCCTAGGGAAACAAGCACTGCTGACTTATAGGGTAGAAAGGACCCTACTATTCTTTGAAAGGTGCTACAGAAAACCATTTGTATACAACTGCTATAAAAATATGTGTATTCTTTTAAACCAAAATCCTCCACAAAAATATTTTATATAGCAAATTAATTCTAAAACCTAATTTGCTAATTAAATTTGATTTTATCTCATTATCAGCAAACAAGAAGGTAAAGTAAAAATGTATCTATTCTGCCTGGGATGTATCTTTCAAACAGCCCAACAGGTGGCAGACACACATCATAATTCCATGTAAATGCATTACAAGAAGCAGTTAAACTGATATCAACAACTTAAACCAAGGAGCAGTGGGAAATCCCTAAAGAATGTTTAACCCATATATTTGCTGTAAATATTGTAGTGGTTGTCCATGTAGTTCAGCTGTACTAAGCACATTTGATTTATCATTTGATTAATTGATAAAAAATAACTAGTCGTTTTTCAATGTCACTTTGCTTTATACTAAAAAACTTACATTGGGTCTAAACCTAAAGGTAACATTTTTCCTTAAAAGGGTTGTTCACCTTCAAACAACTGGTTGTTTCCAGATAGATCACCAGGAATAACGACTTTTTCCAATTACTGTCTATTTTCTATTTGTAACCATTTTTCTAATATTGAAGTGTAAAGTGTCATTTTTCACCTTCTAAAGCAGCTCTGGGAGGGGGGGGGGTCGCCGACCCCCCCCAACTGTTCTAAACTGATACATATAATGGATACATTTCTTGTCTTTGTCCCTGCTGAGCAGAATCTCTGGGTTTTATTACAGGCAGCTGTTAGACTTGATACAATAGTTGGTAATACTCCAGAGATGTGAAATGTATCAACTGAAACACCAGACTCCAACATTCAACTTTACATTTAGATATTGGAAAAACAGTAAAAAATAAATAATGGAAAGTAATTGAAAAAAGTATTTATTTCTGGGCAACAATTTGAAAACAACTGAACAGAAAAAAGTGTTTGGAAGGTGAACAACCCCTTTAATAAAAGACAAAGTAAATGCAATTGATACTTTCTAGTGTCTTCAGTGCTGGTTCTGACTACTGAAACAACAAGTGCTGGTTCTGACTTCTGAAACAACAAGTGCTGGTTCTGACTTCTGAAACAACAAGTGCTGGTTCTGACCACTGAAACAACATAGTAGGCCAGGAAACATGCAAGTCATAGAGGGAAATGTACTGAAGGAGCACTGATATCACTGGAGGGGTAGAAGTGGTTTGGCACTTTTATTTCCAACTGCATTATCCCATAATCCGAGGAAACATCTGGTGTGAAATTAAACTTTGGCTTTTTAAGGTAGCTATCAGACAAGCAAAATTTTGATAGAAAAATTACTGAGAAGCATAAAACAAATCCCAAATAGTTTTTTAAATGTAAGTATGGCGCTGGATCAATTTAGTGCCATTATCTAACTATAAGTTAATAAAGCCAGTTTATCTGAGACATGTAGTAGGTAGAAGCTTTTTTTTTAAAGAAACATTTTTTATTTGAGCAATTTGTCAATACATAGCTTTCATATCCATATACATATTTGTGCATTTTTTCTATTTACAGGATGTAAATATCTCATTTACATATCATAACATACATTCAGTCTTCTCGTTACAATAATTGTAGCTGTAGTTGTATTGGTGGTATGTATAATGGGATGATAACTTATATTCAGATTTCTGTACTCAAGCTTATGTATATGGGTAACCTTTTAACCTTATCCAAAACAACAGATAAAGAAAACAGATAAATAGTTAAATTGAAAAAAAAAAAAAGGAAGAAAAAAAAGTGATGATTATTAAAGTTACTCTCTCTTTCTCTTTATAGGTCTTTTCTCGTCTCTGAAGCTGCTATGCCGGAAGCCTCTGCTAGTCACACATTAATTGGAGGGTCTCCTTGTATTGTCCTTGTGATATACCATTCCGTATAGGAAAAACACTCATGCAGTCTAAGCCTTATTGTCTGTGGAACTATGTCAATAAATGTTTCCCAGGTTTCGAAAAACCTTTGGACAATTGCGTTTTTATTAAGAGATGCTTCTATCCAATCCATATAGAAAACTCGCACTAATTTCTCCAGGAAGAGCCTAACAGTGGGGGGGTTGTTTGTTATCCAGACTTGTAGTATAGTTTTTTTTGCTACTGCCGTTATAATCAACAAGAGTCTTTTTGCGCCTCTTGTAATTCTCGTATGCACGCTGGGGGTTATGCCCCAGAGTGCCCAGGCTGCTGTTAATGGGACAAAATTCACTAAGTGCCTGTTTGCATAGTCTCTTATCTGGCTCCAGAACCGTTTTATGTATGGACAAGACCATAGACAATGCATAAGGTCAGCTCTGGGTTGTCCACATTTCGGGCAATTGCTATTTTCCCTTCGTTGCATTTTATAGAGTATTTCTGGAGTCAGATATGTCCTGTGCAGCAGGTTTAAAAACATTTCCCTATATATACTAGAAGGTAAGGTTCGCCATAGTTGTTTATACATCCCAAATATTTCTTCCATGTTTAGGTCTGGTATGTCCACAGTCCATTGTTTAGGTCCTTTGGGTATGCTGTTATAGTCAGTATTAACCTGCATAAATTTGTAGTTTTGCGATATTGTTCCCTTAGTGGAGTTAGCCCGTAGGAGAAACCTATCTAGAGAGTTATCCCAATCTTTATCTGTTAAAAGTCTGATAGTCCTGCTAGTATACATCTGAGCTTGTAAAAATGCAAACACATTTTGTATTATGAGGGGAAATGTGGTTTGCAATTGTATATATGTAAGTGGTTTGCGAGTATCTTTTTTTGTTAATTGACGTATTGTCATCACCCCTTCTTTGCCCCAGTCTTGGTATATTGTCAATGCCCGCCCACTCTGGAAGTCCGGGTTATACAGAAGAGGTAGGTATAGTGAGTGATTACTGTTTAGACAGCTCTGTTTTCTCAAATCTTTCCAAGTTTGCCAAGTGGAATATAGTAAGGGGTTCTCTATAATGTCAGTCGTAAGTTCAGCTCTATGCATGTGTAAAATATATAGTAGGTTCGTCTGTGGGATGAATTGTTGTTCTTGGTAGGTGTTGGTATATATGTCAGTATTGTGAATCCAATCTTTCAAATGTCTCATAGTGGCTGCCATGTTGTATTGTTTGATATTGGGGAAGTTAAGGCCTCCATTTAGGGTGTTTTGTTGGAGTTTTTTGAGACTAATTCGCGCTTTTTTCCCATTCCATATGAAATTTCTGAATAGTTTGTATAGTGATTGGATATCCCCATCATGTACTATGATGGGGATACTCTGGAGGTTATATAGGAGTTTTGGGAACGCCACCATTTTAAGCAGATTAGCCCTCCCCATTGCAGAGAGGTGATAGGTTTAGGTAGAAGCTTTTGAAGTACTAAGAGCTGAAATCCTAACAGTACTGTTGAGTATCGTATACATCTACTACTTGTCTTCTATGAAACCTTAACATTGCATTGTATAAGATTTATTTATGCTAAGGTATGGGACCTGTTACTATTTTTGCAATTTATATCTCTATACCTTAAGTCTATTTAAGAATAATTTAAATATTACATAAACCCAACAGGAATGTTTTGCATCCAGTAAGGATGGTGTGTACCCTAGTTGGGATCAAGTACAAGATACTGTTTTATTATTACAGAGAAAAAGAAAATCATTTTAATTTGAGTTAATTGATTATAATGAAGTCTATGGGACGTGGCCTTCCCATAATTCAGAGCTTTCTGGATAACGGGTCTTCAGACAACAGATCCTGTACCTGTACATTACGGCAGACAGCAAGTGAATAAACATGAAAACCCAGATACGCTGCAGGGCACCAACATGTCAGTGATCAGTACATTTTCTCTCTTTTAGATTTTACTCTACTGCAAATATACAAGTCTTGGCAAATGGATTCACTGTGGGGGTGTCTAACATATTGGCACCCTCAGAAAATCTGAGTTTCCTTGTCCTTTAAGGAATAATAGACTCTATTATACTATTTGAGCTTGGATAGATAGTTGACTGAATGATGGATAAAAAAAAATATTTGCGATAATTGAAAGGACCAATACTGTTAATGAATTACCTTTGGGGTCTTTTGTCCTTTGCTTTTTAATTTAGTATTGAATGAGCTCAAAGTTGGGATTGTAGCACTGCTTAAATTTAAATGAGGCACCCTTTTTTTAAACTGTGCAAAACTATAGGTATGGTGTAAGATCGTTCCACTTTGCATAGTTAAATGAATTAATTAGGAGACTGTCATACAAATAAGTTCTAACACAGAAAAATGCAAGGTTATGCACCTGCGCCAATACACTGCAAAAGTAAATTATACACTGCATTGAATTCCATTGCTCCTCCTTATCTGGCAAGGATTTGTTTTTTTTTTACATGGATAACAGACTTTGTAACTCTATGCCAGTCTGTCAGTGTCTGCTAAAGCTAATAAAATACTGTTATGCATACAGAGGGTCATTGACTCCAGGGATAAAAGCATAATTTTGCCTCTTTATAGAAAGAGGTTGTGAAAACTACCCCTTAAAGTGGACCCGTCACCCCAAAAAATAATAATCCTATTTTATCACATTAGTCAAGCAAAATTAACATTAATTACACTATATAAAT
>CM044443.1:94294403-94393439 GCA_024363595.1 Xenopus borealis
CCCTATACCTAACAAAATACACCAACTTGACCAAGCTATTGCGGTCTGTTCCGCAAAATCTTCAAATGGTAAATATTTGGTGGATATATGGACCCCTGAAAACACACACAGAAAAAGGAAAAATAGCTGCACTAACTTACTGGAGAAAAAAAAAGTCCTGTGAGTGCCTTGCTTTACCTGATATTCTATATATATATTTATTATTAGATGATATTAGGAATATTTAATTTAAAGATGTAGAGCAATGGCAGATTGGATCCCTTTTTAACAAGTGAGCAAATACAAGGTTATTGATATGAATATACTTTACAAAACACTGATCTAGGGTCTGTTCAATACCTTATTTTGAAACAGTTTTTTTCCAACCTTAGCTACAGGTATGGGACCTGTAGTTCGGGAACTGCGATTTTCTGGATAACAGATCTTTCCATAATTTGGATCTGCATATCTTAATTCAATTAGAAAATCCTTTAAACATTAGATAAACCCAATTTTGCTTCCAATAAGGATTACTTTTATCAGTGATCCCCAACCAGTAGCGCGTGAGCAACATGTTGCTCTCCAACCCCTTGGATGTTGCTCTCTGTAGCCTCAAAGCAGGTGCTTATTTTTGAATTCTAGGCTTGGAGGCAAGTTTTGATTGTATAAAAACCAGGTGCACTGTCAAACAGAGCCTCAATGTAGGTTGACAATCCACATAGGGGCTACCAAATGGCCAATCACAGCACTTATTGGGCACCCCAAGAACATTTTTCATGATAGTGTTGCTCCCCAACTCCTTTTACTTCTGAATGTTGCTCACGGGTTCAAAAGGTTGGGGATCCCTGACTTATATCTTAGTTAAACTCAAGTACAAGGTACTGTTTTATTACTACAGAGAAGTAGGAAATAGCTTTTATAAATTTGTATTATTTGGGTTAAATGGAGTCTACGTGAGACAGCATTCCTGTAGTTCTGAAAAACAGGTTTCCGGGTAAATTATCCCATACCTGTACTATATAAATGTCTATTTAACTGAATGATTAGTCACTCAGTAACCTGCGTGTGTTGCCATTTTAAACTTATATTGATAACATATGCTCAAGCTGATATCCAGAAGCACAAGGATTATATGATACCCCTATAGTGGCTCTATAGAGGTTTCAAGATCATGCACATTACTGTCCTTTTCAAATAAGCAGAGAAAATATACTTGGATAGTATCCCTTTAAGAAATCATCTAAATCTAGACATAGAGCAATGCAGTCTAAATTTACAGCAATAGAGTCGTTTAGCAGACACTCATCAAGGTTTAGATGTGCCTGTAAAACAGCATTCCCCGTGACCAGAGTTAAAGTACAGAGAATTATATATTTATGAGCTCTTTTTCTGGCAGGTTTATTTTTGCTTTACAGTTCCCTCATTCCCTATAATGCCTTTACAGCTTGTGAAGACAAAACAAAAAATAGAGATTTGTTTATCTCTTTATAGGGCGAAACAAGAAGTTTTATCTTAATTGTACTGGGTTGCCCTGTTTTTTGATCGATGGTGGGTACAGGGTACATTTACCGAATTTTTTAGTTATGCACCAAAACAACTTTTTTAGGATATTTTTTTAGATTAAGTAACATCCTCAGGAAAAGATTTGGCCACATTCCATACTTGGTCTGAAACCAAAATCTTCATATTTAAATTTGAGCAAAATCGAAAAACTTGCATAATCTGAAAAATAAATTTGTTTCTTCCAGTTCCGGTGATTTAAAAAGTCACTTTAAGGGCTCTTCCAGACGAGGAGATTGCAGGGAGATTTGTTGCCTGCGACAAATCGACGCGTGTTTGGGGCAACAAATCTCCCTGAATCTCTTCCCCCAGTCTTGCGCCCGCTAAAGTGTAAAGTCGCCTGCGCCTATTAATTAAGTCCATACTTCCAGTCCCTCATATCGGACTCTTTTCATAATGTCCATACGTGTCCAAATAAATCACTGTGAAAAAAAACATATATACTGTATATATACGTATAATAAATACAAATGATCACATTTCCCTTATTACAAAGTCAGACTAGACATATATTAATAAAAGCAAGCAGAGCTTATTTCTTCATTTAATCCCATTGGTGCACGTATATATATAATTTTTTTCACAGTGATTTATTTGGACACGTATGGACATTATGAAAATAGTCCGATATGAGGGACTGCAAGTATGGACTTAATTAATCTATGGACTAATATGACACTAAGGTACCTTTGTTATTCAATTGAGAACACTAAATGACTAACTGTCAATCATGATAATGATGTCATCACTTAATCACAGAGGGTGGGGGGTAAGATAGACCTCCCCTTTAAAAGGCTTCCCTAACACTGTTTGTAAGTAGCACTTGATGAAAGGGTTGGACCCCGAAACGTTTGCTGAGATCTCAACATGAATAAATAAGAAAATTTCTTAACACTTTGCAGAATCCTTTGAAGTGAGTGTGCCTTTGTTACTATTTTTTGTAATACACTTGGAAGCTCTAAAGCAGCAGGGCCGAACATAGAGCACCTCAAATCGATACATATATAAATTTGAAAGAACTGTGGCGGGAAAGAGTTGTTTTTGGAAATTGAACTTACTGGGTAGTAAACCTTAGGTCAGGTGCAGACAGCTGCCAAAAGTGACCAGGCGGCCAGGCCCCAGCCAGCGAGAAAGACAGCCTCTTCAGCATGACTTTGCGTGCTCCCCTCTAGTAGGGTTGCCACCTGCCTGGTATTTTACCGGCCTGCCCAGTATTTTTGATGGTTGACCCTAATGTTATTAATAGGAAAAAAATATAAATATATAGGAAGGACAGTATTTTTTCCAAGAAAACCCTACTCTCTAGGCGCACGCACAACAGGTTCTCTCTGCGGTTGCCCAATGCTCCAACCGATCCTTTTTTAATGACATTTGATGTGACTGATGTGACCCCCAAGAGGGGGGTTTGCTGCATGCGATTTTTATAAATCAATGCTTTTAATAACGGCCAACATCTGCCAAGTGAAGTGAAGAGTAAAAAATGAAGAAAAAAAATTTCCTCTGAGAAGTGCACCTCCCCCAAGTGATTGCAGCCCTAGGTGGTTGCCTACCCTGCCTACCCCTTGGCCCAGCCCTGCTTCCCACATTTCATTTTGCATTAAACGTTCCCTCTTACAATACCAGAAATGTTTCCAAAGCCTCTGTGAGATTACAACTTCTAATGGCCTTCTCAAGACTACCATTAGTAAAGTCCACCTAATCTTCCTGATATATCCCTAGCTTATTCTCCCTATTTATATGCTGAACTGATAAAATTGTAAGAAATCAATGTCCTCCAGCTCAGGGGTCCTCAACCACCAGGCCGCGGGCAGTCCAGAATTGGGCCATGGAGCCTAGCCTGCAATTAACAAGATGCGCCGGATTTGGCGCCGGCAAGCCGAAAGGTTGGGGACCCCTGCTCCAGCTCTCATAAACCTTTACATGTACTTGTTCCGCTGTGAAGCACTGTCACAATTCTTTTCTTCATTGCCTCCATACTTCCCCTATTTCCCTTTGTTCTCTTGTGTTGCAATGTTTTCTCTTATCGTTCCTGTTTTTCTACATATCAGTGCAAAACATTAACGCTACAATTTTCTATAATCCATTAGTGAAGCTCTTTGCATGCAATATAGTCAAACAGATAAGTGGACTTGGCATGCAGCTCTGTGATAATGATATAATGTATGTATAATCACACGCATATGGACACCAGTACGTCGCCTTAATCATACTCAATGCTATCAAAAATTGGCAGGCTTCAAAGCTGTTGAAATGTTAAAATATTCCCTTTTAAGCTAAAAGGGGAACTATCGCAACAATGGTATTATTTTAAGTACCAGCATTATACTTTTTCCTCAATATGACGTATTTTCTTTGCAGTATGGAGTATGAAATCACATTGGATCCTCCTCCAATTTAGTTTTTGGCTGTGTCTGAGAAAATTTAAAAAGTAGGGTTCCACTGTATAAAATAATACAAGTATGGCACCTGTTATCCAGAATGCTTGGAACCTGAGGTTTTCTTGATAATGGATCTTTCCGTAATAAGGATCTTCGCACCTTAAAGGGGTTGTTCAACTTCAAACAACTAGTTGTTTTCAGATAGATCACCAAAAATACTTTTTCCAATTACTGTCTATTTTCTATTTGTAACTGTTTTTCTAATATTGAAGTGTAAAGTCTAATTTTTCACCTTCTAAAGCAGCTCGGGGGGGGGGGGGGGGGGGGGGGGGGGCGCCGACCCCCCCAACTGTTCTAAACTGATACATTTAATGGATACATTTCTTATGTTTGTCCCTGCTGAGCAGAATCTCTGGGTTTCATTACAGGCAGCTGTTAGAATTGATACAATAGTTGCTAATACTCCAGAGATGTTGCTGTGAAATGTATCAATTTAATGTTGCAAAATTGTATTAGTTTAGAGAGTCTGCACCTGAATTACTGAGCTGACAGACTCAAACACCAACATTCAACTTTAAAGGGATCCTGTCATGGGAAAAAAATTTTTTATCCCAAAATGCATCAGTTAATAGTGCTGTTCCAGAAGAATTCTGCATTGAAATCCATTTCTGAAAAACAGAAAAAAGTGTTTGGAAGGTGAACAACCCCTTTAAGTCTACAAGAAAATCTAATGTAAACATTAAAGTGATACTGTCATGGGAAAATGTGTTTTTTTCAAAATGTATCAGTTAATATTGCTGCTCCAGAAGAATTCTGCATTGAAATCTATTTTTCAAAAGAGCAAACATATTTTTTTATATTCAATTTTGAAATCTCACATGGGGCTAGACATATTGTCAGTTTCCCAGCTGCCCCCAGTCATGTGGCTTGTGCTCTGATAATCTTCAGTCACTCTTTACCTCAACTAAAGAGAGTTTTAGGGCTTAAGGGGGGCCCAGCTGTGCTGCACTGTGCTTGATTAGCCGGGCCCCCCTGCTGTCACAGATCTGCAGACTTCCAAAGGAAGAGGCGCATTTTGTCCAGTCTCTTCTCTGATTGGTCAGAGGGTTGAGCTGCTTCAGGGATTGGATAGCTTTTTCCTCCAGCTCACCCAATTCCCACGAGTGACTGTGAATAAGGGAAGATGCAGCTCATTTACAGCGGGGGGGGGGGGGCTCTGCTAATAAAGTAAGTGCAACATGGCAGAGCCCCCCTAAAGTTAACCCAGCGGTCCCTGTTATTAAATGAGGGAACCATGGCCACCATTTTTTTTTAACCTTCTGGGGAGGGGTTGGTCACACTTTTTTTACACAAACATGTGAGGGGGGGCCCTGGCCACCATTTTTTTCTTTAATGTATGGGGGTCCTAGCCACCAATATTTTTTAATGGGGAGCCCTGATCATATTTTTTTTTAATTAACATGTGGGGGCCCTAGCCACCAATGTTTTTTATGGGGTGCCCTGACCACCAATGTTATTATTTTTTATTACTGTATGGGGCCCTGACCATCAATGTTCTTTTTTATTAACATGTGAGGGACCCTAGCCACCAGTGTTTGGTGTAGGAAATTTTGTTGTATGGGGCCCCGTGATTTCTGATGGTGGCCCTGACAGGCACCTTTACCCCCACTCCAGCTGACCCATGCACTTGCACATACTAATGTTTGGCTAAACCATAAAAACCCATACTTGTGTTGATGTTGCTTGATGTTTGTGGATTCATTTTTAATCATACTTCACAAAATTGCTATATAATAGTTATAACTTAATTCTAACATATTCCCAATCTGTGACAGGTCTTGCAGCGAAAAAAGGAAAACCAGCTTTCACAACAAACACAATATTACACGTTAGCTGTGGCTGTGTTGTAACAATTGCCTCAATAATTGTTGACAGTCATTTGTTGGTGCATTGTATCGGTATTACACTAGACGCGTAGCTGGCTGATTCAGGATCCATCATACATCACAGGTAATATAAAGAAGTTCATGCTCTATGTCCTTCATATTCATAGCTAAAATCTGAATAACAAAATGTTGGGACTTTTATATAGATTCAATATGATCCACGTGCACGAATAGTTATTGCATTTGTTGTTTTTTAAGTTTTCTGAAAAAACGTTTCAGTCAATTATGGTCTATTTATGTGAGAAGTTTATTCTAAAATGTATTGATAATGAAGACTAATACTATACTATATATCTCATTATCAATCCATTCACATTGCTGGTTAAGTTATTCTCAAAATTTTATCTACAAGATATAAGTGCAGATTTACGAAGGGTTAAATTTCGAATACAAAAAAATTCAAAATTTGACCATCGATTTTTTTTTTGGGGGGGTCATTTTTGCTCGAATTTGAATGTTTTCCCTTTAAAAAAATTGGAATTTGCAAAACTTTGCCAAATTGCCAGTAAAGGCTCTGAGAGGTCACCCATAGGTTATAATGGCAGTTTTTCAATTCAAATCTAATTTTGGGCTATTCGATAGTTGAATAAGCTCAAAATTATTTTAAAAATTCGAATTTTATTCGCAAATTCACTTCAACCCTTAGTAAATATGCCCCATAATGTTGCGCAGAGAAAACTTGAATTATTTTTGTATGTTCAGGTTCAATATTCTTTTCTAAGTAGTTGTGGTATTTTACTGCTATACAAATACATTTTGTGAAATCTGTGATTCATTTTCTGGTAATAACAAGCCTGTTTTAAAGCTAAAACATTCCAGAACATTGTAGTTAGGCTTGCTTTTAGGGCGCCTCCGATCTACAGGATGACCTGTTTAGTCTGCATATATTTATATAATCTGTTGACCTTCTAAACTCATGATTCAACAAGCAGTCACAAGCTTCCCCTGTTATTTAACCCCCGCAGAATCTCTCCATTTGTTGTTCAACAAAAGCTCTAAGCAGCGCAATGCTTTCGGCAGGAATATATTGAGGGGTAGGATAGTTAATTATGTGGTGGTGGCTGAAGCCTGGTGCAGCCAAGTATAGTGTTCAAAGTGTCTGTGACCTCACTGGGGCTTATTAATTACACATGAAATCAGAGGACTTCACACACACACACAGCTTTTGGGTAGAACTACACGGATGACTTCCTCATGATTGTGCCAGATCTGACGGGCTGCGCATCAAGCTGGATGAGACGGAATACAAGGTAAGAAATACAAAAGTCGAATGATGTTGCAGCATTCATCCTACACAACACGACGCAGATGCAGCAAGCAGTGTCTGCATCGGAGTCGTGTCAGATGAACGCTGCAACACCATCCAATTTTTTTTTATCTTACCTTGTTTTCCTTTCCCACCATCCAATCAAAAAGGGCACTCCTGCCTGTTGCTTTATGCTGCAAGTACATGTGGTGCAGAATTCCACCTTGTAGGATTTTTTTAAATTAAAATTTTACTGTACAATGTGTTGCTTAGCTCACCCAACAATATCCCTAAAAATGTAAACAGGTGATTCACTGACTATGTAGTAAACTGCAGGTAATAATTTTTTTTTGGGGGGGGGGGGGGATATACAGATGGCAACTTTACAAGCAACAACACGGACCATGTTTTACAAAACACAGTGACACCTCAATTTTACATACTTCTAATTTAAAAGGGGTTGTTTATCTGGAAGTATGATGTAGAGCAGTGGTCCTCAAACTTGGCTCTCCAGCTGTTAAGGAAAGTCCCACAATGCATTTGCCTGACTGTGGCTGTCAGACTCCATCATTGCATTGTGGGACTTGTAGTTCCTTAACAGCTGGAGGGCCAAGTTTGAGAACCACTGATTTTTTTCTTCAAAACACATCAGATAATAGTGCTGCTCCAGCAGAATTCTGCACTGAAATCCATTTCATTTTGAATTCGGACATGGGGCTAGACATACTGTCCGTTTCCCAGCTGCCCCCAGTCATGTGACTTGTGCTCTGATAAACTTCAGTCACTCTTTACTGCTGTAATGTAAGTTGGAGTGATATCACTGCCTCCCTTTCCCCCCAGCAGCCTAACAACAGAAAAATGGGAAGGTAACCAGATAGCAATTCCCTCACACAAGATAACAGCTGCCTGGTAGATCTAAGAATAGCAGTCAATAGTAAAATCCCATGTCCCACTGTGACTCCTGCAGTTACATTGAAAAGGAAAAGCACACACAACTCATCCCACCTTAAACTATACCCTAAGGATTTGGGATGAGACTAAGGGGAATGGGAACTTTACAAAATTCCCTTCGCCTCTTACACCCATTACTAATAACCCGGCTTTTCCCCCAGCGATGCAGGTGATTGATTTCAAGGAGTGGCTAGTCGATGATTATTTGCAATTTATTCATATGATGACACAGGGTAAATTGGCCTGGGTGTGGGACAGCCAGACCTAATGGTGTCCTTCCCAAGTTTCAATACTGTCAGATTAGACACTATTATACAAGCCTGGGAGGGGAAGCGTGGCTCGGGAGAGATCTTACCCAATTTGAACATCTATGCACAGCGACACAGGCCCAAAAAACACGGTCTCAATCCTATATAAGCTTCTAATACCAGTAGGAGATAGTAAGCACTTACCATATATAAGGAAGGGCGTGAGAAAGAGATCTGGAGTCAAACCTCCGGGAAGAAACTATACTAACATGAATGCACACCCTTATCTTTAGCTCTAGGTGCTGTAGAACTTAGGAAATTAATTATAAGATTCTTATCAGATGGTACCATACAATACACCCCATAAACTGAAACAGATCTTCCCCCAGGTGAGCAACACTTGCTGGCGTTGCCAAAAAAATAGGTGCCCTGCTACACATTTTCTGGGATTGTGACAGAATTAAACCTTATTGGACAACAGTCTTGCAGCTCTGTAAAGGAATATTGGGGCGCAAACTCCCGGACTCACCAGCCCAGGTATTATGTTGGGATATGGAGGAAGGAGAAAATACAACTGATAGGACCCTAGAACGGTATTTAATAAATGCAGCAAAACTGCTAATTCCGCACAGATGGAAATCGACCTCCCCCACTACACCTAAAGATTGGCTTCAATAGCTAGATTTGAGGAACTTTCTTCTTTCAATGCTCAGAAACAAACAAACTTTAGGGACATATGGCTTAGATGGTTCCTCTTTATAGAAACAACAGAATACCAACAGATATTAGATTCATAAAGCAATCTGGTGACAAGAGGCCGAGGCAAAGTGGAACATTGGTTTCTATGTACACCTATGGTTGTTTTTACTCTGTGTATGTAACACGAGACTGGCATTGTGCAATACTTTTTCCCCTCCCTTTTCTTTTTTCTCTACCCTGACTTATTTCTAAGATGTTTCTATCAAAAAAAAAAAAAATATGAAAGAAAAAGAAAAACAAGGAGAAGTTGTGCTCACCACTAATTTTTAAAACCATTAGGTGGGGGTGCAATGAGGCTGTGACCAAAAAATACATATAGACAAATACAAGAGGTCCCCTGCACTAAACCCATTATCAATATATTTAAGTGCATTTTGTGCATACAGCTACTAAAAAATGCCTTACCCTTTAAACAACAGGGATTGTTTGTCCATATATTGCAATATATTTAAGCTGGCCAACTACGTCAAAGTCATCCCATATCTGGCCAGTCCTACACTCAATTTCATCTGATTCATTAAGAATTCTATTGCTTTGTTATGCATTTTACAAAGGGACTAAGTTTTACCTGCAACTTACTCGCCTGCCAGAAAGCAGTTCCATCCTAAAGTGCTGGCACAAGTCACATGACTGGGGGCAGCTGGGAAATGGACAATATGTCTAGCTCCATGTCAGATTTCAAAATTGAATATAAAAAAAAATCTATTTGCTCTTTTGAGAAATGGATTTCAGTGCAGAATTCTGCTGGAGCAGCACTATTAACTGATGCATTTTGAAAAAAATGTTTTTTCCATGACAGGATCCCTTTAATGAGTGAACTCCCATAAATGATGAATGGAAGGAAAGATATACAGAGAGCAAAACTGTGCAAAAAATGTTGGCTGGTCAGCTGGCCTTTGATGCATTTGTTACTAATGTGTATATACATTTGCTCAACTGAATTTTATGGTATGTTAGGTCATTTAGAAATTAAGATTAATTTTGACAGGGCTGTGGAGCCAGTACATATATCCTCCGACTTATCTCCTCAATTTATGATAAGTCTGTTTTTAAAGGAACAGTAACACCGAAAACTGAAAGTAATTAAAATATCATGTACTTTTGCTGTGACCTGGTAAAACCGGTGTTTTTGCTTCAGAAAGACTACTATAGTTTGTATAAATAAGCTGCTGTGTAGCCATGGGGGGCAGCCATTCAAGCTGGGAAAAAAGATGAAAAGTGTATACATCTAAATATATATTATAGAGAATAAAATACTCCTTCTTGTAAAATATAAGAATACTATAAGTAACGGATGGCTGAAGGTCATGGAACTCCAAGGTGACTTCTAATATCCTCATTTTCCAACAGTAGGTACTTATTTAGGGATGCACCGAATCCAGGATTTGGTTCAGGATTCGGCCTTTTTCAGCAGGATTCAGATTCGGCTGAATCCTTCTGCCTGGCCGAACCTAATTCGAATTTGCATATGCAAATTGGTGCCAGGGAGGAAAATCACGTGATTTTTTGGAACAAAACAAGGAAGTAAAAAATGTTTTCCCCTTCCCACCCATAATTTGCACATGCAAATTAGGGTTTGGATTCGGTTCGGTATTCGGCCGAATCTTTCGGGAAGGATTTGGGGATTCGGCCAAATCCGAAATAATGGATTCAGTGCATCCCTAATTATAATGCACAATTTTCAATGAGTCATGTAACAGAAATTACATCACTAAGCTCCAGTTATAACCAATGACATCACTAAGTTTATAATGATATATAGTTTACAAGATATTCATGGCGTGAGTGTGTGTACTACCCAGTGGCCCACCAAGCTGCCCCATATATGCTTCCCATAAGTGTAGGTATGGGATCCGTTAAATGTAAACCCATTATCCAGAAACGGGATTGCCATCTTCCTTAGGCTCTATTTTATCCAAATAATTCATTATTCATCATTAAATCATGATTTCCCTTTTCTTTGTATTAATAAAACTGTGTCTAGTACTTGATCCAAACTAAGATATCATTATTCCTTACTGGAAGTAAAATCAGCCTATTGGGCTTATTTAATGTTTACATGATTTTCTAGTAGACTTAAGGTATGAAGATCCAAATTATCTACAGATTTCCTACCTAGACTGAGACCTCCTATCATTATATGTTTCCTGAACTCAGAATATCTTTTTATTTCCTTATAGTTTAATAGCTGCAAAGGTAAAGTTAATCAGTGAACATGTCATTTATGTGAAATAAAATGTATTGCTTCTGCTTTTTCTCCCAATAAAATCCTCGCCCTTTGCTGCTCTGCTGGCACTTTAAAGGCTTAAGCAACCCTATGAGTCAAACAGGTAAAACCTGCAGTCTGAGCTTGTCTGGGCTGTTGTGCTGGGCAGGGAGGTGCAAGGAAGTGTCAAGGAATTCTTCTCAAGCTAATCAGGCTTATACTTTCTGCATTTCATTGCTTGACAGCAGACACTTGGTACGTTTGTATTTCCTTCTGGGCTCACGTTCTAACCGTATTTGTAAAGTGATGGTGTTTGACCCTTCTATGGTCACAGCATTGGCTGTATGATGTACCTTAATGTGTCATACTTGGACAGAAATGTAATCATAGTAACTGCATTTTATTATTATTATTATTATTATTTTTTGATTAGCATAGGTTGACTGAAAGACACTGCTATGGCATTTGCTATAGTGACAAAGTGTTTTTTGTATCTGCTACAATAAATGCAGTATTTTCAGTGTTTTTTAAAATTGTGATTCTGAATCCCATTGCATTTACAGTTAGAGGTTCATTCTGTTATAATACAGTACTTCTTTGTGCCGAAGGACTGTACTTGTACTTTGTACTTGTTTTGCTAAAAGGGATTCTGTCATGATTTTATGATGTAGTTTTTTATTTTTAAATTACATTGTTTACACCGCAAATAATTCACTCTACAATATAAAATTTCATTCCTGAACCAATAAATGTATTTTTTAGTTGTAATATTGTTGTGTAGGCAGCCATTTCAGTTCAACAACATCTTGGTCTGCCGCACTCCACTTACTTCATATTCTAGGGTGCATTCGTTTCCCGAGCCGCTACCAAGCCCAATATAAAGTCCAATTCCAGTTTAGGGAAGAAGCACACCTTTAAATCCGGCAATGCCTTTAAAACATTTATTTGCAGAAGTACAAAAGCATTGAAGCACAAGCTTTCGGGGACCTGAGGAAGGGGTTGGTCCCCGAAAGCTTGTGCTTCAATGCTTTTGTACTTCTGCAAATAAATGTTTTAAAGGCATTGCCGGATTTAAAGGTGTGCTTCTTCCCTAAACTGGAATTGGCAGCCATCTCAGGTCATTATGCCTGGTCATGTGCCTTCAGAAAGAGCCAGCACTTTAGGATGGAACTGCTTTCTGGCAGGCTGTTGTTTCTCCAACTCAGTGTAACTGAAGGTGTCTAAATGGGACCTAGAGTTTACTATTGAGTGCTGTTCTTAGATCTACCAGGCAGCTGTTATCTTGTGTTAGGGAGCTGCTATCTGGTTACGTTCCCATTGTTCTGTTGTTAGGCTGCTGGGGGAGAAAGGAAGGGGTGATATCACTCCAACTTGCAGTACAGCAGTAAAGAGTTACTGAAGTTTATCAGTCACATAAATAGGGGCAGCTGGGAAACTGATAATATGTCTAGCCCCATGTCAAATTAAAATTAAATATTAAAAAAATGGATTTCAGTGCAGCACTATTAACTGATCTGACCCGTGACAGTATCTCTTTAAAGGGGCAGTATAGTCCCTTGTTCAACGAGAGTTCAACTAATAAGGCTTATGCTGAAAATACCTTTTACATAATGTTTGCTTCTTGAACCAAACAGGCAAGTGGAGAAACTGTAGCTACTCCATATTTGATTCTTGGGAGTTAGATAATTGCATCACCAGTCAACAACCCCCTTCAACCTTTTCTTGTAAATAACCCAAAATCCACTATGCAGAGGGATTATCTGTACACTAGTAATCCAATTGTCTACTTCGCAAGGAGCAAACATGAAAACTTAAATTGCCTTGTTTATCTCAAGAATCAATGAAAACCATAGATTTTTTTTGTAGTTAAAGCAGTAGACAAATCAGTAAGCAAATAGTATGTTTAGAACAAGGCCTTTTCGTTGCAGTGATATTAAACTAGGGGGTATACTGCCCCTAAAACACACAGGGGTTGTCACCCTTCCCACAGACTACAAAGAAATTGAAATAACTTTTCATCCAAGAGAATGGGGATTGCCTCATATAAAAACTTCACATGTGTCAATCTGGCTTTTCGGTGTAAAAAAGAGGAAGAAGGCATTTTCCCCATAATCGCAATTCTTTGTGATGGATAAGTATTTTCAGGAGTGTTTTGTCTTTAATCTTGTGTCCATTGACTTTTGTAGAAAAAAATATCTTTCCATAAAAACAAGCAGATATTATCCCAGCTTAATTTGTGTGCATGTCTACAATTAGCCTATAGATAACCGAAATGAGATTTCATTTGAGTATTGTAATCCCAACAGGTGTGAATCTATGATATTTTTTGTGTATTTTATATTGAATTTCTTTTTTATGGTGGTAATTGGTAGAATTTTAAAACTATCCATACATTGCATAACTACAGGGAGCACTGTTCTGCTGCAGTCTCTTTTTTGGAGTGAGTTAAAAGTCTGTAGATCTTGTTAACAATGCCCCAGGGCCCATTTATTTTGCATTTGCGCTCAGGGGGCCTGCGGATGAAAAAATTTGGCACGCCAGGAAACTTAGGGTAGGTGGTAATGAAAGGGCCCCGATGTGGGCTGTTCTTCTTGCTACTCTGTACCTTGCATTTCATTCAAAGGCCTACATGCTTCCCCTGCTTGCCCCAAATGTGTTAAGGTGGCCATACAAGCTGTTGATATTGGTTGTTTAGACCAATTTGACAGCTTATCTGCCCGTGTATGGGGGCTTCCCAAACAATATCTGGCCACAATATCGGGAAGGTTTGATTTCCTTCTAACCGACAGTCGGAGCCCCTTGGCGTCATCGTAGTCCAATAGTTTGACCGTATGGCCGAATGTACAGATTACCCCCGTTATAGCCATGCTGTTAGTTGCATATCGGGGGAAAGATCCGCTAATGTCCAAGATCCGTGATGTCCACAAACAAGAGGATCTTTGCTTCTATAGGCAACACATGATTCAAGGCACATTACACAGGTCTCTACGCTCTAAAAAGGAGCCAAACAGTGTCTCCTTGTGTGCAGTGATCTTGCCATCCATTGATTTGTTTACCTGTCAGTGTTGTGCGATGGCTGGCTTCTCTTTTACACAATATGTGACACTGTTAATTATTAACCGTACACAGATTTGTGTGCACATATGTAGAGCAAAGTGCTCCTAAAGAAAATTAGTTAAGTTGGTTAAACTATTCTTTTCCTGTTGCTCTATGAAATGGACTCCCTTAAACTGAAGAATGAGTGCTGTGGCAGAAAGGTAATATAAACTGAATATTGTCTTTACTGAGTTATGTGCAGAATTAACTATATCATTGAGTGCTCAGATCATTGGCGTGCGAGACAAAAAATTAAGAAGTGGTCTTTTTTTCTTTTATTGAAGGAGACTTAAAGCACTTGGGCAATGGTGGGATTTGACTTGCTTTGTGTGGCTGCATGCTGCCACGTGCTGTGCTGCTTGTGCAGGACCTGGGATCTTTCTGTAATTTAGATCTTCATACTTATGTCTACTAGAAAATCATGTAAACATTAACTAAACCCAATAGGCTGGTTTTACCTCCAATGATGATTAATTATATCTTAGTTTGGATCAGGTACAAGATAAAATAAATTAAATAAATTATTTTTAAAAAATTTGGATTATTTTAATATAATGGAGTCTATGGCAAATGGCCTTTCCGTAATTCTGAGCTTTCTGGATAATGGGTTTTCGGATAAAGGATCCCATACCTGTGTGAATTGTGGCTGTGAATTTAGCATATACACAGACGTTTTAGCAAAACCTGTTGTATTTAAAATGTATTGTGGCATTTCTGGTTTTCAAGACTGTATTTACAAAATGCTTCCTTTAAAAAACAAGATAAGCGTACAAATACACAGCTTATCTAGGTTTTCTAGGTTTTAAGGCAATATATTACAATATAGTACTTTTTCTGGAAATATTTGGTTCTTCGTCCTTTTCTGGTAAAGGTTTTAAACTACCTTGGACTTGTTAATTTCTTAATGTTATTTATATTGCTCAATTCATTCCAAGCATGTCCTTTTGTCTTGATCCTATGCTCTCCCCTGCATTCAAAAATACAGGGGCATAACCATGATGGGCTGAGAACTGCTCTCTGTCTGTGGCCTGGTGGGAGGATGGGCATAATTTATTAGCGGTATAGTATAGTAGCTGTGATTCATCTGGCAGTCTCTTGTCTGACTCCTTCCCCTTTACCAGTGAGGAGACCTTTTAACAGTTTTTGCAGAGGGTCCCTCAGATGGCTGCACTGCTGTTCCTACATGTGCTGACAGACTGAGTCGGCAGCTTATTGGCCCGTGCTTGGGGCCCTCAAATGGGCTTACGATTGATATTGGGGACTTAAAATCCTGTCAGATCACAGCTGCATCATTGATACGGCCCTGCAATCCGACCGCCCGAACCTCCTCAGTTGTGATCTGATTGTTGGGCCCTAGGGGCCGTGATTGGATCCCGATATTGGGGAGAGATCCGCTCGTTTGGTGACATCGCCAAATGAGCAGATCTCACCTTTAGCTGTGTTATGATTGACATAACCCCTGTCCACCCCATAAAGTTTTTGATTCACTGTGAGCAAACACACATATGACTTTCCATGGAACATAACTGAATCCAATTAAAACTGCACTACCAAGTAAAAGAAGTTCATGAATAACACATCTTCATAAGGTTTATTTACTTTGACCAAATAGTTATGATGTGTCATTGTAGAAGTGTGGAACATACTGTGTCCCCAAAATCCATGATCAATGAGTGTACACAGTTGTAGAGTAGTCAACATGATGAATAGTTCCAGGACCATCTCTGCAGTCCACCTGAATTATATGGAGAATGCATAATGTTGGACACCTTTCACATAGTCACTAAGCAATATGACAAAGTAGGGTTGCTGAGCAATTAGCTAATTAGTTATCTTAAGTGGGCATAGATCAAATTAATTCTCTTGAGCTCCGACGTACATCTGTCTCTGATCCATGAGCATTAACAAGAGCTCTTTCCATCCCATAACATCATTGATGGACAGACATTAGGGATGCCATCTTTGGAGAGAAAATATAGGGGAAAGGTGATGAGCCGAGACATAAAGGGGCTGATGGGGGAGTTCTAGAAGGGGCCAGGCAGACTGGAGAAGAACATCAGTGGACAAAACACACCATAAGGCTAAGGATATTGCTTATTTCCATGGTTTAATATTCATTTGTTATCCATGCCTTATGTTAAGATGAACTCCTAATAACAAAAGTAACTTTAAGCAACATGAAGGTATTACTTTATATGAAACTATTATATGAGTTTGCTAAAGCCCATGGCATGCTAGGGGTTTGGACAGGAAATAGCTGAAAATATTTGTCAATTAACTCTGCTCGCCCTGTTGTATTGCTAATCAACTTATAATAACTCAAAGGGATATTCCACATTTCCTTGTGTATTATGTTAGAGCCACAAGGAGTCATACTTAGTTACAGATTTACAGTTGGAAAAAAAAGCTTTCTGTACTAATTAAATCAGTTTACTCACTGCAAACAACCCTTTATTTTGCCAGCATTTGTTTTCCTTGTATACTGCAACATCGGCAAAGGATGCAGGGTGGAGTTTCCTCTGTTCTCTGTCCGACCATAACAAAACTGGCTAAAGTAATAGTCTTTCTTCAGACAGGTTTCTGGCAGCTTTTTATTTCCTCCTAGAAAAAATGTAATAGCTATCCACACACACACACATATATATATAATGGAAACTCCGTATTTCCATATTTTATTATGTTATGGCCAGAAAGATTCATTCTATTCTTTAAATTATATCCATAAACATTTTTACTCTGTCGCTTTAATACTAATTATTGTTGTTTTTATATTCTTTTCCCTAGGCACGTTTTATCTCCTTGAGTGAACCGAATCAGATTCCATAATGGAGAGGGCCCAGGGCAAATTGTGCAACAAAGATAAAAGTGGGAGCATTGAGGAGACACATTTCTTTGCAGCCTGTGACTGTGAGGAGGACTTTGCTCGAGGGAAACCTATTAGAGGGAGAACAAAATCCCGAAGTTTATCTGCGTCTCCAGCACCAGGGAGTGCCAAGGAATTCAGGTGTGAAATGCCACGTGCAGTTGTACAAATGGCTTTCCTGTGTACCACAGTGAAAACTGGATTTGGATCAACTCTATAATACTTAAAGGGATAATGTCAGGGAAAAACATTTTTTTTTTCCAAATGCAATAGTTAATAGTGCCGCTCCAGCAGAATTCTGCATTGAAATCCATTTCTAAAAAGAGCAAACAACTTTTTTTATATTTCAATTTGAAATTTGGCATGGGGCTAGACATTTTGTCAATTTCCCAGCTGCCCCAAGTCATGTGACTTGTGCTCTGATAAACTTCAATAACTCTTTACTGCTGTACTGCAAGCTGGAGTGATATCACCCCCTTCCTTTCTCTACCCCAGCAGCCTAACAACAGAACAATGGGAAGGTAACCAGATAACAGCTCCCTAACACAAGATAACAGCTGTCTGGTAGATCTTAGAACAGCACTCAATAGTAAAAACCCATGTCCCACTGCGTTCCATTCAGTTACATTGAAAAGGAAAAACAACAGACTGCCAGAAAGCAGTTCCCTCCTAAAGTGCTGGCACAAGTCACATGATATGGGGCAGCTGGGAAATTGACAAAATATCTAGCCCCATGTCAGATTTCAAAACTGAATATTAAAAAAATCTGTTTGCTCTTTTGAGAAATGGATTTCAGTGCAGAATTCTACTGGAGCAGCACTATTAACTGATGCCTTTTGAAAAAACATGTTTTCCCATGACCGTATCCCTTTAAGTTTCACTAGTTTCCTATAAGAATATTTTGCAGCAGAGTAATGTTATAGTCCTGTTTTAGTAATAGTAATTTTAGGACTGATTTTCACCAACCTTTGCTGCTACTAGATAATAAATAAGTATTAATATATTATTTGAGATTCACAGAATCCTCTATTTGAATCCTTCATGAAAGATTCAGCTGAATCCTGAACCAAACCACATGATGCATAGCAGAATTTTTTAAAGGGTTGTTCTCCTACAGGTTAACACTTAAAGGTAAATTTACTATTATTCCCCAAAATTAGCTCGATTCTACTCGAAATTCGATAAGTATTCGACCATCGAATGCTTATCAAATTGTTTTAGGCTATCATTTTGCTCGATATACGATTTCTCGATGAATTTGTACGATCGGATACCGATCGTTTGATTTCACGAAAAAAATCTTAAAGTTTCCTTCGAGCATCCGAAAAATTCGTATGGTTCGAACGCTTCGATCGTACGAATGGTATTTGAGCAGGACTTAGTCTCAGAAGCCTGTTGGGGGGTTTCCCACAAAACAATGTTAAAATTTTGATTCCTTCGATCATCAATTGATCGAATTATCGAATATCCGATCATTCGATCTATTCGATAATTCGGTATTCGATGATCGAAGAGGCAAAATTAGAATATCCGAAAATACGAAAAATTAGTACGATCGTTATTTGATCGTATTCGATCGAACTTCGATCATTTCACGTGAATTTCGTAAATCAACACCTCAAATACCTCAAAAAAAGAAAAAACCATATATAATAACATGAAAACCAGTTGCAAATTGTCTCCGAATATAATTCTCTACATCATATTAAAAGTTCATTAAGAAGTGAACAACCACTTTAACTTTTTTGTTTTGTGAAACTCTGCATACAGTTATTGTTACAAATTGTAATAGCTCCCCATTGTTTATGGTGTGTGCGTCATTAAAGGGATACTGTCATGGGAAAACATGTTTTTTTCAAAACACATCAGTTAATAGTACTGCTCAAGCAGACTTCTGCACTGAAATCCATTTTTCAAAATAGCAAGCAGATTTTTTTTAGATTTAATTTTGAAATCTGACATGAGGGTTGGACAAATTGTCAGTTTCCCAGGTGCCCCCAGTCATGTGACTTGTGCCAGCACTTTAAGATGGAACTGCTTTCTGGCAGGTTGTTATTTCTCCTACTTAACGTAACTGAAGGATTCACAGTGGGACGTGTCTCAGTGGGCCTTGGTTCTTACTTTTGAGTGTTGTTCTTACCAGGGAGCTGTTATCTTGTGTTAAGGATCTGCTATCTGGTTACCATCCCATTGTTCTTTTGTTAGGCTGCTGGGGGGGAAGAGACGGGGGTGATATCACTCCAACTTGCAGTACAGCAGTAAAGAGTGGCTGAAGGTTATCATAGCACAAGTCACATAACTGGGGGCACCTGGGAAACTGACCATATGTCTAGCCCCATGTCAGATTTTAAAAACTCGGTTAGCTCTTTTGAAAAATGGATTTCAGTGCAGAATTCTGCTGGAGCAGAATGTGTTTTGAAAAAAAACATGTTTTCCCATGACAGTATAAGAAATGGAAAACTAGTGGGACTTAATTTATGTGCAAAAATGTAATGGTGTAATTCGACGTTTCAGTCCTACATAAAGGATATTTTCCTAAAGGTCCTTGTAGAACCAAAACACTGTTACATGTTTGCACACACATATATATATATATATATATATATATATATATATATATATATATATATATTTATTTATATATATATATATATATATATACATACATAGAATGAGGGAAGTCTCCAATATTCACAGCTAATTAAGCAACTGTTTCAATGTTGTGTCATTGCCACCAATATTTTAGAAATTCAAGTTTGGGCTGTTTCCTCATTATTCACATCAGTAATGCTCAGCGTTTCCATGTAAATATGCACATTGCATAGAGTACATAGAATTTTGCTCAATATTGGTAGAGTTTAGTTCCTTTTTAGCTTTTACATGTTCTCCCATCATTGTCTAGTTAAGCCTCATCTGTAATGAGAGCTATAGCAGAGTGCTTGAGTAAGTATTACTCTGCTTTTTCTTATTTGTGGTCTGCTTTAGAGGGTGTGCATTGCTGATGCTGCTTGTTTAAATGAAGTACGTTTTTGTATAAATTATAGGGGTGCAAGCTGACCTTTCTCTGCACTTTGCCTTCCACTTTCTTTGAAATGCTGCAAGTCACTGAACTCCGTTTCCAAGCAGAAAGCCTGTGGCCACTGCTATTTATCCATTACTGCCTGCAATCAGCTTCTCCGTACTGATCAGGGGTGGGTTGGAGATGGCATGTAGGTGTCCCCTTCCAGTCCCCTAACTTGTTTGTTGTTCAGACATCCAGGTTAGATAGTGGCAGTGGATTCAGGCCATAATGGGGGCCCTCTACCTATCAAACTACTCTTGTACCCCTTAGTACTTAGCACTTCTCCCCCAGGTCATAGTAAAGGTAGTAACCTATGAGGCTATCGAAAGCCATTTTAATGCTCTACTTAATTCCTTTAGTATTTGGCAGTAAACTCTAGCTTATTCATTAGGGTATTTACATAATCATTTTCTGTTTGTGGGGGAAATGTAACTAGGCTGTGATCACAAAAAAAACAAAAAGTTATATGTACAAAAATGAGCAAGGTCAAGATGCAAATGTTATTGTTAATTTTGTGCAAGTCAGTAGAAGCTATCCGTATATTATGCTTCTCCAAATACCAGTTTTTTCAAACTTTGTAAATACTTTTGAAACTAGGGCCCCATTAAAAAATAAGCAAAAGGGATATTGGCCCAGGGCCTTCCAGAGTAGAGGACCGGCACCAGAGAGTGCCCAATAATGTTTATACTAGATATAGCTTAGTATTGTTCTTCGTTTTCATGAGTGATATCATTACAATAGCTGTTTTCATCTGTACAAACACAGCTTTAAATATTAAAAAGTGCTTTAGCATTAGACCAAGCTACAGGCCTAGGTCAGTACCCATGTTAAAATAACTCTAGGAGTAAGAATTGATACATATGTATATATGTTGAATATTGTGAACACTACTCTTCATATAGGAAGAATGTTACAGGGGTGGTCAAATGTTGTTTATGCTTTGCTTTATATCGGGAGTAACGTTTACCAGGTTTGGAATTAAAATATGCCCTGGCATTTTAGGTACACAGAGGCCCAAACAGCCCCCACCAGCCCACTAAATACTGACTTTCTATAGCACCTTATAGCAGCCCCTCTGGCATTTGCCAGAACCCACAGATTGCCAGTCCGGGCTTGAAGTTAACCCAGTAAAATGTTTATGTGATTTAAAGGACTTCATGTCAAAAGGGTTGGTAACTACACAGGTATATATTTGCACCATTTGCCCACATCTAGTAACCCATAGCAACACAGCAAACAGACACTTTGTTTTGGACAGCTGGCCAGTAAATGCTACTTGCAGATTGATTGCTATAGACAAATGGCAAACATAGACCATTTATTACAGTAACCCCTTTATACCTACCTTAAAAGAGAACTAAAGCCCCCTTTAGCCACAAGTCCACGTTGGCCCCCTCCCCCCCTCCCCCCTGCATAGTGTTACCCCTGAATTGTGTCCCCTCTAGAACTGACCGCACATGCAGAGTCAGCGCAGCGGAGCTCGCGGGCACCATCTGCTGGCACTTCTGTATTCTTTGTTTTTGATATTTGTTGGCACAATGATAGTAGGGGCTATGTTTTCTTTTTCTTTAATTTGGCTGGTTTCCTCTTTTCAGGCGAACAAGATCCATGCATGGACCCTGCCCAGTAACCACATTTGGACCAAAAGCCTGTATGCTACAGAATCCAAAATCGATCATGTAAGTACTGTCGATTGATTACCCTTTGTAATATACTAGCTATAAGCATTGATTTTCATTCTGGCAGCAATGTTTCGAGGAAACACAAAGGAAATACATTTACGTATAAACAGCAATGTTGCAATTAAACAGTAACAAAATATAGACATACAAAATTGTAAACAGTTTTAGCCGATACCCGCTCATTATTATAAGATTTTACACATCCTACTATTTTACGTCCTGTGAATATCTACCCAGCCACAACCCCCACATCCCCACATTACATCAAATCTACATAAACATCCCCTGTTGACATTAGTGTCTTAGTGCCAGATCCACCAACTTGACCCGGTGGCCTGTTTTAGGGGCTTTAGACTTCATCCAGTTCAGGACAATGTTTTGCCAAGCACAAAATAGCAATGCTTATTTTGGGATGATTTGTTGTCCCAAACAGTCTTACTTAATGGGAGGCTATCTGTCGTATTGTCCAAAGATAATTGTTAGCCAATAATCTATCACCCTTGAGCATGCCTATACCATATGGAAAAATCAGCACCATTATTAATGCATATTGAGTATACATTTATTTTTAAAAGCTGGCTGTCAAATTACATGCACAAGCTAGGCCAAACCTCAGACATTTGGGACTCCCAGTGACACTTGAGATCTATTGTTTCCCATTAGGCATTTTGCTGCACAGTGCTTTTTGGGTTTCCAAAAAGAGAAAGTTACTTTTAGGCAATTTGGACTTTTCCTCCTTTCGTGTTTATAGCGGGAGTTTTATAAAAGGCTGAGGATCCAACTTAAACTACTTAAATTCATCTGCAATTTTTGCCACAGCCAATGAATTGCTCCTCTGAATATATATTACAATATGTTTCCAATCAAACCGAAGTTGCCTTTTCAGCCAAAAATATATCTGGGTGCACGTTCACAAGGGCTCCTCCATAATATTACAATATGTGTCTTAAATGCCACTGTACATTCCAGCACACATTCTCAGGCATGAAAATGCCCAACAAATTATATTATTTTCTAAATCCATCACTGGTCAATGTTATGTCCCTATAAGAACACTCCCTTGACAATCAAAAAAACAAAACATTGCATTGGTGATAATTGAAATAACCCTGGCCCTGCTATGTAAGTTGTACCAGCTTTTCATGTCTACCGTTGATTTTGCTTTAGTTGCCATTTATATATTATAGTCAGCATGAGATCTTTTCGTTCTATCAGTCCTTATTGAATGAAAAGAGTTATGTACTTTTACTGACCGATACACACCGCAGATAAAGGATAATATTTATTTTACATGGATTGGTGCCACAAAACAAACAGAAAGGTTGGGCACCTATTATCAGCTTTAATATTCAAGCACAGTTACAGAGTAATTCATAAACCAAAGGAGTGTGTGTGTAAGGTTGGTAATCATTAGGGATTTAGTTCTGGATTTAGCCTTTTTCAGCAGGAATTGGTCGAATCAAATTGCCTGGCTAAACTGAATAAGAATCCTAAAAGTCACATGACTTTTTTGTCACATAAACAAGGAAGTGAACATTTTTTCTAACTGCATGATGTGTGTGTCGTTCTCTTTAGCGCTTCATGGTGCTAGTTCTCATATGCAAATTAGGGGTTGGATTTGGTTTGGGATTAGCCTGACTCTTTCATAAAGGATTTGTCTGATTAAGATATAATTAATCCTTATTGGAAGCAAAACCAGTCTATTGGGATTAATTGGGGGCAGATTTACTATTGGTCGAATTTCGAATAGAAAACAAATTCGAAATTCGACCAATCAAAATTTTTTTGGGTGATTTTCACTCCAAAAAACGGACCATTTTCAATCCAGTTTGAATCATTCAATCGCATTGTTCGAATTGAAAGATTTTCAAAAAAATTTGACTTTCCAAAACTTAGAAAAAAGCTCTGCTAAGGCTATGGGAGGGCCCCCCATAGGCTAAAATGGCAATTCAGCAGGTTTAAGGTGGTGAATGGTCGAATTCAAAAAAATTTCTCGTAGATGTAAGGTATGGAGATCCCTATTCTGGAAAGATCCATTATCTGGAAATCCCTAGGTACCAAGCATTCTGGATAATGACCCTGATCAAAAGTTTACACACCCCAGTTCTTAATACCATGTATTGCCCCCTTTAACATCAACGACAGCTTGAAGTATTTTGTGGTAGTTGTGGATGAGGCTCTTTATCTTCTCAGACATTAAAGCTGCCCATTCTTCCTGGCAAAAAGCCTCCAGTTCCCTTAAATTCTTGGGTTGTCTTGCATGAACTGCAGTATTTTTTGATAAATTACTGCATTAATTTTGCCATCAATTCTGACCAAATTTCCTGTGCCTTTGTATCTCACACATCCCCAAAACATCAGCGATCCACCACCATATTTCACAGTAGGAATGGTGTACCTTTCATCATAGGCCTTGTTGACTCCTCTCCAAATGTAGCATTTATGGTTGTGGCCAAAAAGTAAAATTTTAGTCTCATCACTCCAAATGACTTTGTGCCAGAAAGTTTGAGGCTTGTCTCTGTGCTGTTTGGCATATTGTAAGCGGGATACTTTGTGGCATTTGTGTAGTAATGGCTTTCTTCTGGTAACTCGACCATGCAACCCATCTTTCTTCAAGTGCCTCTTTATTGTGCATCTTGAAACAGCCACAGCACATTTTTTCAGAACCCTGTATTTCACCTGAAGTTATTTGTGGGTTTTTCCTTGTATCCCGAACAATTTTTCTGGCAGTTGTGGCTGAATTTTTTGTTTTGTTTGGTTTGGTTTCAACAGAACTTCTAATTTTCCACTTCTTTATTAGAGTTTGAACGCTGCTTATTGGCATTCTCAATTCCTTTGATATTTTCTTATATCCCTTTCATGTTTTATAGAGTTCAACTGTAATTCTGTAATTACAAGCAAACCGATCACAGGTGATGATAGTTAACTTTATAGCCATTGCAATCCTTTTGCGTCAATTAAATATCCACACTCCAAAGCTTAAAATCTCTTTGAATATCGGGGTGCATGTTATAAACAGCATACAATAAATATCTTCCAACCGGCACACCCTTTATACAAAACTTTATATTTAATTTCCATTGTATCATGGTCCAACGTTTCGGTCCTCATTAGGACCATTTTCAAGGATAATGTATATATATGTTTTGTTTTGTTTTTTTCATTTAATTACAATGGAAAATTTTGTGAGAATTAAAATGTATTTATTAGGTACCCCGCATATAAATGATATATATATCTGCACACAGATGAAATCTAGGCACTATTTTCTCAGGGCTTACTTTATTATAATGGCTGCAATTCTCTTATTCCTATATGTGAAGACCATGGTCTATGGCACAAGAATGTCACTATAATAAACAGTAGGCTGCCTTGCAAGGTGACTGCTAGTAATTATGCTCTGTGCTGTTGCCCCAGTAATACTTGTTATAACTATAGATGCACCCAATCCACTATTTTAGGATTTGTCTGAATCCTGAATGCTTTGTGAAAGATCACACCGAATACCATTTGAATCAAAACCCTAATTTGCATATGTAATTTAGGGGAAAGTGGAGGAAAGAGAACAACATACGCAGTGTGTTAAAGAAAATTGAGCTCATTGTTTGCATGATGAAATGTCATGTGATTATTTGGATATGATTCGGTTGAGTCCGAATCCTATTGAAAAAGGCACCCAGGTAGCTGTTACTCTGGTTTTCAGTGCACTAAGGAAGACTCTTAAAAATGGTACTGACACAGTATGGATTTCTACAGTAATATG
The DNA here is from genome assembly GCA_024363595.1 of Xenopus borealis. Lineage (NCBI taxonomy): Eukaryota > Metazoa > Chordata > Amphibia > Anura > Pipidae > Xenopus > Xenopus borealis. The sequence continues at coordinate 94,320,142 of CM044443.1, forward strand.
TTAATATCATTTTTAGGGCAATGACAAAACAATATGGGCAACTAGTCTCCTGCACATACTCCCCCGGCGTCTAACATGTGAAACATATGCAGCAAAGACATGAAGAAGGAAACTTCTGGCAACTTCACATCATGTATGTTGCCCCAGCAGTGTTTCACATGTCAGCCACTGGGGAAGCATTTGTAGCTAAAGGAAACTGCCAGTGAGTACAGACACCAGACGCCATAAATACCAAATGCAACAATTACCCTTGAGGTACTTTGCATTCCAACCTGTACTGCAAGAAAGCATTGTCAGTAGATAAGTACTACCTGTGTAAGAGTCTGTTTTCAGGATTTTTTTTTTGTGAGTTCAAAATATGACAACAATATTGCTGAACAATTCCTACTGTACCTTGCTGAGAAATATGGGCTTCTGCAGTCAGCCTTCGTTTCTAAAAGAAAATATCACTTGAAAGTGAAAAAAAAAACTATCTCCTCTATTGAAACAACTGTATCTGTTTGGATTGTGTATAATCTGCTGTCTCTAGGTGGTATTAATATGTCCATGTATAAAAATGTGATCTAGATATAAGCAGCTGCTTACCTGACCTTTGCCAGGAGCTTGAAGGTTTCCCAATCTATCCAGGGGGGTCTTTCTGTGATTTGGATCTCCAATACCTTAAGTCTTAAGTTTTTGCACCGGGAGCATTGACTTCTCCTTTAAGTCACTCTTAACAGCTGTACTGAAAGTTGGAGTGATATCATCCCCTCCCTTCCCCCCAACAGCCCCTCAACACAGTGTCGGACTGGCCCACCAGAATACCAGGAAAACTCCCAGTGGGCCAAGGTGTCAGTGGGCCCTCATGCTGCTAGACTTTTGGCCTATTTCATGGCCATTCCCTATTTCTATTTGAACAAAGAGGCTAAATAGATGGAATAATTGATTATAGTATGTAAAGAAAACAAACTAGGAGAATAGAAGTTGATTGAGGAGATGAAGAATATTAGTACTGAGAGTGGCCCCCTGTTCTAAGGTTTTATGGTGGGCCCCTAGTCTAAGGTTTTTGGGTGGGCTCCTGGTGTCCCACTGCCTCAACAGAATAATGGGAAGGCAACCAGCTAACAGCTACCTGGTAGATATAAGAACAGCACTCGGTAGTAAAAAAAAAAAAATCCACGTCCCACTGTGACTCCTTCAGTTACATTGAGTAGGAGAAACAACAGCCTGCCAGAAAGCAGTTCAATAGTGCAGCGCTGGCTCTTTCTGAAAGCACATGACCAGGCAAAGCTGGAGATGGTCAATACTGTATTAAATACATGTGTATATATGTTTATCCTCTGACTAACTAAAGGAAAGCCTTTAAACCCCCTCCTAGGATAGTAGTAAAAGGGCCAAATCATGCTATTTAACATAGTAGTGAGATAAAAATAGTATTCCTGGTTAATCAAGTAAAATCATACATTACATAAATATATATGGACTTGTTAAGTGAAAAACATCCTAAGAATAATGTGATAAAATCACAAGCTTTTAAAAGGTCTGCTGTGTTCAATTTGCACGGTTTCTCTGTCCTTGTTTTATTATGTTTAGCGAAAAAGCAAATGCATTTTAAAAATTGTAATTATTTGCTTAAAAAGATTTCCAATTCCCGTAATTCTGAGTTTTGCTGGATAATGGGTTTCCGGATCAGAAACCCCAAAGCTGTACTTAAGGTGGACATACAACGGCAAATATGTGTATAGGGCCCTCCAACGAGCTTCCCCGATCGATAGCTGGCCAAAAGTCGGCCATATGTCGATCGGGCAGGCCTAAAAATCCCGTTTGATCACGGCCGAATCTGTTCTTTGATGCGGTCCCGCAATCCAACCGTCTGTGTCTTCTCCATTGTGATCCGATCGTTGGGCCCAGGATCAGATCAGCCCAATATAGCCCATCTCAAGGTGGTCATATCGGGGAGAGATCCGCTCATTCGCCAAACGAGCGAATCTCTCCGTGTATGGCCAGCTTTACACACTGAGCTTACAATGGAAAAGCTGGAGATGGTCAGTACTGTACTATATACATTAGGTCTGTTCTAGTGAGCCACGGGTCGGGTTTCGGGCCAACACACGTACAGTGAATTTGGGCCAGGGGCGATTTCAGGCTTGAGCTATTCCTGTTGTTCATCCCGCCCCCAGACCCAAGTATGCGCTGCTTCCACTTCCAGCTGCATCTGTTTATAGACACAACCTGTCTGCCCCATCCTCTCCGTCACATCAAGGGTGGGGTGGGCACGGGTCGTATAAGGATAGCAGATCTGCGAGTTAGGGTCGGGTGCGGGTGCAGGGAAGCAGGTTAGAGTCAGGTGTGACAATTTGTTGACCCCTGCATCACTAGTCTGTTCGTGTATCAGCAACTGCATTGGTATAACACATCCTCTTGACAAGGATAGTGCACCATGATCTTTGTCAAATGCTAGGAGCACTCCTAACCTGTTTGGTGCCTGAGGAAAAATTGCACAACCAGTCCAGCCACACAATGTTGTGGTAAGACCATGACTTTTAACCTTGCGTAACAAAAACCAGTAGCACACTGATAAAAAACACTGATAAAAGTTAAAAAATAAATAAATTTGATTTATTCAGCCCATATGCATACAAAAAAAGGGCAACGTTTCGGACTCCAAGGCTTGATAAAGGACTCAGTGGAGTCCGAAACGTTGCCCTTTTTTTGTATGCATATGGGCTGAATAAATCAAATTTATTTATTTTTTAACTTTTATCAGTGTGCTACTGGTTTTTGTTACGCAAGGTTAAAAGTCATGGAATATTTGGACCTGAAGGGCAGGCGAAGGTCATCCAGTTTGAGCACCTGTCTAGGAAAGGGTTTGAGCACTCCATTTTGTATAGCATGACTTTTAACCTGACATGGAACTCTGATTTAAAATGCCGATTTTATGGTTTAATGTCTTTTTTCCATGGACACCATTATAATCAAATAATCCAGATTTTGAATAATGATTTCCTTTTCTCTGTTATAATAAAACAGTACCTTGTACTTGATCCCAACTAAGATATAATTAATCCTTATTGGATGCAAAACCAACCTATTGGGTTTATTTAATGTTTACATGATTTTCTAGCAGATTTAGGGGCAGATTTACTAAATTCACACAAAGGATTCAAAGTTCGATCGAATTTCAAAAAGATTCAAATTCAAGTTTTCGAATATGCAAATTAGGCAACTTCGACCCTCGAATTTTCAATATCCGACGATTCGAATATTCGAATTTAATTGTGTTCGAATATTCGACTATTCAATGGTCGAAGTACTTCCCCTTTAAAAAAATCATTCGATAGGCCAGTTCGCCAGATTGAACCTTCCGAATTTCTTTAAAACCCTATGGGAAGCTCACATAGGTGTTTTAAACCTGTTTGTGATCGAATAGGAAAAACTAGATCGAAGATTTTAAATCGTTCGAATCGGCTATTCAAATTCGAAGGATTTTACTTCCCACACTATTCACATGGTCGAATTTTGAATTTTTTTCCATTTGAAATTCGACCAATGATAAATCTTCCCCCTAATGTACGAAGTTCCAAATTACAAACAGATCCCTTATCCAGAAAACCCCAGGTCCCGAGCATTCTGGATGACAGGTCCCATATCTGTACCACAGAAATGAGTATATTTTGCTTGTTCCTGCTAGTCAGAATTGTTTGCTTCTATCCCACATATTGCATTTCATTTATTCTCCCAAGTAATGAAGTTTTATTTAAAAATGGAGGCTCCCTAGCACAATAGTATTGGGCAATGTGGTTCCTGCAGACAATGAAACTGAGGAAACAAGGTGAAACAGTGGGGTGCTGCTTTAGCATTCAGCAGCCTAACCTCACTGACAGATGGCTCTTTATCAGAGAGCAAATGAATATACTGCAAGCACATAAGGCAATGACAGGATGTTTTATTCTGTGTCCAGTCATTAGGTTCTGTAAATCCAATTTATTAATGATCCCCCCCCCCGGTCCTCGCAAAAAAAAATTGGCACTACACCCCGCTCCAAAAAAGGTTGGGGACCCCTGATTTAAGGTACGATGTCCAAATTACAGAAAGGTAATTTGAAAACTCCAGGCCCTGAGCATTCAGGTCCCATACCTGTACTTGCTAATAAAATCTATAATTGATTACAGTAAAATATTAACAAATAAACATAAATCATATCATGCAAGACTCTGCACTTTGCTGATCCAAAAAGGAACTACTGTGTGTGCTTCCCCTTTTAAGCTGTACAGGTATGGGATCCGATATCCGGAAACCCGTTATCCAGAAAGTTCCAAATTAAAGAAATTCTGTCTTCCATAGACGCCATTATAAGCAAATTTTAAAAAATGATTTCCTTTTTCTCTGTAATAATAAAACAGTAGCTTGTACTTGATCCAAACTAAAATATAATTAATCCTCATTGGAAACAGAACCAGCCTATTGGATTTATTTAATGTTTACATGATTTTCTAGTAGCCTTAAAGTGGGAAGATCCAAATTATGGAAAGACCCGTTATCCGGCAAACCCCAGCATTCTGGATAATAGATCCAATACCTGTATAACCTCATGGTTGTGTTGATTAGTATTGTTCCTTTATTTGATATCTTCAGAATTAAAACTGGATAAAAACATCCATTGATCATTTTCCTTTAGTAATGAGCTTGGTAGTGGGCAAACTATACCCAGGCATATAGCGTTGTTCTGATAGCTGGGTCTGCTTAGGAAGCAGTAATTAATATGCAGAACATTGTTTAAGGTTTCACATGGCAGAACTCAATACGGGTATAGGCTCTGTTATCCAGAATGCTTGGACCTGATCCAGATATGGCATTAGTAATTTTGGTAATACCTTAAGGCTGCTAAAAATCTTTTTTTAAAAGTACATAAACCAACAGGATTGTTTTGCCACCAATATGGATTCATACAGCTTAATTACCACAGGGTACTGTTAAATTATTGCAGAAGAAAAGTACATAATGTAAAAGAAAATTAAATGATATGCTTAGATTGGACACTATGGGAGTTGACCTTCCTGTAATTTAGAGCTTTCCATTCCAGATTAGGGAGCCCTTACCTGTACTTGCACACTGAGCTCACAAACAAAAAGCTGGAGATCTTCAATACTGTATACATTATATATCTCTGTGTATATCCTCTGACTATGCCCTCACTTACTATTTGATATTAATTAGCCTCTTAGTTCATTGTTTTGTTATAGGTTGTATTTTGGGACTTAAACAGGGAGGTGCAAATTACAAGTGTTGTGTTATTGTGCAAAATCCTTCCTCCTGATTGATCCTCCCTCGTTGTGTGTGTTACATATAAGGAGCAGCTGGAACAGTGAGAGGCTCATATGCTTCCCAATCCCGACTTAAGCTTTCTTGTTCCACCTACTGGGCTGCTCCTGAGTTATGTAATATAATACTGACATGCCTGGCTCTTAAGGTGTCCTGCATTGCTCTGGGCTCCAGCCACCCGACACAACACCTGAAAACTCCAGGCTCCACGGAAATTCTTTTTTATTTTTTTGAACTTCATTTTCTAATCCAGAGTAGGGCACTTGCCAAGCTCTTAATTTTGATTGGTGCATTTTTATTATTATTGACCTGAAAAGCTTTTTCCAATACATGCTTTCTCACATGTTTATCACAACAGGAATGGCAAATCCCTGTATACTTACAAAGCAACGGCTCCAAGGCTTTCAGGCTTGGAGACTTCCATACGAGCAACATGTTTCAGTCAGTTGCTTATGACAAAGTAGGATCTTTTTGCTTTTATTAATATTTATTTAAGGTTTACAGTCTTAGCACAGTCATAGGGGATAATAGAAAACAAAAAACAACGGAAAGCTCTAGCAATGTTTTGGGAGCAGTAACCTCTTTCTTGATAAGTTTCAACTCTGTGGCTGGTGATTCTATGAAGAAGACAATGAAGATTTTTGACCGCGTCAAGAATAAGGATACTCCTAAGAGCACCTGGAAATGGTTTGTATCCTTTAAATATACCTTCTACCTGTTGCATCAAGCTGTGATGTAGACAGGGATGGTGCTATACGGAGGGGAAATATTTTATATACGGTGTGTTCTGAAAGCAAAATCTGTGAACAAAAATGTGTTTGCTAATACTGAACGTTGTCAGGATAAGTTTGTGTAGTTTTTGGGTGTCTGTGTGATCTAGTTATGTATTGAACGTTTGATAAGAGAAATCTGAGTTAAATCTTGCATCGATCTCATACTTTTCTTTACGCTGTGTGACTGGAGACATGATAATATTGCACCGCCAATGATAATGTCCTTCCTCTTGCAATGTACTGTACCAGGCAAAAAGAATAGAAACCAGCCTATTGGGTATATTTAATGTTTACATGATTTTCTAGTAGAGATACGGTATGAAGATCCAGCTAAAGAAATCCAGAAAGCCCCAGGTACCAAGCATTCAGGATAACATATCCCATACCTGTAGTTTCATAGGTTTTGTTTACATTTTGCTGTCAGCTTTTCTGCTGTATTGCTATAGTAGAATATTTCTGATTTTATTCTTTTAATCACCTATAGATATTTATGAGATAGCTTACATCACAATGTGCTAAATGCATCCCATTATATAATCATTATTATTTGATTATAATGCTAATGGGGCATTGCCATTCACAAGTTTCTCTGTGTTGCACATAATCTAGAGCCTGCCACATTAGTGCAGTTGTATGAAACCAGATCTTGGATCTTTCTGTAATTTGGATTATCCCTTAAATCTGCTAAAAATAATTTAAACATTAAATCGACCCAATAGGATTGTTTTTCCTCCAATATGGATTCATACAGCTTAGTTACCATCAAGTACTAGGGGCAGATTTATCAAATTCACATGAAGGATTTTGAAGACCACTTCGACCAGTGAATTTTGAAAATTCGATCGAATCGAATGATTCGAATAATTCGAATAAAAATCTATTTGAATATTCGACAGTTGAATAACTTCCCCTTTAAATTCGACTGCCTAGTTTTCCAGTTTCACCCTACCAAAGTGGTTTTAGTGAATTTAGATTGAATAAAAAAAATTCAATCAAATGGTTAAAATAGTTTGATCGAATTTTCACTATTTGATCGTACGACCAATCGAATAGCGGTGAAATCCTTCGATTTCAAAGGATTTTAATCCCCATGCTATTCCCATGGTCGAATTTGAGGGGTTTTTTACCCTCAAATTCAACCTTTAGTAAATCTGCCCCCAAGTGTCACTGTTTTTTTGCAGAGTAGAAAGAAATAATGAAAAAAAACATTAGAATATTGTAGTATGGTTTTTGTAGAGTGTATAGACAGGTATGGGACCTGTTATCCAGAATGCTCAGGACCTGGGGTTTTCCTGATAATTGTAATTTGGATCGTCATACCTTGTCTATAAGAAAACCATGTAAACACTAAATAAACCCAAATTTTCTGGTTTTGTTACGGTTTTATTATTACAGAGAAAAAGGAATTCATTCTTTACAAATTTGGATTTTTTTTGTATAAAATGGAGTGTATGGGAATGACCTTTCCGTAATTCTGAGCTTTCTGGATAATGGATCCCATACCTGTATGTCAAATGCTATGGCAATCCTAACCTATTTGGTGCCTTAAGCTGGCCATAGACGCAAAGATCCGATCGTAAGATGATTCCACGATCGGATCTTTGCATCTCCCGACCTGCTCCCGACCTGTCACTAACCTTCAGATCAACTAAAGTAGTAAAAAGCACAGACAGCTGACGTTCTGCCCCTGACAAGGATCCTACGAAAGTTGTACGATTAAAAACCTAGTGACGGTCTCCCACTGAAAATCGTACGATCTGCAATAGACGCAAAGATATTATCGCCAGCCGACAAAAATTTTCTAACCTGGCCGATCGACCAAACGACCGATCGGCATGGAACACTCCACACACGATCCAAAAGTCGTACGATAGTCGTACGAATCCTCGATTCGTACGACCAAGTCGTTGCGTCTATGGCCAGCTTTAGGAAGAATTACCCACACACTTTTATGGTGAAACTATGAGCTGGAACTTTAAAAACAGAAATACAGCTTTTATAGTTTTCTGTACCACAGAACTTCATATAACGTGCTTGTACCTGGTACTTGTTGTGCAGTTGTGTGAAGAGCAAGAGATTTAATCATTTAACATTTAAAAAAAAAAAAAGTAAATGGTTAATTTGCCTGCTAATTACAATGGACTTCTGGCATTTCTAAAAGTAATAATGTGTTGTCTACAGCACAAATCTGGATTGGCAGCACTGTACTGTGGTTAAATCAGGTGAAAAGTGGGGCAGTTTTTCCAGTTTTCCAACACTGACTTTTGGACAAAGAATCTACCGTTTATGACCCACCCATTAAGGTAGCCTGCAACTCGTTTGTTTTTTTTAATGGAGCATTAATATATGTTCACATCCCTTTAAAATGCAGCTTTAAATTGCACCTTTTAGAATCCTGTTACCAATCAAGACATTGCACACCACATACATGTTCATCCTACAACAAGAAGCAACAAATGTGCATAAAGACAATGCTCAGCTTGTAATAACTAAAACTCAATACAAAATGAAATGAAACCATACATAAATTCAGCACATTGTGCTCTGTTTAATTGAGTGTCTTCCAGACATGTTGTGTCATTTGTATTTCTGAAAGGCCAAACAAGGTCAGAGTTTTCTGCTACAGAGCAGTTTATGGTTCCTGCATGGGCTGTTCAGATGTACAGGGAGAAATAAGTTCAGGTAAGTGTAGTAATGTTTGAAGCCTCCATTGGACCGAAGACAATTACACTTAGCTGTGAATATACTCTGACTTGGAGAGACAGACTGTGCTAAAAAGCTTACATTCTTTTTACCATTTTGTGCCCAGGCAAGTGCACATGTAGAGAGTGACTTTTTTGCAGGATAAGCAAGTTAAAATTGCCATAGAATCCTGTGTGTATACAACAAACGTGTAAATATACCCTCTGCACCTAGTGTTGTTGTTTTTTATTGCCTGCTAATGGGAGATACTCAGTGGTTTTTGAACTGAAACACTTTGGGCTGTGCACCAAATTCTTTCTCTGTCTTCTATATAATGTCACATACTGCATGGACCTCATCCAAAGGCAGACAAACACAGACTTGTACCCATTATTCAAGTTTTAGCATTTTAATCCAGATATATTTTGTATATAATTGCCTAAAACACACAAGGCTGACATCTGTACTGTCATCTGGGCTAGTCCAGCTTTCCATGCAAATGTCACCTCCCTAATCATCTCAAAGTCTCACATCGTATTCCTAGTATGGTATAATAGAAACCGTATAAATTAGGTCATGCACTGTAATACAAATTAGAGTCTATACTTTCTGCATTTCTCAAGAACATTGATATCGTATACATGACTAGCCTAAGGGGGAACTGCACTGACTTCAAGTGACAAAGGTGCTTAAATCTCTTTAAACTTGCGAGACGGGTTTACATGTCTAGGAAGACACAAAATAAAAACAATTATAGATGTAATTTTATTATTGTGAGGAAACGTTCTCACAGTGCCACCACTTATTTTCCAAATTAAACTTAACATACCTCTCACTTAATGGGTGGGCACAAATGGATGATGCATTATATGTTGCCCTGGAGGTTGTAAACTCATGCAGGCAAAATCCTCTTTCGTTTCTCTGACGTATGTCATTGATTGTATATGCTGTTGTTAATTAGCTCTATGGAAAAGGATAGGCATTTCACAAATAAATGGTCGCCTGATGTTGCCTTACATTACATTACCTGCCCATCCTGACTATCCAGAACATGTTTTGCAAGACAGAACTATCCTAATAATGCATCGTGTCTTACAATGATGTTCAAAAATTTCAGTATTGCGATGACAAATGCAAGTGATGTAAATAAGATGCTTTGATTGACAAAGTAAGTTGAAAGATGAGCTTTCAGAAAATTACAGTCCATTTTCAAGTGGGTTTACTTTAGAGCTAAAGCACATTCATCCACAATAAACACCTCTGCATCAATCATCAGTGTGAGCATTTGACAAATCCAACCTACAAAGGGTAACATTAAGCATAAAACTAAATGATATTTTGCTAAATTGAAGATTTGTTATGGAGATGCCCCGTAAATGTGCAAATATGATAGCAGTCAGCTGAAGCACATTGCTGTGTATGACCGCAATAGACTTATGTTTGGCCTTTGGGTCTTGGTATTGTGTATATCAGGTGAGTCTGCTGTGTCACTAAGTGTAAGTGCAACAGGTTTGCACATGTTGATAGAGTGTCTAGAGAAAAGCCTGCCTTGATCTTTTCAATGACAAATATAGCATTCGTTTGATGCCGGGCGTTTCTGTTAGTGTCATAATATGATATCTGTAAATTTGTTACGCATTATTGACCAGGTCATTCCTATAGAATCCTGTGTAAATCTAAAAAGTTGCACCTTGGACTAGTGTTATGGTTGGTTTGCCGTGCTATAACTTAGCAACCACAGTTTGAACCCGTATAGTTAGGGTGATGTATGTATATTTATACCACAATGCTGTTCTGCTTCATGTTACATTCAGTATATATTAAGTATATATTCTCCAGTAAAGGAGAAGGTTGACTGAAACATCATGTAACCTAATGGTGTAGATATTCATCAAATGAAATGCTTGCTACAGTTGTCTCTACAAGTTCATTTGTAGAGGGGTTATTAAAGAAATGTCTATCAAGGGTTAAAAGTAAGAAAATGTCACAATGTTGGCAAAAATCCTTCTAGAAAATTGTATACAAGCAGATAGAGTAGAAGGCTGGGGGCACCAAGAGAAGGGAGGGTTTGATTTTCAGAACAGCAAGTAGGCTTAGCCTGCAGGTAAATGGATGGATTTTGTCATTTGTGTATTGATGTCCCATTCTAGTTAGCAGTGGTCACTACCCAGGCTAACAGGCACCCCTGGGGAAGAGCACCTTGCTAACTTACTTGTATGGGCCCCATGATTACTGAAGGCGGCCCTGTTTCTTACAGTGTCATTGTTCCCTGTACCAGGCAGGGAGCATTTTCTACTGTGGCTTGTACAGACCGTCCTCCATGTGTTTTCCTTTGTACATTGAAAGAAATGGCACCGTCAGATACTGCAACATTCTCCAATTGATCTCCTGCTTTTATACAATATGATTCACAATATGACATGATGCTTAGGCAAACACTGGGGAGGATGCACAAAACCAGATCTCTTTTGGAAACCTTTTTCAACAAGCTGTAATAAAGCTCTTGTCGTGACACTTGTTATATTTTTTATATTCTGCATAAAGAGTGAAAAGTTCATATTATCTGTGTAAGAGGAATACACACTTTATCTCTTCACTGATTGTAGCACGGGTGTGTATTCTAAAAAGGACAGATCAGTGCCAACATTTTGGGGGTATTTCAGCCTGTCAATGAATCTCTTACAGATAAGTCTCAGGCCAACGGATTCCAGCAGAGAGATCCCGAAACCTTCCTAGTAAGGCCTAGTGGAACAACAGTAGAGAATCCCTAGATTAAGCAAGTGATACATAATAGGATCCTTGGTTTGAACAATTATCCAGTGCAGTTTCCTCATTACTCATCTGTTCTATTGGAATTTCCTACCTGTGAATCACATTTGGTTACAATGTGGGTTTTAATATATTTGTTCATATTATTTCCCCTTCATACTTTAACTCTGTGACACTCCTATGAAATATTTTCCTACTTCCTCCTTTGAAGGAAAAGGAAAAGCTAATTTAGTGGTGACGAATGAAATAATGGACATTCCCCAGAGGATTAAATTTTTGTAAGGAAACCCCACGCTGCCATCTTTCTATTCCCAGGCATCCCTTTGCAAAGGCTTGAGCATGCATCACAAATGCAGTTATACTGGAATTCTGGGATGGTTTATTGGCTCTTACACGTGAACATGCTAATGCTATTTTTCTTAAAGGAACATTCAACCCTTACTGTAAAAAAACCCTTCCTCCCACCCTAATTTTTTTGCTCACCCCGTTGTGCAGATTCTGGCCTTTGTAGTTCAAGGGCACCACCTTCTTTTCTTCTACATGGAGGGGTAAGTAGAAAATTAGGGGCATTTGCCAGGGGGGCAGAAGGCTGGGGGGGGGGTAGGAGAGAGTTTGGTCTATATGGGTAGGGGGTAGGGTTTTTTTTACAGTACAGGTTGAATTCTCCTTTATGTTCTATTTTCTGTTGCAGTTTACGTGCCAGAGTTTCCACTTCAGAATTGTTTTGGGAGTTTATTTTAATGGAAATGTATAAATTATATTAACTCCTTATTTTCCAGCATGGTCTATGGACAAAGTTAAGTGAGTACAGGTGTAAAATCTGTTATGTAGGGTACCTAATATATGGGAATAGTATTGTATTGTCATCAAATGTGATTTTCTTTTCTTACTATTAAAAAGTGAACAGAGAAGAAAGAATGAAGAATTTTTTGACAATGAACTGTGAGCAGTAACATTGATGGTTTTAGTCCCCAACAGGCCCCTTGTTTTTTCTATTTGTTTCAGAAAAAGCTTCTTTCTGTTCAGTCCTCTTTTTACTATTTTTTTAACAGCCATTTGGTACCTGTCCGTTGTATTCTAGTAGACTGCTTTATTTAAAGAAGTGACATGCCTAATGGACATCTTAATCCAGCATTAAATATGTACTGAATTGTATTTAGTAGAACAAAACGTGTTTCTTATTGTATACCCTGAAATTGCAGGATCACTGACTATATTATTGCATTTTGAAAATCCATTAACTTCCTATTTTATAATGCAATTTTATTTTTCAATTAAACTTTCAAGGCATATTCAGGACCCAGCAAGTCAGCTGCTAACTTGGAACAAGCCTCCCAAAAGCGTATTGGTGATAAAGAAAGTCAGAGATGCCAGCCTGCTGAAGCCCTTTAAAGAGCTGTGTGTTTTTCTCACAGAGGTAAACAAAGTCTCAGAGATGAGCTGAATTATTCAGTGTAAAGGTGGCCATAGACATTACAATTGTGATCTTTCCTGGAAGAGATTTTTCCAAGAACAATTGTTTGTTTCAATACACACGTGTTGTGCTGAATCATAAGATATACAGGTAGAAACAATAGAATTCTACCTGTGTCTAATGATTCAGCACTAACAATGGCTGATGTTCGGGTGCCTTCAAAGAATCCCAACGAGCTGACCAATATCCAAATCTTCTGCCGATATCTTGTCAGATTATCATACGAGATTTAGTTTAGTACGATTTTATGAAGTGTATGATGCATTGGCCTCCATGGTGCTCTTGTGGTGGTTTAAATGTTCTTAATTGTATGTTGCTTCTTTCCCACCCTAATGCCCGCCATAGACAAATCATTGCCTTTTGTTAAGGGATGCAGCATTAGGCAATTATATACGGACACATTTAAAGAAAAGCTGATCTTTTCAATAATCAAGTTAAAAAAAAAATGATGTTAAAGTTATTTTAAAATGAAATTACAACTGAAAACAGCATGTGTTTGTTGCTGTGTACACTGCTGGTTCTGGCTATTGAAATAATGTAGCAGAAGTCAGCTCTCCTCTAGTCAAGTCCCCATTTTCCGCAGTGCCCTGCGGTACAAATGTTATGGGCCTATTTATCAAAAATCTAATTTGTGAAGTTTTTTTATACTTTGAATAAACTCACAATTTAAAAAAAACCTCAAATGTTTGCTTATTTATGAAAAAAATCTGAATATAAAAAAACTAAACTGAATTCTGTCATTGCGAGTTTATAGGCTTAAAAACCTCAAATATCTCACATTTTTCCAGTTTATAAGCTTAAAAACCTGGAATTAGTGAATTAAAGAAAATCAAAAATCTCGAATTAAAAAAATGGCTTGAAGTTTTTGGAAATGTAATTAGTTTTTGTGAGTTTTCAAAAAATTTCAAATTGTTGCAAAAATTTTAATTCAAACTTTGGGTTTTGAGTTGCTTAGAACCAAATGGTGTTCCCATTTAAGGGGGGGGGTTTGACCACTACAGCACTTCATAAGAGCCCCATGGTGGTCAATGCCATTAGCCTGATACTTTTCTTCTGCGTTAACAAAAAAAAATACTTCGAAAATTATAGGTACACTAAATCCAGGTTACATTTAAATCCCAGCACTTTATGCTACATTCAGATTAATTGTAATCTTAGACATAATCCAGCACCTGTAGTTAAGGGTAGAGACACTCGTGGAGATTTGGGGAGATTAGTTGCCTGGCAACAAATCGCCTCTTCTTCAGGCAACTATTCTCCCCGAACTGCCTTCTTGCCGGCTAGAATCTAAATCGACGGTGGGTTGGCCCTCAGAGCGCTTTGTTTTCCTAAAATGCCCAAAGTTTCCTCGTGAGGCAACTTCAGAAAAGAAGTGCTCTGAGTGCCATTCCACCGGTGATTTAGATTCTAGCCGGCGGGAAGGCAGTTTGGGGAGATTAGTTGCCTGAAGAAGAGGCAATTTGTCGATGGCGACTAAATCCCCCTGACTCTCCATGCGTGCCTCTGCCCTAAATTTCTTGTTCACAGTCTTTGCCCAGTCTGGCCTGAGATTAAGAATAGATTTAATCAGTACCCTCTGATGAAGTCAGCTAGGAGCAGACTTTGTCAATGAGATGCTGAGTATAATTGCACTAATATGCCCATAGTTTCTAGTGAAAGGGGAGGTAGCAGATACAGGCAGACACTACTGCAAAGGTTCAGAGCAGACCTTTAGGCTTGTATGTTGTATATGTACTCTTAACTTGTGTATTCCTATGAAATCATGTTACCTGACCTCTGCACGAAAAAGGGCCAGAAAATTTACTTTATTTTATGTATCATATTTTTTAAGAAATTTTGGTTTTCCAATTCAGAGAGGGTTTGAGGAGTTTAGTATAAGAAACCTCAGAACAAGAAAAGTAGTTCCCAAGTCACCATACACATAACAGAATCATTATGAAGCTTCTTATTTTTCGATATGCTAAGGCAGTGCAATGGCCACTCCAGAAGAAAGTAAACATGCTTTTGTATTCCAGTAATCTTAGTCTGAATGCCATGCAGTACCTGTACTGGAGGCCTAGAGATATGTTTTGCCAATGACTCATGCTTGTTTTCTGTTACTATTGTGCTTGTATTTATACAGGAGAAGAACATGATTGTTTATGTGGAAAAAAAAGTCCTTGAAGATCCCGCTATTGCTAATGATGAAAACTTTGGACCAGTGAAAAAGAGATTTTGCACATTTAGAGAAGGTAAGGATTACATGCTGAACAGAGTAGTTTCAGTGGTTGCATTTAATAGCTTGTAGTGGTCATAACATCTAGTTTTCCCACAATCCAGCTATTTAGCTATTAAATCTCTCTGTTTGATTATTACTAGACTACGACGATATATCCAAACAAATTGACTTCATTATTTGCCTTGGAGGGGACGGGACTTTGCTCTATGCATCATCACTCTTTCAGGTACGTCCTCTTCCCTTTTTGCCTTATTGTTTAGTAATAAAAGATTTGATAGGCCATAATAGAAATTCCCTACTCAAAGAAAGTCTAACTTGCAATTGTTTACAAATTACCCATTACTGAATCATTTTTATATGCAAATGGTCTGTAACTTTTCTTACTGAGTAAAGTTGCTGTTAATAAAAGTACAGGTATGGATTGGATCCTGAAATCCTTTATGCATTAATGTCGGCATATTGGAAAGGCCACCTCCCATATACTCCATTTTAATCAAACAAGTCTAATTTGTAAAAATGATTTCCTATTTTAGAATCCTGTAATTATAAAATGGTACCATTGTTAACTAAGCTGCATGAATCCATGTTGTTGGCAACAAATCCTATTAGGTTTATTTCATGTTTAAATGTTTCATTTTTAGCAGACTTGGTGATCTAAATTACGGAAAGGCCCAGGTTATAAACATTCTGAATAATAGTTTGGTAGACTACACAAGGTACTAACCCAAATAAAATTAACATGGCACTCTATTCATAGTTTATCCAAATACAGATGGTAGGTCCAGGTCTAAATTGATGTTACTGGCCTAGAACCATCTAAAAAGAGGAGTCTCTGACTGATCACCTTCCATTTAACTAAGACGCCTGCCTGGTATAGAATACTAATTGAAACAGTCTAAGGTTAGTACCAGATGATTTGGGTTCTCCCTAGGCTTAAAATCCACTGCCCCCCTTCTCTTCTGCAGGCAGGGCAGTGTTCAGAACAATATGCAAAATGACGCATTTTGGCGCCAAAATCCGCTGTGTCTGACCTGAGTGGAGACAATGCTTCCGGGTGCTGACAGCAGGGGAAGTGAAGAAACGCAGGCTGAGATCCACAATTGTGTGTCTCTAGCCTAAACACCCTACTGATTAAAAAATACTTTGGATTCAATTGTATTTGAAATTTTAGATACTTCATCAATATGTCAATGAGGCTGTTTTTCTGCTTTCAGGATAGTGTTCCTCCGGTGATGGCGTTTCATTTGGGATCACTGGGTTTCCTCACCCCCTTTAACTTTGATAACTTCCAAACTCAAGTCACTCAGGTTATAGAAGGTAAGAAACACATAGTGCAATGTCATAGCTTGCATCAGAGTAATTTTTAAGTTTTTTGGTACTTGGATGTTTATTCAAAGCAGCATCTAAGCCTGTAGTAGTGATTTTATTTATAATAAAAGCACTGCTTCCATTGAAAAAAAACAGCTCCCAGCTTCTTAAAAATTACTTTCTCCTGCTTTTGGAATAGTCAGACGTTGGTGGTAGGAAAGCTTTTCGAAGGGTTAATTAAGGATAGGATACTGGACTTCATAGCAAATAACAATACTATGAGTTTGTGCCAGCATGGTTTTATGCGTAATAGATCTTGCCAGACTAACTTAATTTCTTTTTATGAGAAGGTAAGCAGGGACCTCGATTCTGGGATGACTGTGGATGTGATTTACTTAGACTTTGCTAAAGCATTTGATACAGTGCCACACAGAAGGTTACTGGCTAAATTAAGGAATGTTGGGCTGGAACATAGTATTGAAAGTACGGTTTCTATTTTTGCAGATGATACTAAATATGTAAAGAAAAATAAATGAGCTGGAGAGAGTGCAGAGACATGCAACTAAACTTATTTATGAGGGTAGACTTAAAAGGTTGGGGTTGTTTTCTCTGGAAAAAAGTGCTTGCGGGGGAACATGATTACATTAGAGGACATTATAGACAAATATCAGGGGACCTTATTACCCATAAAGAGGCTCACCGCACCAGAGGCCACCCCTTCAGACTAGAAGAAAAGGACTTTCATTTGAAGCAGCGTAGGTGGTTCTTCACAGTCAGGACGGTGAGGTTGTGGAATGCACTGCCGGGTGATGTTGTGATAGCTCATTCTGTTGATGCTTTTAAGAGGGGTTTGGATGATTTCTTGGACAGACAAAATATCAAAGGCTATTGCAATACTAAACTCTATAGTTAGGATAGATATGGGCATATATAATTTATGTGGACTTTGTATTTTTTCAACCCAATTTAACTAATTAACTATGCAACTATGTAAGGTTTAGCAACAGCTGAAGACCCACATTTTGATGATTTTTAGATTGCGCATCCTGCTCATTATGTTTGGAGAGAGTACAAATTTAGGTTTTCTACTTTATAATTGAACAAAAATCAGGAGAGACCTGCTATTACCTGAAAAGAGACCAAGTAATATAAAAGTAAACATTTTTTATTAGGACACATGTTGTGCCAAAGGTGGGCACTTAACTCAATGTCCTAATAAAGATTTTTTACTTTTATATAATATTTGGGCTCTCTTTTCACCTAACCGTAAGTCTCTCCCTATTTTTGTTTTTGTTCCACTTTATCAAATTATATATGGCCCTTGACTGGGAGCCTTTCTGGGATGTAACCACTGTTTATGAACTTTTGATCTTATTGAACCAGAATTTTGGAATTTACATTGAATTTTGGATCACTATCTAACAACTGTCTAATGAATTCACACCACAGCAATACAATTTTCCACTTTATAGCTGTTTTTTCATTTATAAGCATAAAAGATCAAATTTTTTCTGAAATTAAACATTTTCATTTTCCTCCACCACAGGTAACGCCGCTCTTGTACTACGCAGCAGATTAAAAGTAAAAGTGTCCAAAGAGCACAGAGAGAAGAAAACTGCAGTACAGAATGGAGTGGAGGAAAATGGCCTCATAGTCAAATCTGAAAAGGAACCAATAAAGCAAACAAAATATCAGGTATTGGTCAGCAGATATTACACGTGAGAGACGCTGAGGAGCAGATTTGTTCTGCCCCAATCAAATGGTTTTTAACCCAGATAAAAAGTTTACTGGGTTAACTAATTAGTTTTGCATTAACCTGAAATTCAAGGGTTCCTAATTCTACCTCTCTTTGTATAAGAGAAAAGAAAATATCACATTGTTTCTAGAAGGCAACGGTCCAGAAAAGGAGAGTCATATTCCAACCCCACATCAAGTGACCGATCTGACTCCTTGTGGCATGTTAGCTGATCAGTGTCATGCCCCAGGCAGGTCCGGACAGGGATTCCGTATAGACCCTGGCATTTCCAGTACCCAGAGGCCCAAGCAGCTCCCACTAGCCCCATAAACTGTCTATGGCATCCTACTGCAGCCCCTCTGGCATTAGCCAGAACCCACAGATTTCCAGTCCGGGCCTGCCCGGGGGTGTAGGAGTTCGTACTAAACAAAATGCATGTTTATGCTTTATAAAAAGGTATCCGTGCCTAAGTAACTAAGTAGTTTAACAAAAGATGTTGCGCACACACAGAGTCTACAAAAGCTATAGATTACAGTGCTGCGAAGTTAATAATGGATATGCACAGAACCCGAGAGAAGGAGAGAGCTCTTGTTATTGCAACTCTGCACCATACGCACTGTTCAGGGAAGGAACTTGGCTAAATGACCAGGAAATAATCAGGGCTCAAACCTTAACTTCTTTATACATAGTATTGTAGTGGCTGATATCAAAACATTCATTGAGTTCCAAGAGATTACATGAATTCACAACACTGCAGCAGGTACAGTATTTTAAAAGGGGCTTTTAAATCTACATATATAAACGGAGGCCCATGCCACCAAAGCTGCCATCCAGCAGGAACACATCTGTGGCTTCCAGTGTGTTTCACTGTGTGATATATGGTAGTTAGAGCACCCCTGACCTGCTTTCACCACTTACAATGTTATTTAATTTGAAGTTCCATGCCTGAAGCACATGCAAACATATAGGCGGAATCTCCTTTAAAAAAAAAAAAAAAAGTATACACCTGTTTGAGCAGAGGTCTGTCTTATCACTGCTCAGTGTTCTGTACAGATAGCTGTTGCCACTAAATAAAATTAGAAGTGGTGCAAGGTGGACAAGGATGGCTGCCACTGTTTTCTGCAGAGGTGATTAGGGAACATAGTGAGACTCCATGATGAACCCGGATATGTGTATTACCCGCAAATGAAGCAGATATACTTTTTCTGGTATGCTATATAAATAAATGGAAAGAAACATTATAATTGCATGGATTTTGCTCTGTGCTTACCTTAGGGATAATCCCCTGGGACTCGACAACCAAGTGGACTTCACAAACCCTACACTGATAGGATTGATGGGATTGTGTAGCAGGAAAGGGATCAGCTTCCCCCACAAGCTGTTCAGAATCATATGATATAACCTTGTAAACATCCAATAATATTCATTGTGGGTTCTTTTGTCTTTCTTTCTGCAGAGAGTAGAAAATGTATAGCAATTTATATTTGTGTAATATTTTTGTCCTGGTATCTGAAGCTCTTATTTTGATGCATCAAAGACTACTATTGCATGCAATGTAAAATCTTCATAAAAGCACTTTGTATTATTATGCATTTAGTCTTTCTCCTCTGAATGCCATATCATAGCTATTCATAAATAAAAGTTTGGTTATGTCACAATAAAATTAAGGTTACCAGTAGAGCCTGCCTTTTGGATCTCCTGACTGTCCAATATAAAATCAGCTGCTGATGTGAATCCTGCAATCCCAAACAGTATGCTATATTGCCACAGCAGCACATAGATAAAACATAAATATTCTGGTGTAATAAGGTAACATTTTTTTTTTTTTTTTTTTTTTTAAACCTAGGTCCTCAATGAAGTGGTAGTAGACAGAGGTCCTTCTTCATATCTCTCCAATGTAGATGTCTTTCTAGACGGGCACCTTATAACTACAGTGCAAGGGGATGGTAAGCAAAACTAACCAGTTGCATAAGAAGTAGATTTACTTGGTTTGTATGTAAATGTTCATTTAAACATAAGGGTGTATACAAAAAAACTATTTGCCAGTGCACGTTTCCTGAATAGAATCATAGGTGCCAAGAAGCCAGAGTAAAAGTATAACCTCATAGAGCACTAGTGTTTTGTCTGTCCGTGTCAGTGGCCTCCATTTGAAAGCTGGATTTGGCAGAAGAAGAAGACATGACATTCAACAATTATAACAATGAAGACCAGTTATAAACGTCACTAAGAATAGGACATTTTAATGCATCTGAAAAGTTAACTAATCCTTTAATTTGTTTTTCCTTTTACTTTTTGATTCCTGTAGCAGGTCTTTGAAGTCGTTCCTTCTGTAAGTGTATTTTATTAAGCTTTTTAATTGTGCATGTTGTTTATCAGGGGTCATTGTGTCTACACCCACTGGCAGTACTGCATATGCAGCAGCAGCTGGAGCCTCCATGATCCACCCCAATGTCCCAGCAATTATGATCACCCCCATCTGCCCTCACTCTCTTTCCTTCCGACCAATTGTGGTCCCTGCTGGAGTTGAGCTCAAGGTGAGCCAGGTTTACGAGCACTATTGGTGTTTTCAGTGCATTATCCTTTCAGTTCCTTCTGTAACATACATGTGCACTATTATAAATAACCTTATCAATATTGAACTTCATGCTGAGAAGTATTGATTACAAGGCACAGGGGCTTTGCTTGCTTGTTGTCCCTTGCTATATTCTCAATTTATTTTTCTGACTACTTACAGCACTTAATTATTGTATAGGCACTAAATTATTGTATAGCTCTCCTTCAATTTAGACATTACTTCCCATAATGCCTTACATGTTCATACCTAAGAAGAAAAATAACAGAAGCATACATGGCATTGAGGGATTTGGGGGCAAATTCATTAAAGCGCAAAGTGTCTAACGCTAGCGCTAATTCGCCAGTGTGACGTCAATTCACTGATTCACTAACAAGTGTCCCTGGCGAAAATTCGCTAGCGAAGTAGATAGACTTGCGCAACTTCACACCCTTACGCCAGGCGAAGTTGTGCACTGACGAAGGGATGTAACTACGCTAATTCACTAAGATGAACATTACACTAGACCTTACTTCACCAGGTCAGACCTGGCGAAGTTTAATACAATTAATAAATACAATTAATAAACATGAATTTGTTTGCGGTTACCCTCCTTCCCCCTGTAACACACACCTCTATTATACATTGAAGTACGTGCCGTATGCAAATTAGGCATCGCTTGCGTAAATGTGCTTTACCTGGCGACGTAACTGTAGCGCTACTTCACTACCGTTCACTGCCCCGAGTGGAAATTCACATCTTAGTGAAGTGCGGCGAACTCTGGCGAATCTATCGATAGCGCATTTTCGCGCTTTAGTGAATTTGCCCCTTGGAGTCTTCGAGAGCTGATTTCTGATACTTCTGATGTGTAGTATGGCAAACTGAGAAGAGAATAGCAAAGGAGAGACAAACTGATTTCAAATGCAGTAACATTTACAAATAGGTTTAAAAATCATTGAACATTTCAAATTAATGTTTACTGCTAAGATGCTTAGAATTAAATTTTCTTTCATTATGGAAAATATTTTCTGTATATTGGATGACACAATATCAATAAAAAAGTGACTTTGAAGAAAGCACCAGACACTTTGTTGTGTATTTCCTTATGGATAATATTTTCCTGAGGATATAGACTCTGATTGATTGTTTATTCACTTTCTCATCTAATCTCTGTTATCTTCAATGCCTATTGGCAGCTTAATATCTGGCCAAACCAGTTATATAACCACACTATATTTGGCTGCTATTAAATGTGCTTCTAACTACTGTGAACAGTTTAATGATCCATCTCAAAAGAATGTACTTAAGTCTTCCTCCTCCTTTCATGTTAAGATCATGCTATCCCCTGATGCGCGAAACACTGCTTGGGTATCATTCGATGGGAGGAAAAGACAAGAAGTCTGCCATGGAGACAGGTGAGAAGTTTAGACCAAATTTTCTCTGCCATCAACATGACTCAAAACTCTTTTTGCTTCATATCAGCCTTGGGCATGATGCTTAGGTTAAGGGCTGTGGGTTCTTCTGCTCTCAGCCTGCATATTTTTCCACTCAATGTCCCTGCTCTATTCATGTAAGTAACATAGTAACATAGTAGTAACATAGTAAGTTAGGCTGAAAAAAGACTTGCGTCCATCAAGTTCAACCTTTTTTTTTTTTTTTTTTTAACTGCCTAACTGCTAGTTGATCCAGAGGAAGGCAAAAAACCCATCCTAAGCCTCTCTAATTTGCCTCAGAGGGGGAAAAAAATTCCTTCCTGACTCCAAAAAAAGGCAATCGGACTAGTCCCTGGATCAACTTGTATAATGAGCTATCTTCCATAACCCTGTATTCCCTCACTTGCTAAAAAGCCATCCAACCCATTCTTAAAGCTATCTAATGTATCAGCCTGTACAACAGTTTCAGGGAGAGAATTCCACATCTTCACAGCTCTCACTGTAAAAAACCCCTTCTGAATATTTAGGCAGAACCTCTTTTCTTCTAAACGGAATGGGTGACCTTGTGTCAGCTGGAAAGACCTACTGGTGAATAAAGCATTAGAGGGATTATTATATGACCCCCTTATATATTTATACATATTTATCATATCACCCCTTAAGCGCCTCTTCTCCAGCGTGAACATCCCTAATTTGGCCAGTCTTTCCTCATAGCTAAGATTTTCCATACCTTTTACCAGCTTAGTTGCCCTTCTCTGTACCCTCTCTAATACAATAATGTCCTGTTTGAGTGATGGAGACCAAAACTATACGGCATATTCTAGATGTGGCCTTACAAGTGCTCTATAAAGTGGAAGAATGACCCCCTCCTCCTGTGACTCTATGCCCCTATTAATACAGCTCAAGACCTTATTTGCCCTTGATGCTGCTGACTGGCATTGCTTGCTACAGCAAAGTTTATCATCTACAAGGACTCCAAGGTCCTTTTCCATAATGGATTTGCCTAGTGCAGTCCCATTAAGGGTATAAGTGGCTTGAATATTTTTACATCCCAGGTGCATGACTTTACATTTATCAATATTGAATCTCATTTGCCACTTAGCTGCACAGATTGCCAGTTTGTCAAGATCCTGTTGCAAAGATGCCACATCCTGGATGGAATTAATTGGGCTGGATAGTTTTGTGTCATCTGCAAACACTGATACATTACTTACAACACCCTCCCCTAAGTCATTAATGAACAAGTTAAATAAAAGTGGACCCAATACCGAGCCCTGAGGGACCCCACTAAGAACCTTACTCCAAGTAGAGAATGTACCATTAACAACCACCCTCTGTACCTGATCCTGTAGCCAGTTCCCTATCCATGTGCAAAGGACTTCATTAAGCCCAACAGACCTTAGTTTAGAAAGCAGTCGTTTATGGGGCACGGTATCAAATGCTTTGGCAAAATCCAAATAGATCACGTCTACTGCCCCCACTGTCCAGCAACTTACTTACCTCATCATAAAAAGCAATCAAATTTGTCTGGCATGACCTATCCTTCATAAAGCCATGCTGATTGCTGCTCATAACGCTATTCACTAGGACAAAATTTTGAATGTGATCCCTTAACAAGCCTTCAAATAATTTGCCCACCACAGATGTCCACTTGCCTGTGGTCACACAAAGGCCTGAGAGTGCATTCTTTTGTGTATTTGGGCCAAACTCGCGTTCCGCTCCACACGTGTGCTCATACATGCGGATCAAATGAAAATCAATTGATATGGGGTATGGAGCAGATCCACCTCTCTCAGCCTGCAAAAATATGCAGGCTCATAGCCTTAGGTTTCCATCACTAATGAGAGAGTACCTCCTATTATGCATGAATAACTTGTGGATGTTTGTGATATATTATTCAGATATGTGTAACACTGAGCGTCAGTGGCATTTTAACTGCTGCTGCACTGTAGTGGATAAATGTGATTCTATATCAGTGTGTTTATACCAGACCCAATTGGTAACCAGGGCTGATATCTAGGGGTACTGCAGGAGCCCCAAGATGGGAAAAAAACACCATTTGTGGGTCACAAAAGTGGATCATGGGTGGAGTTTTGGTATAATTGTGGAGTGGCCCGGGTAGATCATGGATGTGGCTGTGTGTATGAGGGGCTTTTTTTCATTGGGACCCCATTTTACTTGTTGGCAGGCAGTACCAACTAGGGGCCCAGGAGACTAGTGACTGGTGTATATTGACACTTGCTTAGTAATATGGGACAGCCCAGGAAACACACTGGTGCCCAACAAGCCTTTCGCTGTTATATGTAAATGTATCTGCCCATACAGTTGTGCTCGTAAGTTTACAAACACTGTCAGAATGTATTATTTCTTAACCATTTTTCAGAGAATATGAATGATAACACAAAAACTTTTTTCACTCATGGTTAGTGGTTGGCTGAAGCCATTTATTGTCAGACAACTGTGTTTACTCTTTTTAAATCATAATCACTACACAAACTACCCAAATGACCCTGATCAAAAGTTTACATACCCTGGTGATTTGGCCTGATAACATGCACACAACTTGACACAGAAGGATTAGAATGGCTATTAAAGGTAACCATCTTCACCTGTGATCTGTTTGCTTGTAATTAGTGGGTGTGTATAAAAGGTCAGTGACTTTCTGGACTCCTGACAGACCCTTGTATCTTTCATCCAGTGCTGCACTGATGTTGTCAAAGGATCTGCGGGAAAAGGTTGTTGAACTCTATAAAACAGGAAAGGGATATAAGAAAATATCAAAGTAATTCAGAATGCCAATCAGCAGTGTTCAAACTTTAATTAAGAAGTGGAAAATTAGGGGTTCTGTTGAAACCAAACCAAATAAAACTAATTGTTCAGCCACAACTGCCAGAAAAGTTGTTTGGGATGCAAGGAAAAACCCACAAATAACTTCAGGTGAAATAATGTGGTGTGGCTGTTTCAAGATGCACAATAAGGCACTTGAAGAAAGATGGGCTGCATGGTGGAGTTGCCAGAAGAAAGACATTACTACACAAATGCCACAAAGTATTCCACTTACAATATGCCAAACAGCACAGAGACAAGCCTCAAACCTTCTGGCACAAAGTCATTTGGAGTGATGAGACTAAAATTTTACTTTTTGGCCACAACCATAAACGCTACATTTGGAGACGCGTCAACAAGGTCTGTGATGAAAGGTACACCATTCCTACTGTGAAACGTGGTGGATCGCTGATGTTTTGGGGATGTGTGAGATACAAAGGCACAGGAAATTTGGTCAGAATTGATGGCAAAATTAATGCAGTAAGTTATAAAAAATACTGGAGGAAAATCGGCACTCATCAGCCTGGAAGTTGCATATGGGACGTACTTGGACATTCCAACATGACTGATCCAAAACACAAGGCCAAGCCCACCTGTCATTGGCTACAGCAAAATAGAGTGACTGTTCTGGAGTGGCCATCTCAGTCTCCTGACCTCAATATCATTGAGCCACTCTGGGGAGACTTCAAACGTGCAGTTCATGCAAGACATTTTTACTGGAACTGGAGGCTTTTTGCCAGGAAGAATGGGCAGCTTTACCATCTGAGAAGATAAAGAGCCTCATCCACAACTACCACAAAAGACTTCAAGCTGTCATTAATGTTAAAGGGGGCAATACACGGTAATTGGGGTATGTAAACTTTTGATCAGGGTCATTATTTGGGTAGATGCAAGGGTAGATGCAGGGGTCTGTCAGGAGACCAGAAAGTCACTGACCTTTTATACACACCCATTAATTACAAGCAAACAGATCACAGTAATGATCCATGTACCCCCCCCCCCCCCCCCCCCAGTGAAAACCATAAGAGCTGCAAAGCAGGAAGTAGAGTTCTGTTCCAGTCACTTCAGTCCAGATTTGGCTAACTAACTATATTGAAAACATCTTTTATTTTGCACAGCCTATATATGTACCCAGTTTTTTTTTTTTTTTTTTTACACTGAACAATCCTTTAAAGGGGAATCCAACCCAGGAGGGAGGGGGCCTACGGAGGGTGGGGTTACCGCCTGGGTCTTTTAAAAAGTAATTTAAACATTACAAAAGGCTGTATTTGCCGCCGATAAGTATTAATTATATTTGGGATAAAGTGCAAGCTACTGTGTTCCTATAGGGTGTGAATATTCTATGCTTTCCTATACTGTTGCACATTCAATTCATGCACTCCATGTTCTCCCAGATAAGCTTCTTGCTAAGCAAAGCTTTTTTTGTTGCCTTCTGTGTTTACAGCATTAGCATCACTACCTCATGTTACCCCGTCCCTTCCATCTGTTTTCGGGACCCAGTGAACGACTGGTTTGACAGCTTGGCTGAATGCTTACATTGGAACGTGCGGAAGAAGCAAAACCATTTCACAGAAGATGAGGAAGAGGAAGAGGGGGACTTCTAAGGATTTCCATCCGTTTGAGCCTTCAGTGAAAATGCAGTATCTACTCCCATTTACAGCAGCCGCTCCACGTAACTGTGCTCCGCTCACGGACAATAGACCAAAACAGACTGAAGCCCTTATGGGGAAATACCAGCTGCAAAGTACTGGTCTTACTTCTAACCAGCTTCCTCGGTTTCTCAAACTAGTGATATCTTAAAGATTTTAAAAAACAGAAATTTATAATTATTTCATATAAAAGTCAAATTTAAAATATTAACAGACCTGCCGCCAGCAGAGCTTAACATGAAGTTTAGCAGTTTTTCACTGGTGGCAAACGGGGGGTTTTGTAGCGTTGTTTACATTTTATAAATATACGTCCCATGCCTGGTAAATCTTAAAATGTATTTTATCCTCCCTTTCTCTATGTCTGTTTTATGAAATATGTGTCTTGGATGGGGCAAATGTATATCACATGGCATCTGCCATGTTCCTTCATTCCTTAATATTCTAGCCTGTGTTGTGATTGGAAGAGTGGGGTTTGTAGGTGCAGATTCATTCAGTTCTGATAGTGACACAGTCATAGCACCTTAGTTCTGCACATTTTTACAGCCCTTTTTTTTGACTTGCTAGCTTTATAAGCTATTGTGGGTCTGGAACTTTCTTACAAAAAGAATGGCTGAACAGAAATAAAACCAAACATAGTAATTACTGCTCTAAGCAGCACGCCCGTTGTTTGGTTTGAAATGTCCCTTAAATATCCTTCTTCCCTGGTTAGGCTCTTTTTAAAAATGCCATTTAACTCACAGTTTGTTTTGGACAGTGTAGCAACCAATCACAGTTCCCTGTTATTCACATCTGGCTAATGGGTTGCATTCAGCTGCTCACATTCTAATGCATTCATGTGTAGTTGTGTAAACTATGGATGCACCAAATCTAGGATTTGGTTCAAAATTCGGAAAGGATTCTGACTTTTTCAGCAGGATTCAGATTTGTATGCATCCTCCAATCCAAATACTAATTTGTATATGCAAATTAGGGGCAGGGAGGGAAATCGTGTGACTTTTTGTCTCAAAACAAGGAAGTTAAAATTGTTTTCCCCTTTCCTTAGCATATGCAAATTAGGATTCCGTTTGCGAAGGATTTGGGGGTTCAGCTGAATCCAAAATAGAAATGCCATAGTGAAACCGTTGGGCTCGTTTCTAAACCTGAGTAGTAACCCACAGCAACCAATCAGTGATTAGCCAGCTGCAGGTTGGGGCGGTGAAAGCAATCACCTGACTCAAGTGGCGTAACTAGATATTACTGGGCCCCACAGTAAATTATTTTTCAGGCCCATATAATGTCTAGAGGTTGACCTGTTTTACCAATATTTATTGAAATTATATATGAATTAAGGCCTTGTGGAGTCCCTATGCTGCCTTTGCCCCCCCCCCCCCCAGCAGCTGCAGGGTCTGCATCCCCTGTCTGTCTGGCAGCTATGGGTTACTGCTCAGGTGCAAATTTGCCCAGTGTTTAAAAATGAGCCCCATCGTGATTATTCTGAGAATTGTGGAAGGAACTGCAGCTCACCAGCACTAGTGAATCCTCATCTACATGAGTCTTTTGACTACAGATTAGCAGAATGTGTGCTCAAGTCATCTTTCTCTACGGTGTCACTGCAAAGAGTGTGCGGTTAATGCACAATAAAGATCAGCCGGCCTGTTCTACACTAATGGTTTTTGCCTGCCTCTCGTACAGGTTTAAGAAAATTCACAGAAAAGTATTATTTTTATCATAGAGGTGAAAATTCTACTCATTTACTCATTTTACAATACAGTGAGCTTTATTTTTTTTGTACCTGACCAAATGAGTGATGGCTCTTTTGTATGTATCAAATGCAGAATTGGGGGGTGGGCTGTCTTATCTTTCTGTTGAGATCCCCCAAGTCCAGTTGTCTTTGTTACATTTATTTAATAACTGAATGCATGTACATGATCCATTAGACTTCTACTGTGCCTTATACTCCATTCAACGTGCTGGTCTTTTAAATTGAACTAAAACGTTGTCATAAATGTCCCATATTATAGCATTTCCATTGTGTATAGCTGGTGCACACGTTTTGTTATTCACAGTCCTGAAAATAGTGGAATTATGCGCTCATTGCTTCCTGGCTTTTTCTTGTAGCTCTTTTACCCACCAATCCAACCACTTCCTTCTGTTATGTCTTATATCATTCACATTTTGCCCTGTACGTACCTTCCTGAGAACAATGGCTGGGTATCTGATCTGCATACAGGAGCCCAAAAGCAATGAGCTCAGACTTTTTTACTTACTATTTAAAATCCTCCTGTAGACTGGATATACCATACTATGTGGAGAGAGAGCTCTGATGGTTCTGGTATGATTCATGCACTTTTTTTTTATCAACAAATTGTCCAGTCATTGTAGGAAACAATAGTCTGACATTGAATGAATCAATATATTCTACAAGTTATTGATTCCATTACTACAAGTTTATTTGGATGTGTTTGTATGGCATGAACTAAATTTGAATAACATTAACAACAAAAACAGCAAAGGATGTGACTATGAGCAGAGGCACAACTGGTGCAATGTGAAGGAAATATAGAGAAATATTTATAGAGAACACGTCCCAGCTGCAGAACTCACATTGACGTGACACCTGAGCGCTGTATTTCCAACAAACGCAGAGCCCAGAGTGTCAATGCACACAATGCTTCTACATCAATAATGTATATATATACCTGCTTTATCCCCTTAACAGCAGCAACTCCATTACTGCTCACGTGAGTACAGAACTTCCTTTGTGCCCTGACACTTTTCTGACGACCGAGGTGGTTCACCCTAAGTTAAAATTTAGTATGTTATAGAATGGCTAATTCTAAGCAACTTTTCAGTTGGCATTTATTTGTTTTCGTTTTTCAGTTATTTGCCTTCATCCTCTGACTTGTCCGCTTTCAAACAAATGCTCTGTAAGGCTACAAATGTATTGTTGTTGTTGCTACTTGTTATTACGCATATATCTATTCAGTCCTCTCCAATTTGTATTTGAGTTTCTTATATAAATCAATGCCTGGTTGCTAGGTGCACAATAATGGAGTGCTTTACCTGTGAGGTTTCCACTTGTTGAAAGTGGTGCTCAACCAGAAATCCCCTTTCTTGCACAGGGACAGACGTCCGTATAGACAAAATCCAGATGCTTAACAAAAATAGTTGCTGCATGAAAATAGATGATTTATTTAGTCCAGGGGTCCCCAACCTTTTTTGCTTTGGGGACCGGTGTTGAGGCAAAACATTTTTCAGGGTGGGGGGGGGGGGGGGGGGTGTCGTACCTGAGTAGATTTTGTTGCACCTGGTAAAGGCTCCACGGCCCACTCCAGGACTGCCCGCGGTCCAGTTCTGGGCCAGGGCCCGGTGGTTGGGGACCCCTGATTTAGCCCATAAGCATTTCACAAACAAGGCAACGTTTTGGACCCCCTCTATCAAGGCTTGATAAAGGGCCTGGAGTTGTCTGAAACGTTGTCTTGTTTGTGAAATGCTTATGGGCTAAATAAATCACCTATTTTCATGAAGCAACTATTTTTGGTGTGCTTCTGGATTTTGTCTATACTGCCTGGTTGCTAGGGTCATTTGGACCCTAGCAACCAGATTGCTGACATTGCAAGCAGCTGAATTAAAAGCTAAATAACTCAAAAACCACAAATAATAAAAAATGTATATTTCAGAATATCACTTTCTACAACATACTAAAAATGCATTGGAAGTTGAACAAACACTTTAAAGATGAAGACGAAGAGGCAAATTGGCAACACTGTGCACTTGGCCAGCCACAGGAATGTTACATCTGTTCTGTGTTTGCAGTTTATACATTTCCTAGAAATATGACATTGTTCCTAGAAAAATTGACATTGTTGCTTGTCAGGCTGCCGATGATTAGTGGTAACCCTACCTTTCTATGAGCGTCTGGTCAACATCTGTAAAGCATTGATTGTCTACTGGAACTGTTATTTTTTAGCACTTTATCAGCAATTGTAGCCAAAATCATTCAAATTAAAATGCAATGGTCCACATTGTCCCTTTTGTATGTTTTTTCTTTCCATTTCATCAAGTCCAGAGCAATATGGTTTAACGTCCAAGAGCATGGAGAGCCCATCAATCACTGTTGGGAGCCTCTGGGCTGTAGTATTCTGTGCTTCTCTAAAGGCTTCCATACACCAGGAGAGCTGCTCGTTTGGCGATGTTGCTGAATGAGCAGACCCCCCCCCCCCCCCGATATGTCCACATTGAAGTTGGCAATAGGCTGTTCTGATCATAGGCCCTAGGGCCCAATGATCAGACCATAATGCATCTGGATCAGGAGGTCGGATCGCTGGACCGCATATATGCACAGATGCGACCGGGATCCAACTGGATTTTTTAACCTGCCGATCGAGATAGCTGTCAATCAGGGAAGCCGTTGGATGGCCCCACACAGGCCAATAAGCTGCTATAGTCACTTATATGGGGGACGATTTCTCAAAAATCGAGTTTGTTTTATTCATGATTCAAGAAAAAATGCAGTGAAAAAACACGAGGATGAATATACTTGAGAATATTCTTTGTAACATCAAATAGTCGGCATTTATTAAAGAATAAAACCACAAAAAAGTCGCTAGAAAAAAAACAGGCAAGTAAAAGCTGCCAAGGTTGTATAGAAGTCGGTAGGGACAACTTTATTTTCCACAAGTTTTGTTGGCATTTTGTTTCCTTGTCGACAATTTTTTTTCCCACAATCTCAGATTTGGATAAATCTGCCTCTTAAGTGCAAAAGTAGACGGGAAATATTTTTTTCATAAGGCATAATGTATAAGTCAGTGGCAGATGTCTCTATCCCAAATTGAAGATATTGTGATTTGCGCTGGGTTTAGCCCAATAATCTGAAAAAATAGGAGCAAATCCAGAGCAAACCACAATATCTTCAAATTGGGATAGGGACATCTGCCACTGACCTACACAGGCATAAAAACTCCAATAGCGATTTGGGGGAAAAGTCGGGGAAAAAAACTTATGGTTTGGGTTTTTGAGTTAGTTTAATGATAAATAAGGCAAATTCGTGGAATTTTGGTCAAGCTTTTTTTTATTTTATGTCAGATGAAGATGCAGCAGTTGCATCTGGCAGTTGTATTGCACATGAGATTTTTGTATCAGTCCCATTTTTATTTTGAACCTGACTTGTAGGATGGGTCCTGTGGATGTGACATCATCCTACAAAATCAGTAAGTAGTACTGGGCTGGGGAAGGTGAGTTTGGGCTAAGGGAGTGCCTTGAGAAAGTACCAAGTACTGGGCTTCGGCTGCACGTTGCTCTTATAAACATTGGAAATTGCATCTAGCAAAGAGCATGGAAGTGAGAGATATGCAACTGTCACCCCTTATATGTCACCCAAGTGTGCATTATTCCCATAGTAGAAGAGCATATATTTGCAGTAGGGTTGCCACCTGGCCGGTATTTTACCAGCCTGGCCGGTAAAAATGATGGTTGATCCCAATGTTATTAATAGGGAAAAAAGATAAATATATAGGAAGGCTGGTGTTTTTTTCCCCCAGAAAAGGCGGCAACCCTAGTTTGCAGCAATACCAGAGACTGGAAACTGCACTTTTTTATTCCATTGAATTAAATTTTATTCCAAAATGGAGCAAAGCTCAGTGTCACTCTTCCCACTGTGTCAGCTCCTCATTGCCATCATTCTCACTTTTACATGGGGGACATATTCATGGAGATTATCAGTATATAGTTGGGGGTACAAGCCCTGTTTTCTGTATAACCAGACCTGACTAACAGGCAATGTTTGCATTTTGAGTTACTATATTGTATAAATTATTATTTAAAGGGGAAGTAAAGCCCCACTGGCAAATTTTAGCTTTTGTTCCCCTCCCCAGCATGTTCAGAGCTGCTCAGCAGTGTTGGGTTCACTTTTAGCACATGGCCAAAGATAGTGGTATGGCTCTGAAGTTCTATGTGTGCAATGGACCACAGTGAAGTAGGTGCAAGTGTAAATGATGTGGTCATGGAGAAGGGATGGATGATCTGTGCACTGGCTCTAAAACTAAAAATGTGCTATTTTGTCTCAGCATCACTACTTGTGTGAATTCCTCCCAGGAGTTTTATTAATCACTTTTAATACTTCAACCACAAGAAAACATTTGTCTCTTCCCCCAACATGTAGTGGATGGGATTATTCTCCAGGATATCCTCCAGATATGGAAATCTGCAGGAATTCAAACAATCACAAGCAGTCACGCTAAGATGCCTAAATAACTATGTGTACTATCAACGCTTGCATTTCCTTAAGCATATTTTGCTCTTTCTCCTCTTGTCATGTGTTTTTAGAAATAATCTGAGCAAGGATAGTTATAAGTGCTAAAATCTGTTTTATCACATATAGATAAATAGAAACACTGGCATCCAAAGTAAAATCACAGAGACCTTTAAAAAAACCGCGATTGGGGCGACTTAGCGGCCGTAGGATATCGTACAAGTTGCAACCTGTGTCTTCGGCCTAAAAGCTTGCGAGTTCAGGTAGAAGTCAGTGGGAGTTATCCTAGACAAAATTATATTTAATTCAATATTTTCAGGTTTTTTTCCAGCTGGTAAACTCGCACATTTGAGTTATTTCTACTATTGTATTCATTCAAGTTTTTTTATATTCAGATTTTTTAATAAACTTGTAGTTTAAAAAACCTTAAAGTAGAAAAAAAATCTCTTAAAGGGATCCTGTCATGGGAAAACGTTTTTTTTTCAAAACACATCGTAATAGTGCTGCTCCAGTAGACTTTTGCACTGAAATCCATTTCTCATAGAGCAAACAGATTTTTTTATATTCAGTTTTGAAATCTGACATTCAATTTCCCAGCTGCCTCTGGTCATGTGACTTGTGCCAGCACTTCAGGTGGGAACTGCTGTCTGGCAGGCTGTTGTTTTTCCTTCTCAATGTAACTGAATAGTACGCAGTGGGACATGGGTTTTACTATTGAGTGCTGTTCTTAGATCTACCAGGCAGCTGTTATCTTGTGTTAGGGAGCTGTTATCTGGTTACCTTCTCATTGTTCTGTTGTTAGGCTGCTGGGGGGATGGGGTGATATCACTCCAACTTGCAGTACAGCGGTAAAGAGTGATTGAAGTTTATCAGAGCACAAGTTACATGACTTGGGGCAGCTGAGAAATTGACAATATGTTTAGCCCCATGTCAGATTTCAAAATGAAATATAAAAAAAATGTGTTTTCTCTTTTGAGAAATGGCTTTCAATGCAGAATTCTTCTGGAATAGCACTATTAACTGATGTATTTTGAAAAAAAATTTTTTTCCCATGACAGGATCCCTCTAAATCTCACTAATGCTATTTTTGATTTAAAAAAGCCCATTAAAGGGTTTGTTTACCTTTGAATTAACTTTTAGTATGATGTAGAGATATTCTGAGACAATTTGCAATTGGTTTTCATTTTTTATTATTTGTGCTTTTTGATTTATTTAGCATTTTATTCAGCGGCTCTCCAGTTGCCAATTTCAGCCATCCAAAAGTGTCCTAGCAACCCTGCCTGATTTGAATATGAGACTGGAATGTGAATAGGAGAGGGCCTGAATAGAAAGATAAGTAATAAAAAGTAGCAATAATAAAATATTTGCATCCTTACGGAGCATTCGGTTTTTTTAGATGGGCTCGTTGACCCCCATTTGAAAGGTGAAGGCCAATAATTAAAAAATCATTGAACATGAATAAAGAAGATCGATTGAAAAGTTGGCCATTCTATAACATACTGAACTTAAAGGTGAACCACCCCTTTAATATGAAGCATAACAAAAGTGGTGTAAAGGTGATACAGGTATGGGACCTGTTATCCAGAATGCTTGGGGCATGGGGTTTTCTGGATAATGGCTCTTTCTATAACTTGGATCTTCATACCTTAAGTCTACGAGAAAATCATGTAAACCTTAAATAAACCCAATAGGCTGGTTTTGCTTCCAATAAGGATGAATTATATCTTAGTTTGGATCAAGAAAAAGGTTTTATTATTACAGAGAAAAAGGGAATTATTTTTTAAAAGCTTGGATTATTTGGATAAAATTGAGTCTATGGGAGACAGCCTTTCCATAATTTGGAACTTTCTGGATAATGGGTTTCCAAATAAAGGATCTCATACCTGTACTTTAAAAGATTCTAATCACTGCAAGCTTTCACAGAATTCCTATTCCTTTTTTCAAAGCTGATGAAGGAACTTAAGTATACTAAAATCTTATCTTATTTTAGTAATCCAATAGAAGCCTTTACACAAATTTTATTATGCTTCGTATTAAAAGGCTCTGTGCCAGCTGCCCACAGATCTACATTACAATTTATTTCCCACTTGATGGGAGCTGAATGTCTGTTGTAGAGTATATTCCACAAATTGGCTATTGGGATGTTATGCAGAATGCAGTGTTGGTACTGGTCATTTCTGATGCTGACCCTAATCTAAGCCTCAGTGCCAACCAGCTCACAGTAGAGTGATGGTACAGATATATATTTGCATCCACAGTGTATACAAGTTGCAGCACATGCTACTTATTGGTTATCTCTAATTATGGGAAATAAATGCTGCACTGTGGGGAGAAAATTGAGATTTTAAGCAACTGACCAATCAACATTGCATACAAAGTGGTTTTAAAGTAAAAATTTGTCAATTTAATTTCAGTCTGACCTCTGTTATTTCCTGTTCAGTTTGCCGGAACACATAAACAATGTATCAGAAGACTCCATTTCCCACAATGCTTTCTTTTCGGTTCTGCTAATCACAGAACTTGCAAGGCATTGTGGATACAAGAGTCTTTTGCTAGATAACAAGGTGGTATAAATGTGATACATTATAATGAAGGGGGGGAAAAAGGATGGGGGAAAAAAGGGAAAATTGTCCAGTATTGTAAACGTTTGAACAGTAAGGTACACTTACCAATATTACCAGGGGGTCCAAGTGCTCAAGCCCCAGACCTTCAGCTTGGCATGTTAATGTCATACATTTTTGATTCAATTGTAGGCTAGCACAAAAAAATTTAATAAAAAGTAATTTCTTGAACAAAAAGGAACATCTCAAGGGGTGGCCTTATGCATTTTGTGTCTTGTGGGCACTTAAGATGGCCATACACGGGCCCATAAAAGTTGCCGACAGACAGAGTAGGCAGCTTATCGGCCTGTACGTGGGGCACTCCAACTGGCTTCCCTGATCGATATCTGCCTGAAAGTCGGCCAGATGTCGATCGGGCAGGATTAAAAATCCCGTCGGATGGCGGCTGTTTGTTGATGCGGTCCTGTGATCCGACTGCCCGTATCCCTAGAGCCCACGATCGGATCAGCCTGATATCGACCACCTCAAGGCAACATTGCCTAACGAGCAGATCTCACCATGTATGGCCACCTTTAGTCATGGGTTTAGAGTAATCAGTATAAACAGTGATATTTAAATGGGCACACACCAATCAGAGAAGTTGTCACGGACATGGTACTTCCAACCGCACGTGACTTTAGGTGTGGCTATCAGGGGTCACTGAGTCTCTCACCCACCTTGCACATAGGTTAGACTAGCATAACAGCACCCCAAACACCAACCAACTCCCACAAACACACAACTTGCTGCCACCACTCTCAACTTCACACTGGCGTTGAGAGAAACCAGGTATTCTAGTAGTGAAAGTGTTAATGTAATTGAAACACACACTTAATACCAGCACTCAAATGGTTAACTAGCATACAGACAGACTAGTATTTCCATTCAGCATGCAGAGGGTTAAGGCTCACAGTTGCATTCTTTCAGGAAAGAAGGTTCTTGTAGAGCAACAAAGACCAACTTATTAAGTTGTATACAGTAGAACCCCCATTTTACATCCCCTGATTTTAAGTTTTCCCTCATTTTACATTGTTGTTTTGTGGTCCCACCTATATATTATGCATAATACATTTCCCTGATTTTAAGTTTTCCCTGATTTTACACCATTTTTTTCTGGTCCCCTGAAAAACGTAAAATGGGGGTTCTACTGTATATCCAATGTATCTAATGTAGCTACATTGCCAGTAAATTTGTAATATCGCCCCAGCCATGGCAGGTGTTTTACCACCTAGGCCGGTAAAATACCGGCCAGGTGGCAACCCTAGCTGTGGGGTGGAGTCTGTACTGTACAGCTTCAGTGTGCTGCAGGGAGAATGTCTATACTAGTGTGTGTGTTCCTGGAGGACTGACAGCAATTTCACGTGTATATCTATGAGAGCCTTCATTCTCGACTGTTTCCTAATAGTAATGTTTGGCCACCAGAAGTCAAGTTGTTCCTAACAAATTCAAGCAAATGTGTACAAACTGTATATCTGTCTGTATCAACAAAAATTGTATCTTCAGTCTTAAGGCTCCAAATGAACAGAGATGTGTTGTTTAGTGTTTCAGATGGCACACTCAAGGATTTCTCCTATAAACAATCCACCCCCTCAATAACCCAATGTGGCAGGTAGAACTTAGTCTGACCTAAGTGTGATTACAAAGGAGGTTTAAGCTGAAGGCCGGAAGTCTGTAACAGAAGCCCATGTGTACACAATAGAAGGAAAGAAATTAAAGTGGACCCGTCACCCAGACACAAAAATCTGTATAATAAAAGTCCTTTTCAAATTAAACATGAAATCCAATTTCAAATTTTTATTAAAGCATTCATAGCTGTTTTAAGCTCATTTAAAAATCTCAGCTGTCAATCAAATATTGTCTGCCACTCCTCCTATGCCTTAGGCATAGAGGCGGGGCAGATAATTACTTTCACTTTCCATTCAGCACTTCCTAGATGTCACTGCTCTCCACACATTCCCCCAGTTCTCTTAACCATTTAATTGTGTAGCCAGGACATGGGGATAGACATTGGCTCCCCCATTCTGGTGCACAAACAAGATTCTGAGATGATACAAGGCTTGTCTTAATAACAGTGTCCACAAAATGGCTCCTGTCTGCTTGCTATAATTATGAATTCCCAGACTGAAGAAAACAAGATTCAAATAATTAATATAACTTTTGACAGAGGACTCAGAGCAGCATTACTTTGAGGGTTTACTAGTATATTTAAGTGAACCTTTCGGATAAGACTTACTTAGTTTTAACCTTTTCTTCTCCTTTAAGGACATTCACAGACTCATTTAAGACCCGCAACTGCAGTGGGAGTAGTACAAAATGTCATTTATTAATAGTTTTTGTGTCCAAAGTCTCTCCTAGAACTTCTGCACTGTTTCAAATCTGGTAACTTGGAGCACTGGAGGTGGCAGTGCATCCGGGGTTCCCACAGCAGCACTGATTGTGCATAATCAATCAACATACAGACATGATTTTGAAGTGGAGAGCTGGACAGGATGACATGCTGGCACCAAAGATTTTGAGTGCAATTGTGCACATTTTGACACATCAGATACAGTTTTGGCAGGCGCATCTCTGTCTCGTCATTGCAATTATCCAGCAATTCTGTGGGGAAACGCTGCATAGTGGGTAAAGAAACATGGCAAGTTTGCATCTGAAATTGCTCTGCACTTGTAAATGAGCCTCATGAAAACATTGAATCCTATGATATCTCTCTATAACAGCCAAACACTGTTCCCCTCAAATCAACATTGACTGGCCTTCATGCTGGGCCTCAAAGAACCTCAAGTTAAATGTAAAATAATTAATTGATGGCAATCTTTAATTTGTCTTCCACCCCTTCCCACTTTGTTTATTTGGCCCTTTAGTCAGACACACAGTTTGGCAAATTCTGCCATCAAGCAACACGCTGAATTCACCCAAGGACAGACATTCTTACATTGTAAATGTATAATTGTTGTTGTGTTTGGTAGCCGAGGATAAGGAGAGTATAACAGTGCTTTATTAGCAGGTCATGCAGCCATTACATAACAGCATTAAGACTTACTTTCACTTTCAAGTTGTACAGAAAGTCCTATGTATGCACAGTGCCACCTGCAGGCCATTTGTATAACACCACATATCCCCCCTGTAGTAGGAAAGCATTTGTACAAATATATAAACAGTAACATTTAAACCGTATGTATCTTAAAGCAATATATACATTCTTTACATGACATAGTCCTTGGTCCATGCAGGTAGTTTCCTGATTCTCTCAGTATGCCTTATAGGTTCACTTTCCTCTGCCCTATTGCAGTTGGCATCAGGAGTAGGGAAATGTCCTTCATCAAATGGAATGTCATCAAAGTTATATCTAGCAGGAGCAAGACGACTAGCATTCCATATGCGTCCATCAGACAGTTCATATGTGTATGGTCCTCGCTGGCGTCTCACTTCAAGTGGTGCAGTAAATTTAGATTGTCCTTGTTTCAGTATTCCTGGTTTCTTAATTCTGACTAAAGATCCAGGCTGAAAGTGCACTTCTTTTGCACCACGTTTTCTGTCAGTATAAGCCTTGCATTTGGCTTGGTGATGTTTCACAATGTCAGCAGTAGATGATTTTGTAGGAATAGTCTTTGGTGGAAGTTTGACGTGTGCAACATGTAACTTAGTGCGCATCTGTCTGCCATGTAATAATTCAGCTGGAGATGATTGGGTTGTTGCATGGCATGTTGCTCTGTAGTTATGCAGGAACTCTGTTGTAAATACTTTCCAAGATTTCCCAGTAAGATTTGCTGTCTGTAGTGCTTCTTTCAGACTTCTGTTGAATCGCTCGATTTCTCCATTTGCTTGCGGGTAATACACTGAAGATTTCCTATGCATAATATTCCTCTCTCTCAAAGCTGCTACAAAATGTTCTGTGGATTCACAATTACACTGTCCACGTTGGCGGAATTTATATCTTTCAGCAACCACATTTACTTTTGGCACAAAAAAGTTCTTTATAGCAGTAAGAGCAGTTTCATAAGTATCATCAAGTAATGGTAATGTATAGAATATACGCTGTCCCTCTGCTCCCAGGCAGTGAATAAGTAAAGCATGCTTTCTAGCTGCAGAAATCTCCCCTTGGTCAGCAGCAATAATGTAATTATCAAACATATGGATCCAAGCAGTAAAAGGTATTGTAGGCTCACCAGGGTTTGGTAGAAAAGGTGCAGGCTGCTGCAGAGGTAGAAAAGACATCCTTGTCGCCATTTGTTGTGTTTGGTAGCCGAGGATAAGGAGAGTATAACAGTGCTTTATTAGCAGGTCATGCAGCCATTACATAACAGCATTAAGACTTACTTTCACTTTCAAGTTGTACAGAAAGTCCTATGTATGCACAGTGCCACCTGCAGGCCATTTGTATAACACCACAATTGTGTAGATGTATTCCATTATTTCTGAAGCTTCCAGCAGGGCTGGATTTACATAGCTGTTGCCCCTAGGCCCAATGCCATTTATCGCCCATGTCCCCTCCCTTTTATTTGCTCAAATTTTCTTCATCAGGACAGAGCAATGGGAAATCTCACATGGGAAATTTTAATTTCTGAACCAATGTGGGTGTGGTTGGGCAGCATGCTGCCCCCTAAAATCCTGCCGCCCTAGGCCTGGGACTAGGTGACCTCCCCACAAATCCAGGCCTGGCTTCCAGCCTGTGTGTTTTTGTTGGTCAGATGCTGCTTCCAGCCCTTTTATCATGTGCATGTGGGCCTCACACACCCCAGTCCGACCCTGTATACATTATACAAAACCCCAGGAGCTAAATTCCTTTGAGATTTGAAAGTATGTATTGCATGTTGACATGTAGTCATTTAGAAAGGTTGATTCTTCATGAGATGAATAGTGCAGCACTATGTGACAGAAACAGACTCTCAAGATTCCTGAAATATTTCAAAGTGATTAAACAAAATTTGTTTTGTGACTTTTACCCCAATCCATGCACACAGACTCAAGCGAATGGCACGGAATTAGTTGAAACAGCCCTAGGTGGAGCTATGCTAAACGTGGAATCCTTGGAGGGTTGTTTACCTTGCCGTTAATCTAGCATAGTGTAGAGAGACATTTTGCAATTGTTTTTCATTTTTCATTATTTGTGGTTTTGGAGTTATTTAGCTTTTTTATTCAGCAGCTCTCCAGTTTGCAGTTTCAGCAATCTGGTTGCTATGGTCCAAACTACCTTGGCAACCTTTCACATATTTGAATAAGAGACTGGAATAGGAATAGGAGATGGTCTGAAAAAAAGATGGGTGATAAAAAGTAGCTATAACAATACATTTGTAGCCTTTAACAGCATTTGTTTTTTAGATGGGATCAGTGACCCCCATTTGAAAGTTCAAAAAAGTCAGAAGAAACGGACAAATAATTCAAAAACTATTTTTTAAAAAAGTAATGAAAACCAATTGAAAAGTTGTTTAGAATTAGTCAAACAATTAGTCAAACAATATCATACAAAAAGTTAACTCAAAGGTGAACTACCCCTTTAAAGGAACAGTTCAGGGTAAAAATAAAAACTGGGTAAATAGATGTGCAAAATAAAAAATGTTTCCAATATAGTTAGTTAGCCAAAAATGTAATATATAAAGGCTGGAGTGACTGGATGTCTAATATAACAGAACAGAACACTACTTCTTGCTTTTCAGCTCTCTGACTCTGAGTTAGTAAGCAATGTGAAGGAGAGCCACATGGGACATAACTTTTCAGTGAGTTTGCAATTGATCCTCAGCATTCAGCTCAGATTCAAAAGCAAAATCTTGCAGTACCCTGCAGGTTGAATTTTCAAATTCCGGGTGCGGGTACAGAAGTGGGTCGGTGGTTCTGAGGGTTTGTGGGTTGAGGGTCAGGCTGCGGATCTTCTACATAGTGCTTTTTACTCCTTTTTTCTGGGCACGTCTACTACTGATGAGGTCACTTCCGGTTTACAATGATAGCACTTCATGTTCTATTCCTTTTTTTCTGATCACGGCTACTTCCAATGATGTAATTTCTGGTTTACAATGAAAGCACTACCTGATTCTTGATGGTCAGCGGTCGCAGGTCCGGGTTGCGGATAAGGTATTTGTCACTTTGTGGGTTGGGTCGCGGGTAAGAATGCGGGTCGCATATGGGTCCAAAAAAATGGACCCACGCAGGACTCAAGTCCAGACTTCCCTCTTGCACAGAATATAACTTGACAACTCACCCTGAACCCTTTTCTAAACTGTGCATTGTTTTAACAAAGTGCCAACATATCAGAGGGCAGAAAATAAAGGTACACTGTACAAATGTTCAGAACATTTTTGAATGAAAACAATTATCCAGTTTTCTGAATAAATCAAGAGGAAACTCTATTTCCTTTATATAGGAAAGGAAACAAATACAAAAGAATCTACTTCTACCCTTTAGCCCCTTTTGTAGTTGCTGGGGACTGTGGAATGCAATGTGCATGTTGGGCTACATCTCTTCTTACACTGTAATGAATTAGTTATACCGCGGCTGCTACTGAACTATTCATAAACCATCTCACATTAAAGGGCCCGCCTCTCCAGGAAGCTAAAAAAATGGGGTATATATATATATATATATATATATATATATATATAATCGATTCAAAATAGAGAGCGCACTCCTGGGGTCTTGACAAAGGCTCTAGAGACGAGACGAAACGTTGATTCTTATGTGGAATAAAATCTTTTGATATTTTGCAAAACCCCAGGAGTGCGCTCTCTATTTTGAATCGATTAGACATTTCTCTTTGTGTGCAGCACCCGGGTAATCCAGTGTTTTTACTGATGGTGTGTGGATTTACTTTGTTATATATATATATATATATATATCAGACTGAAAATAGAGTTTAACCCAGTTCCCCAGGGGTAAAAGCCCCAGCTACTGAATATGGAAGCTTTAAAGGGATACTAAACCCAAACGTAAAAGCTGTCAAACTGCCCCCCCCTCCCCCCAGTTCTTTATAGACGTTGAGAAACCAATTCACCAATATATATTCTACAGATAAAAACTTATATATGCAAGAGAATTGATCAGTGGGAATGCTGATTCACAATACAACTCTAATGTTGCTGGACTTTAACATATTATCAAGGTTGATCCATGCTGGGAGCTGTAAAGTATGCTAGGATATTAAGTCCAAAAACAACTGAGCAGCTTGTCTCAGGCAGCAGAGCCCCACAAGTTACCAGTCACATTTCTGTTTTTTAAACTGTAAATTACAATTTCTGCACTAGCACATGTGGACCCCCTGGACATATGGGTGAGGGGCAGGAAAATGTAAGTCCCCTCAGGGAGCCAGGGGGATGAGAATTGCGCCTAACACAAGATAACAGCTGCCTGGTAGATCTAAGAACAACACTCAATAGTAAAACCCATGTCCCACCGAGACTGATTCAGTTGCATTAAGTAGGAGAAACAACAGCCTGCCAGAAGGTAGTTCCATCCTAAAGTGCAGGCACAAATCACATGACTGGGGGCAGCTGGGAAACGGACAGTATGTTTAGCCCCATGTCAAATTTCAGAATTGAATATAAAAAAATCTATTTTGAGAATCGGATTTCAGTGCAGAAGTCTACTGGAGCAGCACTATTAACTGATGTGTTTTGAAAAAAACATGTTGTCCAATGACAGTATCCCTTTAAAGGAAGAGTAACACCAAAAAATGAAAGTGTTTTTTAAGTAATGAAAAAGTAATGAAAATATCATGTAGTGTTGCCCTGCACTGGTAAAACTGATGTGTTTGCTTCGGAAACACTTCTATGGTTCATAGCTGCGGTGTAGCAATGGTAGAAACTGAAAAAGGCTATATGTTACAGGATAAATAATGGATAACAGATAAACACCATTATGATCTACAGAGCTTATCTACTATCTGCTGGGTAACTTGTGCCTTTCCTCTTTTAAATGGCTGCACCCATTTCTACACAGCAGCTTATTTATATAAACAATAGTAGTGTTTCTGAAGCAAATACAGCAGTTTTACTAATGCAGGGCAACACTGCATTATATTATTATTACTTTAAACAATTTAGTTTTTTAATGTTACTGATCCTTTAACTTTTTATTCAGCAGGAATCCAGTTTGCAATCTCGTTGTAAGGGTCCAAATAACCCTGGCAACCCTGCATTGATTTGAATAACAGACTGTAATATAAATAGGAGAGGGCCTGAATAGAAAGATAAGTAATAAAAAGCAGCAATAACAATACATTTGTAGCCGTACAGAGCATTTTGTTTTTAGGTGGGGTCAGTGACCCCCATTTGAAAGCAGGAAAGAGTAAGAAGAAGGCAAATAATTAATATTAAAATTAACTATAAAAAATAAATAATGAAGACTAATTGAAAAGTTGTTTAGAATTATCATTCTGGGTTCTATAACATACTATAAGTATGGGTCTGCTTCCTCTACAGTTTTGTGGAACCCCCCGTGTTTCTAGCTTGACTTTGGCAGGGGAAGGGGGATGCTCTGGCATTGGTCCTCTGAAGTTTTTCTGCAGGGGTGCACTGAAGTTACACCGCTCCTTCTTTACATGAGTGGGTGCCCTTTTAACTTCAATGTATTAGGATGTTTCAGATGATATTATATTCCAGTGGATTTTTCCTTTCAGGGAAGAAGCACAACTTGGTGTCTAAACTTTATTTTTGATGCTGTGTGTTTCTTACAGTATCTGGACACATTACACATAAGTGGCATTTGAATTTTATTTTAAAAGAGGCATTGTTATAAAAAAGCTCTGCATTTATATTCCAGTAACAGACCAGTCTAAGGCAATAAAATTCAGGCAATGGCATGAAAACAGTTAAAGATGTCAGTACTGTAAATACAAAGTTCAACTTTACTGTGTGTACAAAAAATAAAAAACCAAACAACCCCAAATATTCACCATTAAAGTAATCAGGACAAATCAGTGCAGACAAATTGCTGGGCTGTGAACACATGACATTCAATATTGAAACAAAATGAGTGAATAATCCAGTTCATTTGTCACTAGTAAGAGACTTATATTT
Organism: Xenopus borealis; assembly: GCA_024363595.1. NCBI lineage: Eukaryota > Metazoa > Chordata > Amphibia > Anura > Pipidae > Xenopus > Xenopus borealis. The sequence continues at coordinate 94,364,695 of CM044443.1, forward strand.
AGCTGAAAGGCAGTCAGTAGGAAATGAGGCAAATAATGCAAGAAAGTGTGTCAAGGCAGAATCACAGTGAGTTAAAGGGAGAGTGTGTGCATAATGCAATTAGTGTAATTAACACAAATTTTTGTCCAGGTTGACATTGTTTAATAAGTCAGTGATCCCCATTTGAAAGCTGAAAACAGGGAAGAAAAAGGCAAATAATTTAAAAACAATAAAAAAGTAGACATGGATGCCAGTTGAAAAGTTGCCTAGAATTACCAATTCTATAACATACTAAAAGTTAAATTAACAGTGAAAAACCCATTTTAGAGAAAGAAAAAGCAAGAAGCCACTATGTTGTTTTGTGCTAATCTAAGAACAGGTCAGTGGTGTCATATAATGCAATGAAGCACTAGTAACCCCCATCAACCAATCAGAAAGTAGCATATAACTATTATCTGTTTAATAAAACAAACTCTGGAAATTCCTTGGTCATTAGGGAAAACATTGCAGCTTTTCTTCTATAAGCCCTTGAGTGCTCAGCGCTATAGGATCTCCCTCATGGTACCCTCATGTAGCTATAGCCAGAAAATAATCTGAATTTCAGTTAAAGCAACAGTAACACCAAAAAATTAAAGTGTTTTAACGTAAAGAAAATCTCATGTAGTGTTGCCCTGCGCTGTTAAAATTGATGTGTTTGCTTCAGAAACACTACTATAGTTCATATAAACAAGTTGCTAAGTAGCAAATTGAAAAACGGCTATATGGCACAGGATAAGTAATGGATAACAGATAGCATTATGTTCTACAGAGCTTATCTGCTGTGTAACTTGAGGCTTTTCTCCTTTGAATGGCTGCCCCCATGGCTACACAACAGCTTATTTATATAAACAATAGTAGTGCTTCAGAAGGAAAAACACTGCAATTTTACCAGTGCAAGGCAACACTGCATTATATTTTTATTACTTTAAAACTATTTCATTTTTTGATGTTACTTATCCTTTAACAAAATTCTCCTAAAATGACTGAAAATTAACAGGTAGTAAAGGGGTGACCCAAAGTGTGACTAACACTGTATGTATGCAATAAAAGGCACCATTTTTGCCCAGGTATAGAAACTCTCAGGAATCAAGAGATTTGCTTTTAGGGGTAAGGCCAGACGGGAAGATTCGGGGAGATTCGTTGCCTGGTAAATAGGCGCAGGAGATTATTCATTAATTAGCTGGAAAGCAGGGGGAAGTGGTTTGGGGAGATTTGTTGCCCCAAAGAAGAGGCGATTAGTCGGCAGGCAAAAAATCTCCCTGAATCTTCCCGTCTGGCCTTATCCTAAAGGAGAAGCAAAGCTACAGAGGCAGTTTATTGCCAATCAGGCCCGGACTGGCAATCTGTGGGTTCTGGCAAATGCCAGAGGGGCTGCTATAAGGTGCCATATAAAGTCAGTATTTAGTGGGCTGGTGGGGGCTGTTTGGGAGTCTGTGTGGGCTAATTGGGCCTCTATGAACCTGAAATGCCAGGGCCTATTTTGACTCTGAGTCCAGGCCTGTTGCCAATAGATTAGCCACAATAGTGCAAGCTAGAACACTATATTCTATAAACAGCTCTGAAGTCTGTTTAGGATAGAGGCTGCCATTTTAGCTTGGTGTGACATCTGAGTCTCTCCCTGCTCACTCGTAGCTCTGGGCTCAGATTACAGCAGGGAGGGATAGAGGAACACACTGAGCATGCTCAAGTCCTAGCCTGGAGGTTTATGCTGAAAACAGCAAGTCTGATACAAAAGCCCATGTGTAAACAATAGAAGGAAAGAAATGTGGTGTTTCTTTTGACAGAGCAGCATTACATCGAGTGTTTATTGGTGTATTTATATCAACCTTTCTGATGAAGCTTAGTTACTGTTAATCTTTCCTTCTCCTTTAAACAAGCAACCAATAAATGCTACCTGCTGCTTAGTTGCTCTTGGTGATTAAACCTGTAACAAATTTTGCACCTATTATTACATAAAGAGTGTCTGCAGGCCACATAATCATATGCAGTGATTAGGAACTAGTCTGCCTGATCCAGTGGCCAACTGCAATAAGGCTAATGACAGGGGGCTCATTTATAAACCCTGGGCAAATGTTTATAAGCTGTAGGTCAAACAGTGAAAACAATCATCTGGTGGGTTGTTATATGTTACTGCCCAGGTGCAAATGTGCCCAGTATTTATAAATGTCCCTCAGGGAGTCTGGATCTAGTGATGTGCGGGTTGACAAATAATCGACCTGCACCTGAGCCCTCCTAACACCAACCCTACCAGACCCATCATCACAGATCTATTATATACCTGCACTTGGCCAGCCCATGTGCTCTCCTATAAATAGAGGCTGTCAGAGGCAGAAGCCGGCAGAGTAAGGTCATGGACACGAAGAGCAGAAGGAAGAGCTCAACCAGAACCAGACGCAATCCTGCAATCTTGTGTGGAATCAGCCCAAAACTGTCCAATTTGCAAATAAACTCGCAGGTTTTGGGCTGCCCACACATCAGTATCTGGATCCATCGGAATCTGTCACCGGTGCTGCCCATTTATCTGAAATGGCCTGACACTGTTGCAATTTCTGTCTTATCTGATAAAAAATATGCAATGCTTTGAAAATATTCTTTCATTTGCCATATATACACAACAAGGGCTGGAATACACTCTTCTTTAAAAGAAAAAAATAATTATATTAGAAATAGATTGGTAGAGTCAAGGATTTTTCATCATATCAAATGCTATACAATAGAAACAATTAATGTTAAATGGATAACTTGTTGATTTTATTATGGAACCCTTCTTCCTATTCTTTTTGTTCCTCCAAATTCTTATTTTGTTTATTTTGTCTTATTTACTTGATGAAAACTAAATAAAAACATATGATAAAAAAGAAAAAAAAGAATTTTTTGGGGGGGATTTGTTTGGGTGATTATAAAACCAAAACTGGAAGCCCACACTCACCCTACATATATCACATAAACCAATAAGTCAAAATGTTGGTGTCAAATGAATACTTCTGTATAAAGCTGTTGCTTAGCACTAATGCCCGGCTTCCCCTCTTGCTGTACATTCCACTGTAAGGGGCTCTGGGGGCGCTATTTATAAGAATGTGTATAGAAAAATTCACAAAGGGATCATACACTTCAATGGAAGTTGCTGGTATGTGTTTCAGTTCTCCAATGCAAATTGGGGCCTCCTAAAAGAAATCTGGTGTATAGCTTGACTAAAGCACTGACAGCCTACTAAACCACCAATTCCACCTGTTAAACCACCTCTTGGATTGAAACTTACATTATATGTGGGTGTCATTTCACTTCACAGGGTGATCTGCTCTTTTACAATCCCCTGCCCTTGAGGTATACACCCTAATACCGACAGCCACATATTCTGATCATTGCCAATGTCATGTATACCATGCAAGTTCTTTTCAGGCACTTGTACCTCTATAAAGATAGGAAATTATAAGATATTGGCATAAAATTATCTCTTGGTTCATAAAATATACTTTTTGTGGTAAGATCCATTTCTTGATATGTTTACAAATGCTACGGAGACTGCTTATACATATACAAAGTTTGAGCATCTTATTCAATATGAGTGCTTTTCACATTGTATTTGGGAGACGCCAGGGCCTGCTTGAATATTTACTGCATTTTTCAGTGAATTTTACAGACACTTTCACGGGTCAAAAATAGATATTTTGAATGTTTGGGTATAAATATATTAAATTGCTTGGTGCTGGGCCTTTGTAGGGAGATGTGACTGTTGTTGTGTTGCATAGTAATGAAGAGGCGCCTAGCTCATTCTCAGTAGGGCAGATAACAATAGCTTACTAAAAATAAATGTATTGATTATATAAATGATTCAGGTGCAACACATTTGGACAGGAAGATTACTTGCAAGAGAACATATGCATGCCAGATGGAAGGAGCAGTCATGATATAAGTTTATGCCTTTGGCAAAATAATTTCCCATGAAGTTTACAATGGCAAGGAAACCCTAACCAATACACAGTAAGTAAAAATAGATGTATATTTTTAGTAGCTTGTATTTTGAGATTGGCACTTTGTGTAAATTAATTGGTTTATATCACTTAATAATAAACTCTATCCCTGATGTCAAACTTTTCTGTGAATCTTTCAATGAATGTGAGCTTGCTGTGGCAACAATACCAAGTTCTTGGCTGGATACTCATGTAGCCATGCTTTGTACTACATTATTCCACCTGGGGTGGGGGAATGGCTTGAAGAGAGCTAGAAAACTTTGGGTCTGGACTGTACTACAAGATTTAGCCATGGCAGGGATCATGATGACTAGAGGCATACATATTCCCTTTGTTCCTAGTAAGATCATGTAAGCAAAATCAGGGCGCTGCTCAGCAACAAAGTCCATTCAAATGCTGGCAGTGTTACAAATAGCCGAGAAATAATCATCCTTTCTCCCGCTAGGCAGCTATTCATATCTCAAAGCAATCTTGAGGAATCTCAAGGCAATACTTCTCATGATTCGATTCTTCCATACGATGAAAACACTGTCCCAGGGAAAAATCATGACAACATTAGTTGCAGTGCAGCAGTCATCTTCATTACTGCAATCCACCCTCTAATTAGTTAGACTTAGCCTATTCCTCAACAAAGATAGATACTGATGATAACAATGAATCTTAAGATCTGGCTATGCCTATGTGAACAGCTATCATGAATGAACAGAAATTGCTTTCTAAGTGATACATTGAACCCAATAAGCCAAGAAAATTTCTCAAGGCTAAATTCAACCCCAGTTATTGGCCCGAAGGGGCACAGTGTGGTTAGCAATAGCCCTGCATGTAGCATATTTAGTTACTTACTTCTCTCTCTCAGCCCTTGGCCAAAGCTGCGATACAAACGGAACAAGGACCAAAACAGGATGGATTTAATCAGCACAGAAATACATGAGCCAGTCACAGCCGCAGCTTCCAGGGTGAATGGCTGTGCCCACTCTGTTACCACCTAATGGAACAAAGTAAAAGTGTTCATGTTAGTTCCTTACCCAGCCTCTGATGCCATATCAGCTCTTAGCTCAGCTTATGCCTTCTTAGTCTCTAGCTGGTACTGAAAAACCCAAACTCATAGTCGTATAGTGGATTTCAAATGCTAAAATACTTTACAGAATTTATACAGAATTTTAAGATTCAGTCACTGGTGATATAAAATCATATTGCACATTGAGTGAGGGGTTTGCAGTTTTATTTGCTGCCCGCAACAGGTGAAAAAGAGGTATTGCAAGCCATTTTTTAAAGGGATACTGTCATGGGAAAAATGTTTTTTCAAAACGCATTAGTTAATAGTGCTGCTCCAGCAGACTGCTGCACTGAAATCTGTTTTTCAAAAGAGCAAACAGATTTTTTATATTTAAAAAAAAAACAATTAAAATTAATTAATTCTTGTCAGTTTCCCAGCTGCCCCCAGTGGTGGGACTTGTGCTCTGCTTCAGTCACTCTTTACTGCAAGTTGGAGTGATTGCACCCCTCCCCCCCAGCAGCCTAACAACAGAACAATGGGACGGTAACCAGATAACATCTCCCTAACACAAGATAACTGTCAGGGTAGGCCTAGTAGGCACCCTAGGGAAGTAGTAGGGACCAAGGAGGAAGCTTAGGGGTTAAAGGTCCAATAACCCAGTACAGGCAAGGATCAGGCAGGAAACAAGGTCAAAGTCCAGGCACGGTTTATAGGCAGGCTGCAATCTTCAATAACAGGTACAGGCAGGGGCAAAACACTGCAATACAGGATCAAAATAACACCCAGGAACAAAAGCTATAGAGTCCTATCATTGGGCGCCATAATGGCGTCCAGCGCACTTTAAAAATTTGAATTTGGCGCCAAAAACGGCTATGGGCGCCGCCATTGTGGATGCAACGTCGGAGGAAGAGGACTCGCCGCCCGGAGCTGCAGGTAAGCCTCTGGGCGGCGTGATCCTGACAATAACAGTTCTCTGGTACATTTAAGAACAGCACCCAATAGTAAAAATCCAGGTCCCACTGAGACACATTCAATTACACAGAGTAGGAGAAACAATAGCCTATCTGAAAGCAGTTCCATTCTAAAGTGCTGGCTCTTTCTGAAAGCACATGTCCAGGCAAAATGACCTGAGATGGCTGCCTACACACCAATATTACAACTGAAAATACACTTGTTAGTTCAGGAATTACATTTTATATTGTAGAGTAAATTATTTGCAGTGTAAACAGTGTCATTTAGAAATAAAAACTACACCATAAAAATCATGACAGATCCAGTAACAAGCTGGAAGTTCTGCATCACTTTAATGGTTTAAGTACAAATAAATATGAAAATAATGTATTTATTCCAAGAGATACTGTCGTAATCCAATATTTACAGGAACATAACAGTGTCAAAATCAGTGTAAAAAAATACATATTCTGTGCTTACAATTCAGATTTAAACCTTTGATTTACCTCTGTCCCCGTTATTTACCTGTGCCAGATTCCACCAGCTCTTTTCACATGGCTGATGCGCTAAAGTAATAGCGTAAGTGGACAGGAGCCAGGGGGAGAGGCAGGGTTTTGTATTTGAACAGTGACATATACTTTAAAATTATACTTATGTGTTACCTTAAAACCTGGGACATACTGGTATCACTTGAATTGCAAGGGTTGGAGGATTACACAAAAAGAAGAAAATTCTTATAGTGCCAGCATTTATTATAATAAATTAGCATTCTAATGATTAAATTATATAATTATACTATGAATAATCAATTACCGTGTAAAGGAGATACACAAGATAGGCTATTTCAGGAAGGTTTTGCAGCAGAAAGATCCAGACCAGTGGTTTTAGTTCTTTCAGAATCTAATAAAATGAAAGTGAGAAATTGTTACAGTAGCCTGGATGTTGAATCCTGAAATTAAATTAAAAAGTGTTCATTCTTAATAGACTTGCCTAACATTTAGAAGGACATTAGTAGGATCTAGCATTTATTTTCCTGTACTGTAGGGTTATTATTGGCAGATACAATAGCAAGTTAGCAAATGGGAAGAGCAAAGAAGATGTCTATAAATAGAGAGGATTCCCAAGGGGAATGTTATGTATTGACTGTGATGTAAGACCACTAGGTGGCGCTGTGTACCTGTTAAACCTATGTGTGTCATTCTGTTCTGCTGATACTTGTTGTTCCTATCACCTGCCTCTCTATCTGTCCTTCCTCCTAACTTGTTGGCAGTTCAGCCATGATCTCTTCTAAGTAAAGTTTGTTCTACATCCAGCTGCTGTGAGAATTCTCTGTATACGACAGGGTCCAGAATTTAACAGGGAACCTGTTATTCTGCACATCTCCATTGGGACAGAGTGCTCAAGAGAGCACCACTCACAACCAGGGTGTCTCCCCACCCACCAGCCTTGACTAACTATTTTAATAATGAAATATATATTCAATGAAAAAAGGTATTGTTGCAAATAGAAGCCAATCTCTCACCATCACACTGTTGAATGAGAAAACATCATACTCACAGCAATGATACCAATAGAAACCTTCAAGCAGGCCCAGAATATACCAATTCCCAAGATGATGCTGTGAACGGTGGAGATTTTGAACAAGCCAGAAAAAGAAACCAGAACTGAAAGACAAAGCTGTATAACAAAAAAAGAAAAGCATAGATTAGGAACTTGTCACACATTTGTTGGGATAAAAAACCCCAATGTGTTCCCAAATGCTAGTTCAACCAAAATTCTCCACCTGAGGATTTCTGTGATGAAGCAAGTGAATCACTGAACGTGAGTAATAGGAAGGGGGACTTCCAGGATGCCACATAACTTGGGACTCAAGCCCACGGCAAAACCTTTAGGGCAGGGGTAGGGAACCTATGGCTCGGGAGCCAGATGTGGCTCTTTTGATGGCTACATCTGGCACTCTGCCAAATCTTTAAAGGGGTTGTTCACCTTTGAGTTAACTTTTAGTATAATGTAGAGAGTGATATTCTGAGACAATTTGCAATTGGTTTTCATTTTTTATTGTTTGTGGTTCTATAGTTATTTAGCTTTTTATTCAGCAGTTCTCTAGTTTGCTGTGTCAGCAATTTGGTTTCTAGGGTACAAATTACCCTAGCAAACCTGCATTGATTTGAATAAGAGACTGAAATTTTAATAGGAGATGGACTGAATAGAATGATAAGTAATAAAAAGTGGCAATAACAATACATTTGTAGCCTTACAGAGCATTTGTTTTTAGATGGTGTCAGTGACCCCCATTTAAAATCTGCAAAGAAACAGAAGAAAATTGCAAATCATTAAAAAACTATAAAAAATAAATAATGAAGACCAATTGAAAAGTGTATTAGAATTGGCCCTTCTACAATATACTTAAAGTTAAATTGAAGGTGAACCACCCCTTTAATAAAAATAACGGGTGGCGTGGCCTGCGCTCTGCGGATAGAATGACTTGAAAGAAGGGTGCCAGAAAAGAAGACATAAAAAATATTATGAAGAACAGTGATATTTCAAATGAGTGATATTTCAAAAATGATTTGCAGGTGTCATATATGTCATATAATCTGATGAGGAGAAATACAGTGAAATGGAGATATTGGAACATTTGCAACTGAATGATTTTTGGTTGTCCTTCACAATAAAAAATAACAGAACAATTGCGACCACCTGCAAATGATTTGAAACATCACTCATTTGAAATATCACTGTTCTTCATAATTTTTTTTATGTCTTCTTTTCTGGAATTTCTGGCATTTGACAGATTTCCCCAACATGCTACCATGAGACTGAAATTGGGCTTTTGCATTATGTCTTGTGAGTAAGTGGATTGAGCAACAAAAGTGTCATTTTGTGACTGGATTGGGGGAGTACATATATATATATATATATATTGTCTAATGCATGATTAGCCCATTATCCATGGGTGCAGGGAACTTTACTTCACATCAACCACAGACTGCAACGTTAGCTTAAAATTCCCCTTGTATCACCAGCAACATTGCTGTGGCCTGTTAGAAACATATATTGTCTTGTGTTAGTTTTGTGTGAGTCTGACCCACATCTCACATCTAAAGCACATTAAGACCAACCTACGATCACGTTTAACGGATGGAAGTCTCAACGCCTGCATGAAACTTAACCTCACCACGTATCAACCAGACTACAAAGCCATCAGCAAAACCATGCAGCACCAGAAGCATAAATGGTAAGAAGTACTATTCATCACTGGTTAGCAACAGCATAACAACGTTATTAGAAAGAATTCAGAGACTTATTGTACTTTAAAAGTGTTGGTCTTACATAAAATGCACACATTTACTTGTATTTAGTTTTAAACATATTGTATGGCTCTCACGGAATTACAAGTTAAAATATGTGGCGTTTATGGCTCTCTCAGCCAAAAAGGTTCCTGAGCCCTGCTTTAGGGGCTAATTCATCATTAGCTGAGCCTCATATTTGACTGACACTGATTGCTTTTTTTCTTCCCATGAGTGGGAATTTTTTTAACTCAAAAAATTTTCAACAAATAAAAATCTTGCCACTTAAAATAAGGTAAAATGTATCTGCTTTTTAGTACTTGGACCCACTCAAAGCTCTGTCCATGCATTGTACACAAATTTTTTCACATTGTGTTAAGGGAATGTTGTACAGTTTCATTAATTTACTGAGACCCAGACTCATCCTATGTAACCTATAGCATATGATCCATCTGAGAATAAGAAATGATTTCACTGAGATTCCTAGGCAAAAATCAGGAAGCACACCAAGAAAATTTTTGTTGCTTAAAGTGAAAAAAGGTGGTTTATTAACCCATAAAAATTCACCAAAATGGCAACGTTGCTATTTTAATGAATGTTTATGGGTTAATAAACCACCTTTTTTCATTTTAATCAACAAAAATGTTCTTGGTGTGCTTCCTGATTTTTGCCTATACTGTCTTTTGTCCCCGTGCAAGGAGGGGGACTTAAAGTTGAGCACCCACCACTTTCAACAAGTGGCAAGTCTGCAGGTTGAGCACTCCACTATCGTGCATCCACTGAGATTCCTGTCACACAAAGAGACTAAAGCTGGCCATACAACATGGGGCCCCCAGATTGGCTTCCCAACCGATATCTGCCTAATTTTTGGTTACGGCTTGGGACTATCGGCTCGAACGGCATGCTGTATTCGTCTGATGGACTGCATTCCCGTTGTTGTGACAAGCCTGATATCGCCCACCTCAAGGTGGACATATTGGGCACAGATCTTTCAGTGTATGGCCAGCTTAACTATTGTCATTTGAAAATTCAGAAAAGGAATCTGCACAAGTAATTATTCTGCTAACTAACATAGGTTACCTAGAAGAGCTGTTTTGAATGGGGTGACTGCAATTCCTGTTATGGTACAGGCTTTGTCTCCTATAAAAAATTAGACAAGTTTCCCAGGGTATGCCAGAAAAACCTAAAAGTCACCTCTATGATGATGATGGGGTTTTTTATACTACCATGGATCAAGTTCTACTATGAAAAAACTGTGATATGTGTCAAAACAGACTGCTTGGAGTACTTCTATGTAACTATGGGCCGAAGCAGGATTCTTGACTGTGTCACTTTTCAATATATGTGAGGGTGAAAGCAACAAGCAGTTTTTCACACATGAAATACAAGTTATCATGCAGATCAACCTACACTAAAGAAGAAAGCATATTTGACTAAGAGTGGCAGTAGCATCCAATCAGGGGCTGCAACATCCATGAGTGGCCACTGTGCTGCCCGTTTATTTGCAGCCAAGGTTGGTTTTCCCTCGTTTTGATTCTGAAACCCTTAATTTTGTGTTCTGCAATTTAGCCAATAACCCAAAACATAAAAAATGACTTAGTATCTTTGAAATGAAATTTTTTTACTTTGCTGTTGTCCCTCACAAAGCTTTATGAAGTGCTAGTTTGTCTGTAGGGATTTACTGCATGTACATTTTTTGCAGCCTTTTCTGTTTCAGAAGGCTTTCCATTCTTTCAGTTAGGGATGGGATCTGCCATGGGCAAATGCCATCATGCACACTGTGAATGGAATGAGAACCCTCAGCATTTTCTTTACAAGTCACAGCCCCTGTGAGGGGCTGAGCATATAGAAAACTACCCCAATGCCCTGCAGATTATAATTGGGTAATTTATTAAAGGTATAGTTATACAATCCTGATAATTTGTGTAGTGTCATTATCCCATTAAGCATTATCCCATAACCCTACAGGCGCGTTCTGTCTATGGATCCCCTCTACTATCCCCTTGAAACTGCCTTCTGTTTACTGCCTCAAACATAAACAAGGCCAGAAATATGCACTTGTTTCATGTGGCACAGGGGCAGGAACTCCCAGGCATGTTGACTATATCCACCAGGATCATGGGGAATGTGTTCTCCCTGTAGAATAAATAAATAAATAAATAAAATAAATAATTGAGTACTTTTAAGGCCATCAGACCTGCAATTTGTGTCTCTTTATTAACGGTTTTTTTATTTAGGACTTGACCCTCAACCATAAATACTTTTAAGACTTGCTTCTGGTAGTGGTGGTGCATATATATAGTTGCTCCATCTTTGGTTGTATTCACCTATTATGTTATAAAAAGGTTCCTCCTCCAGTGAAAAGCGACTCTTATTGGTGAGTTCTTCCTTCAACAACCTGTCCGTGAACATTGTGCTCTTTCATTCAGGCCAACACAACTACCCTGGTAGCCATTTTTCATAATTATTCATTATTTTCCAATTTACTTAGGAGTCACTATGCTACCCCTTAATGTAAAACCCCGTAATGTTGAACTCTGGGCCAATACCACACATCATATGACCATAGCATTAGCCAAAAACAAGAAGCTGGTATAGAGAGACCCTATGAGTGCATTAAAAAGGCCAAACACACACTCAGTCCTCTATTGGATGGAAATTTCTAGCAATTCTGAAATTTCTGTCATCATGGTACATGGGATATAGAAATTGCTATAACAAATGAAAGCACGCAGAAGTCTTAGCTTGACAGGATTTCAAATGTGTTTCTGCTAGTTCTGGTAGAGAGTTACTCTAAGCAGAGTAGCAGAATACACTGAGGGTTGTAATTTACTACAGAGGGTTGAATACAATTTTGATATCCCTGTGTAAATAATTTCATAAGATACCAAGCAGATGTTATATATTATTGTCAAAGGTGCATTGTTTTTCTGTAATCTGTACAAATATTATTTATAAGGAAACTATTCACTGGGAGTCTCATTCTGCAGATAAAAATACAAATCTATTTCAGTTCTGGTCGCAAATTCCCTTCCTTTAATGTTCCAAACTGCATTATTTATATGGCAGCAATGTGGGTCTAACCATTGAATATGAATGTAAGCACAATGATACATTTTTAGCCGTTTCTTTCCATTTTATCACTATACCACTATTAAATAAACCCAATTTAAACCTTCAGCTGCAACTACTGCAAAATGCAAGTTCCTTTAGTACACGACTATCATCCAGCATCCTTCCCAGACTGATGGTACCCAGAGGCCTTTGCCAATGCATTGTATATCCATTAATATAACTATATATTACAGTGGGGGAAAGTAGCACTTACTAAATAGAGCCCAAAATAATTTTGTTCCAGACTAAAATGGGATAATGGCAGTTGTCAAATAGAATACAGAGGTGGAAAATAGAGAAAGGACTGAAAAAGTACATTAGCCCATGAATACATTTGTGAGAGATTGTGAAAATAAACACATTTAATGGGGATTAGACTGGCACTGTAGTCTTCTACTAAAGGGTACATCTAAATAAAACTACACTTGTATAGGATTTTTAAAAACCTCATAAAATGTAATAAAATTTTCCTTTGGTGGACTGTTGCAAGCTCCAGATTTATGCTTTTCATAATTATTCACTTTAAAGGGGTGGTTCACTTTCAATTTAACTTTTAGTATATTGTAGAAGGGCCAATTCTAAGAAACTTTTCAATTGGTCTTCATTATTTATTTTTTATAGTTTTTTAATGATTTGCAATTTTCTTCTGTTTCTTTGCAGCTTTTAAATGGGGGTCACTGACACCATCTAAAAACAAATGCTCTGTAAGACTACAAATGTATTGTTATTGCCACTTTTTATTACTTATCATTCTATTCAGTCCCTCTCCTATTCATATTCCAGTCTCTTATTCAAATCAATGCAGGGTTGCTAGGGTAATTTTTACCCTAGAAACCAAATTGCTGACACAGCAAACTATAGAGCTGCTGAATAAAAAGCTAAATAACTATAGAACCACAAACAATAAAAATGAAAACCAATTGCAAATTGTCTCAGAATATCACTCTCTACATTATACTAAAAGTTAACTTAAAGGTGAACAACCCCTTTAAAGGGTTGTTTCACCTTCCAAAACATGTTTTCATTTCAGATAGTTTCAGCTCACCAGAAACAGACTTTTTCAATAACTTTCTATTTCTTTCTTTCTACTTTCGGTTTCCGTAATATTGAAGTTGAATGTGTAATTTTTTGTGTTTATTTTAATAAAGCTGCTCAAGGGAAGGGAGGGGGCAACTCTGTAACTGTAAATTGATACATTAGTTGATACATTTCTTAATGAAATTCATAAATCCTCAGTTTCAGTAAAGGGGAACTCCAAAAAAACATAACTTGAGCTTTTTGATAAGTAGCATAATTTCAAGCAACTTTGCAATATATATCAATTAGAAAATTGCAGACTTTTCATGATTTTTAATGATTTCTGACAGTTCCCTAAGCCTAGACTCCTGCTGATCTTTCTGACTACTTTGCTGAGCTGGCTGACTACTGTTACTTTGTATCAGCAGCCAGTTGTCTTCAGCTTGCATAGTCCAAACCCCACAATTTTTACAGTTTGTAACATCAGTGTTTTAGTCCCTCCTTCCCTGCCAGGATTTCAAATTCAGAAATAGAACAACTGGTAAACAGCTGGATTTCAGCATAGAAAATTGCATTTATTGATACTTTATAAAGAAACAGGTAACGGTAACGGGTATATTAGGATGTGGGCCTCTTTATCAAATTTTGGTTTGGTAGCCGAGTTCCCCTTGATACAGTAGTTGTTAATATTCAATAGATGCTGCTGAGAAATGTATCAACTAATGTAGAAAATTGTAACAGTTCTGCACCTGAAATACTGAGCTGCCAGATTGAAACACCAGACACACAAACTTTAAACATCCATTTTTGAAAAACAGTAAAAATAAAAAATGTAAAGCAACTGTATATTATGGTGAACTGAAAAAAAGTGTTTGTAAGGTGAACAACCCCTTTAAATCTGTGTTTCCCAAACTGTGAAACTACACTTTGGCATGAGAAAGAGGCCTAATGTTCACCTTGATGCACCAGATGCCCAGTTATACGTCATTTATGGTGTTATGTGGGTTTGAAACTTATTTGTTTTTCTATTATTATTGGAACTCTGGCTGAACTCATACACCACTATTTTCAAATATTTGTAACAAGCTACGAGGATCACTGGCATCCAAGGGGAGCTTGAACTGAAATACATAAAGCTTGAACTGAAAGTCAGATAACCCTTGTCCTAAATGTTATATATGCAAAATATAAATGATATGGAGTAAATGTCAAGCATATTGCCCTGAGGCAGACAAGCATTACAATATGTCAGAACTGGGACATATATCCACAGATAGACCAGCAAAACAATTCCAAGAAAAGGAAGCACATACTGCTCATGTATTTCTGATCTGTTGATGGTCTCTCCAGGAATAATTCCTCCAGACACATAGTATGGGCCGTGCGCATAACAGTGTAAATGTCAGCATAGAATAAAGAATTTGCCATAGATTGTAAAAGTCTCTTGACCTACAAATTCATTAGGGCTTTAAAAGTATTTAGAATTGCTCTCATGATGCGTTTTAATGTATATTCACAAACCAACTCTCTATTGATGATATAGGATATACAGAGCCTGTAAATGCTGCTCTTACTACTGTATAGACTGGTGTCTGGGGTGATATTCTTCAAACTACAGAGACTGGTTTTGCCTTCTTATTTATGTGTTCCCTTGACCAACAACTGCATCCTGGTCTGTGCAGATCTGTAATAGGTAGTGGGGCCAATATGGACACACATATTCATAAAATGATTTAAGCTTCAAAATAAGAGATCTGTAGCTGAAACTTGAACTGGGGGCATTTCTTAGAGAGGAAAGGCCAAAGTGAAAATACTGCATTTATAATGACTCTCCTGATTAAATTGTCAAAATGGAACAGCAGTAGTGTTGCATATAATGGCAAGATTACACTGCTTTTTGAGGACACAGTGCCCAGCAAGTAAGGTGACCGTCTTGGGTCTGAAGGAAGCTCTGGAAAAATCATATACCCTTGGTATTCTCAGAGTGGCATCTCATCTGCTGGAATCTGTACTGCTAGGCCATTGTCAGTCTGTGCCTGAATCATATACCCACCTACTCAAACAAATCCTCACCCCTTGCTAATAAGTGGCAAGCAAGTAATGTGGCCAGGAGATGGGTAACAACAGAATTCTAATTTGGGATCACCGAGTGCTACTGTCACAACTAAAATAAGGTACACACATATAGTAAATACATTCTTTTTTAATTTAATATATGAGCATTATACAATTATATGTATATTTTTTTTTTTTTAATTCTTTATATTTTCCTGACCCTTATGCATTATTCTGCATTCAGTTTATGGGTAATTGAATAACATAGCTTTTGGGTAACTCTGCAATGGGATTCTGTTTCTTATACTTTTATATGGGCACCTGATTCATCAGAATACATTCTGGATATTAACAATACCTAATCTGAAAATTATTTATATGTTTATTGATGATAAAATGTACCCCAATCAGGTGTAAATAATGCTGAACTCCAAGTGACGAAATGATCCATTTGATGCTATAATCCCTTATAAGGCAATAAACTTCTTCACAGTGAAATAGCATTACTTAAATACATAACCATCATAAACTTCACATTATTAAAAACAAAATGACAGTTGACTAATGCTGTTACCTGGGCTTGTAGGTCAAACGTGAGCAAGGAAAAACAGATGCTCAAAATGACGTACTGTAGCTGCAAGCTTTCAAGCGCACCTCCCACTCGGAAAGCCATCATATTCTGTCCCAGCACCAGGCTCAAGGAGCACATGACATGAAACAGTCCAACCAGCATAATCAAAATAAATCTTGGCTGTTAAGGAAGAAGATAAAAGAACATGAGGTATTCATACAATAAAACATACAGGAAGTTGACAGGCTATATTAGTAAGTTGCTTGGAGCACTATAGCCATAACAATGCCACAGGTGGTGTAAAAGGCATTAGGAACACAGTGTGAGCACTGCTCACGAGGGATCCCTGTACCTGAACAGTTCCTAATGCATTTAACACCCCCTGCTCTATTCCACTAAGCACAGAGTGTTGAAATAACATGGAAAGATAACAATGACAGTAGGGATTCAGCCATATGTGGCATCACAAGGTAGAGTATATAGTGAATAAAGTATCCCCTCTTGTAAATTATAAGTAACTGAGGAGTTTCATGACCGTCTTAAAACACAAGGAAGAAGGTTGAGCATTTTTATACAGAACATCGAACTTCAAGGTAACTTCTAATATCCTCCTATTTTGCAACAGGGGGTAGTTTATTTATTATAATACACAAGTTTCAGTGAGTTCAATTACGGAAATGACATCACTCACCATTTATAACTGATGACATCAGTACTCACCGTTTAGAAGGATATAATTTACAAGCTATTCATGGCTTTTGTGTATTATATATATATATAATATTATAAGTTACAGAGGACTTTAATGACCATATATAAAGCAGAGTGTTTTTATACAGGTCATGGAACACTGAGGTGACCTCTAATATCCTCGTAATTTACAAAAGGGGGTACTTTATTATAATACACAAGTTTTAGTGAGTCATGTAACAAAATGACATCACTACTCACCATTTATAATTGATTACATCACTGCTCACCGTTTTATAAGGATATAATTTACAAGATATTATGACTTTTGTGTATTATATATGTTGCTGTAATCACAAAACAGCACCTGCTCAGTTGGGGTCAAAAAGGTGTAATAGGTCGTTTTCCAAAGCCTACAACCACATAGCACTAACTATGTTATTTTATGGATCTAAGCAAATTCTTACCAGGTGGCTTCTCCATCATGTTAGAGCTCTGAGCATGCCACTGTACTCTCAGCCTGGATACTATACTACACGTGCATGTAAATGGGGTGTTAGGTGTGGTGTTTATACAAATGGCCTGCGGGTGTACAGCTTGAAAGTGAAGGTAAGAAGTTACTGTTGCGGTGTAAGGCCTGTATGAGCCTGTTAATAAAGCATTGTTATACTTTCCTCATCCTCGGCTACCCAATGTCAGCAAGCCAAATGCAAGGCTTATACTGACGGAAAACGTGGTGCAAGAGAAGTGCTCTTTCAGCCTGGATCTTTAGTCAGAATTAAGAAACCAGGAATACTGAAACAAGGACAATCTAAATTTACTACACCACTTGAAGTGAGACACCAGTGAGGACCATACACATCTGAACTGTCTGATGGACAGATATGGAATGCAAGTCATCTTGCTCCTGTTAGATATGACTTTGGAGAAGCTCCACTTGAAGAAGGACATTTTCCTACTCCTGATGCCAACTGCAATAGGCCTGAAGAAAATGAACCTATAAGATGTACTGAAAGAATCAGAAAATTACCTGCATGGACCCAGGACTATGTGATATGAATAATGTATATTATTGCTTTAAGATGCATTGTTGTTGCCCAGATGCTTTCCTACTATAGGGGGAATATGTGGTGTTTATAAAAATGGCCTGCAGGTGCAACTGTGCACAGGACTTGTACTGTGCATACACCGGACTTTCTGTACAGCTTGAAAGTGTTGTGGTGTAAGTCCTGTATGAGCCTGTTAATAAAGCACTGTTATACTCTCCTCATCCTTGGCTACCCAACAAAACATTAGGCAATGTTGACATCCCCCATAGGCTTTCTTATAGTTATAGCTTGTTCTCTGTATTGTTACATTGTTAAAAGAGGTTCATAAGCAAGCGAGCAAACTATCAGTACTTCAGTTTAGACATAACAGCATCTACACACTCACATTTGCTACCTTTCATTTACTTTGAGGGAGTGGGATCATAAAAAAGCCCAGGTAGGTCACAGCTGATGTACCAGCAGGCGAATTGCAATTAGCTGCCTGCAAAAGATTTGAGAGCAACAGTATTTCTAATGTAGGTTTGTGAGCCCATCAGTTCCAACTTCCAATCTACACTGTGTTACCCATTCTTACTCTAGTAGCTCCTTTGTGGGTCCACAGAAAGACCTTTGTCATACTTTCAAATCATAGTTTAAAGTCAAACTATAATTCCATACTCTTTTTTTATACGTTTTGCTTATTGTACAGTTTTAATTAGAGCTGTGCATTTGTTTCACTTCTAAGCTTTTGGATTTCTGTCACTAAGCTAAAAAAGCATGTTAAAGGCTCAGAATCCTGAAGTGATCTAAAAGTGATCATTATAAACAATATTTGCCGTCATCTCTAGGACCATAATTCCTGGCCTGTCCAACCAAGAAGACAGCTGTGCACTTCCACAAGGAAAGTGGCATCAACCTAGCTTTCAGCACTACTGAGTTAGACCAAAAAGTTCCTTTCCTACAGAAAATATGGCACAAAAGATGTTATGCCCAGGAAAGTTAACACATAAAAATTGCCAGAACTGTTGATTTTTTTGAACAACAAGACAGCTAGTAATGCACATCATGCTGGGTGCCACATGGGTGCCTTCTTCTCTTATGTAGACAGCAAAACACACCTACTGACTTTTAAAGACATTGACAGAAGACATTGAAACACATACTGCATCTAAATCCATATCCTCCCATTTATCAATTTTGCTCTCCTTGAACTTTTTGTGGACCTTCCATATTCAATATTAACCAAGTTTGATGCACCAGAGTTCTCTTGGTGATAAATTGCTGTATTATTTGAAGTTCAAGAATTCATAGGTTAACCGAGTCTGAAATAACCTTTTCACTAAGAACTGCTAAACAGAGTTCTCTGACGTAAGTGTTCCAAGATTTTGCACAGTCAACAGCAGTGTCTTTGGGAATCAAAATGCTTTAAAGATTAACCCATCCCATGCAAGTTGCTGGATATCTACAAATCCTTTGGATGCAATGTGCAGGTACGGGACCTGTTATCAGAATGTTTGGGACCTGGGGTTTTCCAGATAATGGGTATCATAATCTATTGTTTGCTAATTTCTCTATGGGATCAAATTGTAAATCTTATCCATGCACTCATACATCATTATAAATATCCTGTATACAACTTGTGGTGATATGCATGTCACTTGTCTAAAAGCCTAACATAAGCAATTATTATTTTGTAAAACAGGTCTGGAAAATCATACCCAATGCCAGATTAGTACCAGCCATTTTTCTATGGCAAAGAGAGAAAGCTCTTGACTAACCTATATACATGTAACTACTGTAGATTACAATGAATAACATACACCCTACTATAATTTATAAAGATATTAAAAGTCACCTCAGAGTTATATGACCTGTATAAAAGCACTCGGCCTGTGACCTTGTGCTTTTATATGCTTTTGGTGACAAAAATATCTTTATAAATTACAGTAGGATGTAAATTATCCCCTATATAATAGAAGCTTGCTGATATAATGTGTGTCATGTGACTCAAATACTTACATAGGTATTGATGGATCCCCTGATGTAATAGATTAGGATCATAAAAGTCACCACAGAGGTCATAAACACTGGTAATGTTGAATATCCTTATGTTTTACAATGGGAGCTACTGTATGCCCTATATTTATATAGAGCTAATTGTAAACAGAGTGCTCTACATTTATCTGAATGATTTAAGTACAGACAGGGGAACAAAGACTCCAATGAATAAAAAATAACTGTATACAGTTACAAAGATTACATATCACATGTTATATGATATAGGAGGAAGGAGATCACCGCCCTTTTGAACATACAATTTGCTAACTTGCTTATTATGCCTAATAACCTGAACTTTCACACAAAGTTATTGCTCTTAAATTTATTTCTGCTGATTTTATTAATTTATTTCTGGGCAATTTTTTGCAAAATCTAAATAACTTGGGCCGAAATTCTTCAGCTTATTAGTAAGGTTTTTAAAGGGCTTTGTAGTTGATGTTGTAAAACCTGGAATATCATCCAATCACAGGCATGTGACATCATAAACCCATCCATAATGTCACTGGTCCACTCTCTGATGTCATAGTTCCACTCCCAACATCCCCAGTCTGCCCCTGATGTCATTGCTTCACTACCTTTGTCAGGCTTTTGCTGCCAAAATGGTGGCAACCTTAGACTCAGACTATTTTCTTCTATGATATGCTTCCTAGGATGTTCTGGCATATACTGTACACCTCTGCATTTGCTTAACTTTTGCTACACCACTTTAGTCTCATATTGTCTCATGATTTGCTTTATTCAGGGAGGTACTTCAATTTTTAATAGCTCTGTTCAATAAATCACTGCTGGTCAGGGCCACAGGGCAAAGGTCCTGTGCCCAGGGCCCACTGATTTTTAAAGCCCTCTGTGGCACTTTCCCTTTATCAACTTTTATTATCCTCGAGGCTGGAGACTCTCCTAATTAGTGACCAGCACCCATCCCCCAAATGAAGCAGGAGATATAGGCCAACAGAAAATAGGAGTGTCCAGGCAATAGGTTGACCAGCCCGGTCTAAGCCAACCGCAGAGGAAAATCTCTCATTGCCAAGAGCCTTTGCTTACTACCTGTGGCTGCCCAAGTAGTCTCTTCCATTCACTATGCACTCCTATGCTACCAGTCTAGAGAGTCAGAGATAAGTGATAATATATAGCTGTGTGGGGAAGTTTATATTGGAGATATATTATAAATGAGATACTGGATCAACAGCATGTGATGTGAAGTTTATCTGGGAGTTGAACGACTTGTGTAAGGGAGCTGCTACTGGCTAGTAGTTTAACATGTTGGTGTGAAGGAACTGGTTCTAAGGGAACATTAAAAGATCTTCAGGGTAGAACGGTGACTGACAATTAATTCCACACATCTTTTCCAGTTAGATGCAAAGTCTATGTTCCCTGAGAAACAAGTTTCTACCTGGAGATAAGGCTTGAAATGTAAGGCAAGGTTTTATTAAAGGGAGTTTTGTAAGTGAAGGTCAAGAGTTTATATTCGATGTGAGAATGTATAGGTAGACAATACAGGGATTTGCCGAAAGATGCAGCAGAGGTGGTTTGACAGGTGAGGCAGATGAGTCTTGCAGCGGAATTCTGAACTGATTGTAGAGAGGATAAGCAAGTGAGTGGCAGATCAATAAGGTGAAGGAGGTTACACATTAAAATTGTTTTGAAAAAAGAAAAGTTCATCAATTTCCATTAAGTTTAAGCCTTCCAAATTATCTCTACAGATAAATATACATATTGTATGACCCCCTGAAGGAAAGTTAAAGGGATACGGTCATGGGAAAACATGTTTTTTTCAAAGCACATCAATTAATAGTGCTGCTAAAGCAGAATTCTGCCCTGAAATCCATTTTTCAAAAGAGCAAACAGATTTTTGTATATTGAATTTTAAAATATGACATGGGGGAGTCAGTTTCCCAGCTACCCCCAGTCATGTGATTTGTGCTCTTGATATACTTCAGTCATTCTTTACTGCAGTTACATTAAAGAGAAACTTTATGGGAAAACATGTTTTTTTTTTGTTTTTTTAAAGCATCAGTTAATAGTGCTACTCCAGCAGACTTCTGCACTGAAATCCATTTCTCAAAAGAGGAAACCAATTTTTTATATATAGTTTTGAAATATGAGATGGGGCTAGACATTTTGTCAATTTCCCAGCTGTCCTGGTCATGTGACTTGTGCCAGCACTTTAGGAGGGAACTGCTTTCTGGCAGGCTGTTGTTTTTCCTTCTCAATGTAACTGAACAGTAAAAAGTGGGACATGGGTTTTACTATTGAGTGCTGTTCTTAAATCTACCAGGCAGCTGTTATCTTGTGTTAGGGAGCCGTTATCTGGTTACATAGTAAGTTAGGCTGAAAAAAGACTCCCGTCCATCAAGTTCAACCTTTTTTTTTTTAAACTGCCTAACTGCTAGTTGATCCAGAGGAAGGCAAAAACCCCCATCCTAAGCCTCTCCAATTTGCCTCAGAGGGGGAAAAATTCCTTCCTGACTCCAAAAAGGCAATCGGACTAGTCCCTGGATCAACTTGTACAATGAGCTATCTTCCATAACCCTGTATTCCCTCACTTGCTAAAAAGCCATCCAACCCATTCTTAAAGCTATCTAATGTATCAGCCTGTACAACCGATTCAGGGAGAGAATTCCACATCTTCACAGCTCTCACTGTAAAGAACCCCTTCCGAATATTTAGTCGGAACCTCTTTTCTTCTAAACTGAATGGGTGACCTCGTGTCAGCTGGAAAGACCTACTAGTGAATAAAGCATTAGAGAGATTATATGACCCCCTTATATATTTATACATAGTTATCATATCACCCCT
Source organism: Xenopus borealis (assembly GCA_024363595.1). NCBI lineage: Eukaryota > Metazoa > Chordata > Amphibia > Anura > Pipidae > Xenopus > Xenopus borealis. Next base: position 94,387,251 of record CM044443.1, read on the forward strand.
TAAGCGCCTCTTCTCCAGCGTGAACATCCCCAATTTGGCCAGTCTTTCCTCATAGCTAAGATTTTCCATACCTTTTACCAGCTTAGTTGCCCTTCTCTGTACCCTCTCTAATACAATGTCCTGTTTGAGTGAGGGAGACCAAAACTGTACGGCATATTCTAGATGTGGCCTTACAAGTGCTCTATGAAGTGGAAGAATGACCCCCTCCTCTCGTGACTCTATGCCCCTTTTAAAACAGCTCAAGACTTTATTGGCCCTTGATGCTGCTCACTGGCATTGCTTGCTACAGCCAAGTTTATCATCTACAAGGACTCCAAGGTCCTTTTCCATAATGGATTTGCCTAGTGCAATCCCATTAAGGGTAAGTGGCTTTAATATTTTTACATCCCAGATGCATGGCTTTACATTTATCAATATTGAATTTCATTTGCCACTTAGCTGCCCAGATTGCCAGTTTGTCAAAATCCTGTTGCAATAATGCCACATCCTGGATGGAATTAATTGGGCTGGATAGTTTTGTGTCATCTGCAAACACTGATACATTACTTACAACACCCTCCCCTAAGTCATTAATGAACAAGTTAAATAAAAGTGGACCCAATACCGAGCCCTGAGGGACCCCACTAAGAACCTTACTCCAAGTAGAGAATGTACCATTAACAACCAACCTCTGTACCCAATCCTGTAGCCAGTTCCCTTCTCCAGGGCTCACTGCAATATTGAAAGAATTTTAATTATATGGTGTTACTTGAGTATGAAGAGCTGTACATTAAAACAATAGCAGAATAAAAAAAAAACAGGGAGTAATACAATAGAATATAAATAAGTAAAAAAACTAGATTTATATTTAAGATTCTCTTCCTCTCAAGACAGGAGAATGAAAATTCTGTCCTTGGATTATGGGGAAAATCTTTGCATTGTGGGTTAAGAATATGGTATTTTGAGTCTAATTAGTTCCCCCTGCTGGTAAATCAGCCTTACAGCTTGTGAAAGAATCACAATGTTAGTTTACTTCACAGTGAGGGAGTAAAAAAAGGCAATCACAATTCTTTAAACTAAAATTCAGCTGCATAATCATAGACAGCCTTTTCGGTGCTTGCCAGTACCCTGCTTTCATACCAGTTCCCTTTCTTTATTACCTTTATCTAAAATTCTTTGATTTTCCAGGACTTAGAAAAAATCTTAGTAAAGGTTCTAGGAGGTCCCCCATAGGCTAAAATGGCAATTCGGCAGCTTTAAGGTAGCGAATTTAAAGATTTTTAACAAGACAGTACTTCGAAATTCGATATTTTTTTAAATTTGAATCTAATTTTTGGCTATTCCATAGTCAAAGTAGCCCAAACTTACTTCACAATTTGAATTTTTTAAATTCTAATTTAATTTGAATTACCGCTTCGACCCTTAGAAAATCATGTAATCATTAACTAAACCCAATAAACTAATTTGGCTTCCAATAAGGATTAATTATATCTTAGTTAGGATCAAGTACAAGGTACTGTTCTATTATTACAGATAAGTAGGAAATAATTATTAAAAAATTGGAAATATTCTATTATTATACTGTCTATGGCAGATGGCCTTTTGAAGCTTTCTGGAGAACGGTTTTCCAAATAACGGATCCCATACCTGTACACAAAAATTACTAAATGGAGAGCAATGGGGTCTTGACTTACCAGTGCTTCTATGAAAATACTTACATTTATATTTATTATATTGGATATAAACCTAAAAATAAAATCTAACTCTCCAATAAACATTAATTAAAGAAGTTAACTGTTTCTAAATTTATTTGTAAAAGTAACTGTAAATTAAATGAGCATTTGTCTGTCCCTTTCTGCACTGCTGCTTCCGTCTCTTCAAACAATATTACAGATGTCAGCCTTGCATGCTTCTTCGCAGGTCTGTTAATCAACAGGCTTCTGCTACACTGTTTAAAAGATGTGCAGAGAATAGAAATGTACAACGATGCTTTTAATTGTAGTTTTATTTCAGAAAATATCTAATTTTTCAGATTTGTAAAATCCCCCAGAGCAAAGTTAGGCCTATTATTTAAATAAAAATAGGAAGAATATGGGACAACCTATATTCTACCTAAAGATGTCATGTACCAAACCTCTATGATTATGTAGAGAGACCGTCAAACAGGAGCTGTGATGGTAGAAACAGGACAGAGACAGTGATGGTTTGCTTTGCTGCTATATATATATATATATATATATATATATATATATATATATATATATCAACGTAATCACTTCACTGATACTGTATATTTGATTGGTAAGATTTTCTGTTCTAATGAGATCACCACTGAACTTTTTGGCCTTTGCAAAAAAACACTGCTCATCACCCTTGAGAACACCTGCCCCCTTTGTGTCTTCCCAGCAAATGCACACATAAATGCGTGATGTAATGATGTGTGGGGGAGGAGAGCGCACAGAGATGCACCAGACAGAGATGCCAGTAGGGGAACAAGGGTCTGGACCAGGGATAGGCTAAAGAGGAGGTACATGCTTGGAGCCCCACTTGGTTGTGCCCTTAGCTTAATTCATTTTTTTTTGCTTACACATATATTTTCACTTTCATTCTCACCTACAGCCACATAAATGTACACTTTTCCAAATAATTATTTATACTTATTTATATTCACTTATACATTCAATTTTACTTTGCCTTTACTGTTGTTTTACATTTTTTTTAAAACTGGGCGTTGGTTTGGGCAATCACTTATTTATATTCACTTATACATTCAATTTTACTTTGCCTTTACTATTGTTTTACATTTTTTTTAAAACTGGGCGTTGGTTTGGGCAATCACTCTCTCTTAAAAGCCAATAGTTAGTGGTGGGATCTAGCCCTTATACTAAACCAAGGTTCAGGAGTCATTTACTTCAGGAGAAATCTACTTCAATTTATGCTATTATGCAGAGAGGCACTAGACCTTTATGCTATGACTAGAGGTAAATAAGTTAGGGACCACCGTGTGGGGTTTACCTTGACGTGGTATGGTGGCTTATCAACTTTATGATCATAATATTGTAACTAAAAACCCCTGTCTTTGTTAAAGGAAAACTATACCCCGAAAATGAATTTTTGAGCAAGAGATAGTTTATATCAAATCAAGTGACATATTAAAGAATCTTACATACCTGGTATATATATTTAAATAAATATTGTCCTTTTACATCTCTTGCCTTGAACCACCATTGGGTGATGGTCTGTGTGCTGCCTCAGAGATCAGCTGACCAGAAATATTTCAACTCTAACTATAACAGGAAGAAGTGTGGAAGCAAAAGACAGAACTCTGTCTTTTAATTGGCTCGTGTGACCTAACTTTATAGTTTGTTTGGTATGTTTGTGTGCACCGTTGAATCCTAGGATCCCAGGAGGCTGTCCTTATTTTTTAAAATGGCTATTTTCTATTTATGATTACCCAATGGCACATGCTACTAAAAAAGTATATTATTATGAAAATGGTTTATTTACATAAAGCAGGGTTTTACTATGAGTTGTTGTATGCAATATCAGTTTATAGAGATCTACATTGTTCGGGGGTATAGTTTTCCTTTAACTTATGCATTTGCTTATATACTGAATTACTTATGAGACAGGGGACTATATACTTGAATACATTTTTACATTGTCCTAGGAGTGCTCCCACAACCCCCTTTGTTTGTATTTGTAATGTAGCCGGAAGCTATGGCTGAGCTTCATGTGGTTTGTAGCACTCCATACCTACCCTGTTTAACTAATGGTGGCCCTATGTTTTTAATTGCACTTAGTAACACTCCTGCATTTATTATACTTACTATATCTATTACTCCACTTAACTTAGCTTAATTAATTTTTTTTTTGCTTACACATATATTTTCACTTTCATTCTCACCTACAACCACATAAATGTACACTTTTTCAAATAAGTGTTGTTATTAATAATAAGTGTAGTGTCATTAATAATAAGTGTTGTAATTGTTTGTATTTGGTTGTGCCCTAGTCACGTGCCTCTTTTGCCTACACCTAGTTCCTACTAGGTGCCTACTACACCTAGTTCCAGCCCTGATGCAGAGCATTTCTAGAGGTAAATCTGTTTCTGAGAACTGAGAATCAAGCAGAGTTTCATCCTCCAGCAGAATAATGGCATTAACCTACAGCTAAAGCTATACTGTAGTGATTTAAAACTAATAACCTGAATGGTTTGGAATGGATCAGGCAGAGCCCAAACCGTGTTTCATTAAATGCAAATAGCTCTACCTATTTATTAATCCTCAGAAGTAGAGGCGTGCCTGCAAACAACGAAGATGTTGGAAATCCTGAATTGCTGCCAAAGCTTTTGCATGTTCAATTATCAACATGCTCCCTTTTTATATTTACATATGGAGATCTACAATAAATACATGGGCTAATGGCTGGGATATTTCTAAAGACACAAAATAGAAAGTGGAACAGAAGCCTCGTTGAGTCACATCTACCAAACTCTCACCAAACAGGGCTTTGGCCATCAACTTCAACTCTTCAAAGATACAGGCTCATCCCCCAACTAAGGTGTTTATAGTCACAGGTGAAATCTATACTGTTTTCCCCTTTAATCCACCAAGACAAAGGTGCAATTTTAGCCATGCTTGGCAATTGTTTTTTATGCCTGGTCAACCCCAACCTACCCTAATTGTCCAAGGAGAAAGCTTAAGAACAAAAATATAAATGAAAGGCATTTGAAGAAATGTATATTTTTTATGGAGGGCTCTTGCGGAGTTTGGCTTTAATTTAATATGCATAGTTTGAATTCAACTTTTATATTCCACCCATCTTACTAGAGTCTGCTATCTGGCCCATTTACACTTGAGAGGCACTAGACAAGGCTGCCACCCTGGATCTCTGGATTGTTCGTTGTGGACCCTAAAGTTATAGCAAACATCATTAGGTTCAGTGGGATGCTAAAGGGGTGCTGATGAGAAAAACATTCACTAAATTGCTGCTTCTCCTAACTACCTTGGCTGACACATTAGAAAGTCCTCCTGACCGCTAATACCTTTGAGCACTTTTTGGCCTCTTCATTAACAGTAAATTGCATCATTTTCCCAATTAGACGACGAAGCCCCACAAGGATCAACAGAAGTTTCTGACTGTTAACATGTACCCTATACTTACTAGAAATAATAATCAGATGAATGTGTGGAGATCGATTCCACCCTCACCATCCCATACAGTAGTACAGGTATGGGACCAGTTATTCAACAGGATTGTTTTGCCTCCAGTAAGGATTAATTATACCTTTGGCAGGATTAAGTGCAAGGTACTGTTTCATTAGTACAGTGAAAAAAAGCAACCATTTTTAAAAATATGAATTATTTGATTAAAATTAAGTCTTTGGCAGATGACCTTCCATATTTTGGAACTTTCTAGATAACAGATGCAATAATTGTAATGTAAAAGATGATTTTCTTACCACAATTATTGTATATTTAAACAATTTCTCAAGTTGTATCTACCAGGAAAAAAATTCAAATACTAAAACATTTATTTGGTTGCATAAAAGGATTAAATTATCTTATTCAGCAATGCAACCTCCATTGTTACAAGATGGAGTTGTTTTGCCAAAATGGAGAATTTACTACCTAGCATCCGGTTACAAGATATATTGTTTAGCTTACATGTGACCTTGCGGACGCCTCCTAGAACATTCTGTGTGGGGAACCACTGATAATGCTGTCTAATGTGTTTCTAAAACAACAGATAACTCTGAATGCCTCATTTTTAAATAAGAATCCTATTTGAGGTGTGGGGAGCTGCCTTACCCTTTAATCAGCATAGTGGAATAGTATAGTGGAATAGCTCCCAAATAACCCCTTGTGGGAAAACAATCTCCAACAATCTGGAACTAAAGAGAAAACTGCCAGGTACTGGGGGTAAGGGAGGTCAGTTATTATTTTTACAGATGAGCAATTAAAAACATTTGGTCCAATGAGGAGTGAATTTAATAGAACACCAAAAGTTTGGTTGCACTACTTCCAAATAAAGCATACAATTGGGGGCAGATTTATCAAGGGTCGAATTGTTGAGGGCTTTTAGCCCTCGAATTCGACCCTTGAATAATTGGTGAATAAAAATGCACCAATGTCGAAGAAAATGTACGCAGGTGTCACGGTCGGCACCCAAATACCAGAACAAGTACCAAGCACCCTGGTCTCGGCT
>CM044443.1:94393539-94411655 GCA_024363595.1 Xenopus borealis
AACTAAACTGTAAAAGTTATCTATTAGTTCAGCTATAGCTGCCCGGTTTATACTGTTTTATGTCTTAATGATTTACATAGATTTAATGGGCTTGGTTTCCCTAGTCCAGATCATCACACCAATCCTCTTTTAGGTACAGGTAATCATCTATTTAATGGTTCAACAATTAGCACTGCATAACAGAGAGGTCATATATGGTATAAGCCTATCTGCATATACTGTAAATGAGTGCGGGTCTACACCTGCAGATACAATGGGTTTAAACCTACCAGCCTACAATGGCACAAAAACTATTTCTGTAATTGAAATGTTTTTTGGAATAATAATATCAGTGAAAAGGCTTTGTGATAGAAGGGATAACGGTTTTATATGTTTCGGAATGTATATTGATATTGACGGTTCACCAACATATGGGCCTTACATAGCCAGAACAGCTGTCTCTGTTCTGACAACGCTTTCCCCCACTCAACCAATGCAATGATCCGCTTAGTATCATTAAATGTTAAGGGCTTGAATAGCCCCAAGAAACGAACACTGACCCTTAAAGAATTTACTAAACTTAAAGCGGACATAGCTTTTATACAAGAGTCACATTTTAAAGCCTCAGAGAATAACAAATTATACTCACATCTATACCCACACTTTTATCAAGCAAGCGGTCCTCAAAAGAAAGCAGGAGTGGCAATTCTAATACACAAAAACTGCCCTCTAAAAATAATAAAACAAATCTCAGACCCGAAGGGTCACTATCTCCTGCTCCAAGGCTCATATGTTGGTATTCCAATCACCCTACTGAATGTGTATGCCCCAAACACTAGACAGAAACTACGTAAGGTGTTGTCTTTGACCTCAAAATGCCTCTCCAACACTACAATAATAGGAGGGGATTTTAATTTGGTTTTCTCTGCGACACTAGACAGAGACACTTCCCCAAAACAAAGCCCCAAAATAGCGCAAAAAGCTAAACAATTTAGAGCCTTAATTAGATCACAGGCACTATTCGATTCTTGGCAGTTTAATCACCCAAAGGAACGACGCTATACTTTCTACTCATCACCTCACTCCATCTCCACGAGATTAGATTATTTTTTCATTTCCCAAAATTGTCTACGATACCCTATAGAAACATCCATTAAGGCAATATCGTGGTCGGACCATGCCCCTATAACTCTCCAAATAACTTTACCGCCAACAATACCAAGTCAGTCACATTGGAGAATGAATGAGACTATCTTGCACAACCCAGACACTAAGACAACAATAGCTACCCACATAAAAGACTATTTATGTGCAAGCTGTGCTTGAGGTGTAGGGAGCGTACAGTATTTGGGGCAAATTCCTAAGTGCACCTTTACTGGTATGTGTAGGTGTGATCTGCCAAGCTTAAGGTAGCTGCTATGTACATCGCTGCTTCCTGAGGCATTATTATAACAAGCAAGGTAAAAAATTGACTTTAAACAATCCTACCAACAACAATGCTTTTTGTAATCCTTTCTTTTATAATGTAAATATGTAAAGTATAATGCCAGCATTTAGCTTGGACTGTACATTATCATGAACAGTTGGGTAAGACCTATCAGGTCTGTATGGTCCAAGCTAAATGCTACAGCAATTCCACAATCATGGATCCGCACACACTAGTTTTTCTGCAGTGGGGAAGCCCCTTTCTTTTTATTTATATTTACCACCAATATCAACGTTTCGGGTGGTACAACCTCCCTTCATCAGCATATCCAAATGTAAAAAGTGTTGGGGAGCAACACAAGCATGAAAATGTCCCTTGGGGCACCAAATAAGGGCTGTGATTGGCTATTTGGTAGCCCCTGCTTGGCAGTATACTTAGTTTGTTAGCATTTAAACCTTGTTTCCAAGTCTGGAATTTAAAAATAAGCACCTGCTTTGAGGACACTGAGAGCAACATCTAAGGCGTTGAAGAGCAACATGGTTGGGGATCACTGCCTTAGAGCATGCAAAAAAAACAAAATGAAAAGACCGCTCCAACTCACCGCTCTTCCCTTGCTCCAGGTGTTCAGTCAAACAGTGTCCCCACTGTAGTACATCAAGAACTCCACAAGAAGACGGCACACCTGGATATAATTTATTGGGAAAGACTGCTGTGAACCGCCTAATGCGTTTCGGGAGTATATCCCTTAATCATAGCCTAGTTTTCCCCTTAGAGCAGGGGTGTCGAACTCAATCAGAGAAGGGGCCGAAATCTAAAACCCAGCCTAAATCACGGGCCGAATGGTTTACCCCCAGAACTCACAAACAGATGGCACAGGGGCAGGTACATGTATAAATACCCCCAGAACTCACAAACAGATGGTACAGGGGCAAGTACATAAATAAATACCCCCAAAACTCACAAACAGATGGCACAGGGGCAAGTACATGTATAAATACCCCCAGAACTCACAAAGAGATGGGACAGGGGCAGGTACATGTATAAATACCCCCAGAACTCACAAACAGATGGTACAGGGGTAAGTACATGTATAAATACCCCCAGAACTCACAAACAGATGGCAAAGGGGCAAGTACAGACATAAATACCCCCAGAACTCACGAGTACAAGGCTGCAGACTGCAAAAGATAGGGCTTTCCTTGCTTCCTTTTCTCCCGCGCTGCTATCTGTGCTGCTGGCCAATCAGATGCTCCCTGGCTGCTCTCTCTCCCTGCCACAGCTCAAGTAATACGATCCCGGCAGCACTGTGACAAGGGAGGGGGGAGCGAGCAGCTAGGGAAGAAAGTAAAAGAACACGCTGCTGCACACAAGAAAAATCTTCAAGGGACTTTGCGTTGAGCAGGAGAACATCAATTTCGCCCCGGCCCCTCTCCTTCTTGCCGGATGCCTGAATATCACGTGACTGTCACATTGCAAGGCCTCCGGCCCGCGGGCCTTGTGTTTGACATGTGTGCCTTAGAGCATGGCTATCCAACTGGTAGCATGTGGGCTGTTGTGTGGGCCCCCCCCACATGAAAGTCTGCCTGCTGTGTCTGCTTACCATGTGTTGTCTTTAAAAGGTATAACTACAAAGATTAACATGTTTAAACCTCAAATTCAGACTGTAATCCCCTGTATTGTTCACACATGTAATCCCGACTGCAATATTCACACATGTAACACCTCTATTGTTCACTGTTCACACCCCTAAAACCATGTACTTTTAACATCTCAGTCCCAGATTGAAACTGCCCACATTATTCACCTATTCAATTGCTGGAGGGGCACCAGTACCATGTCATTGTTTGTAGTACGCCTGATAGGTTTCCTTGTCTTCTGCTCTGTTCTGCTTTGCCTATGCTCTCTGTGTGCCATACTCTGCCTGTCCTATGCTCCCTGGGTGGGCCATACTCTGCACACACTATGATCCCTGGGTGTGTCATTCTATGCCTGTCCAATTCTCCTTGCGTGCGTCATACTCTGCCTGCTCTATGGGTGTGCTATACTCTGCCTGTGTGTGCCATACTCTGCCTGTGTGTAATATACTCTGCCTCCGCTATGCTCCCTGTGTGTGCCCTTCTCTGCATGTGGAACATAAGCCTGGTATTTGTTCTGGGGGTTTGTTAGCATTTAAAATTATAATTAGGGGTGTATAATCATGTGCCTGGGGGAGCTGTGTTATCCACAGAGGAGGAGGAGGCATAGAATTTTAATGGTATGTCTTAATATGACAACTTTTTTACATATGCATGAGTGACATCCCTCCAGTGAGCACAAACCATTTGGTTTTTTGGTGGGCTACCACCATTAACGTGGACATGGTCTTCTGGTAACATGGGAGTGGGTTAAAGTGGGTGTGGTTTAAAAACCATGTAGGCCAGAAAAATTCCGCCCCTCGGTACCAGAGAAGTTGGACAGCACTGCCTTAGAGTACAGGAACATGGGGGGGGGGGGGGGGGGGGGGGGGGGGTAGTACATCTTTTCCCTGAATGCCTGACAGCTATGATGTTCCCCAGAGTTCAAAATAAATGTTTTTTTCATAAAATACAATACTCATTAATACCTGTGCCAGATGGCAACATATTGGGGTCCTAAAGGTCAGGGAAAAGATTATGTTCCAGATCTTATCAAAAAAGAAGTTGCAGTGTTAAAACTTTCTAACAACTAAAAAATATAAAACCTCTATTATGTGTACTATATCTATAGGGAATGCAAACACACATCCTTACATGAAAAAAAAGATGTCTACATTTCTACAGTTATGATTACAGCATGTGAAAGGTGATTGTGGAAACATACCTGTAGTTCCACTTTGGCTTCTCTTGGGAGTACGCTGAAGTTTACAATAGAGCGTATCATTTCCAACAAGATGGAGACAATGAAGACAATCAGCTCCTGGCGATTTTCCTGCATAATGCCTCGTGTCACATAATAGATGCAGAACACTGGGAACAAATAAAAGACTGAGGTTTTAAGGCTGTTTTATGACGGTCATACATAGGGTTGCCACCTTTTGTAAAAAATTTTACCGGCCGGTGGGGGAAGGGGCAAAAAAAGGGGCGTGACATCAGAAAGGGGTGGGGCAATGATGTTTTGGGGGCGTGGACACGAAGCGGAGCCTGCAAGAAAGGGAAAAAGGTACGTTTACAGGGGATTGGGGGATGGCTGATGGGTCTTTTTAAGGGTATTACAAATTTACCGGCAGCTACATTGCCGGTAAATTTGTAATACCGGCCCCGGCCTTGGCCGGTGTTTTCACAGGTGAATTCACATGAATGATTCGAAATTCAATCGAATTTTCAAAAAGATTCTAATTCGAATTTCAAATATGCAATTTAGGTGACTTCAACCAGTGAATTTTTTTAATTTGATCAATTCAAATAATTCAAATAATTCGAATAAAAATATATTTGAATATTCGACTATCGAATTACTTCCCCTTTAAATTTTTATTCAACTGCCTACTTCGCCAGTTTCAACCTACCAAAGTGCCTTTGGTGAATTTTGATCGAATTTAAAAATGAGATTGGTACCTTTCAATGTTCAAAAATTCCCCCTGAAAAACAATAAAAACGCCCCCATGTATTTCGACTATTTGTGGAAGGGGGGGTAATTTTTATAATATTGTTGGGGTCTCCTCAAACCCACCTTGTATAGATTGATCAGTGGAAGACTTCATTAGACACCTTACTTTTCCTCAATCCATACCAAGTGTGTCACATGTCAAAATTGAAGCAAAATCTGCAGTACAAAGCCGTCGGGTAAATATTTTGCTATTTTGAATATTCCTAGAACTTCAAGCAGGGCAACCAATACAAAATTGTTTTTTTTTATATGTAAGCTTGTTATGAATCAAAAGGGGCTAAAGTTTGTGTATATAAAATATAAATGTTTAAATGATTTTGTAGTAGCTTTAAAGTGGACAGCATTCATAGCTGTTTTAAGCTCATTTCAAAATATGAGGCAATCAAATATGCCTTAGACATAGAGGCGGGGCAGACAATTACTTTCACTTTCCATTCAGCACTTCCTAGATGCCACTGCTCCCCACACATTCCCCCAGTTCTCTTAAAGGAAAACTATACCCCGAAAATGAATTTTTGAGCAACAGATAGTTTATATGGTATATATATTTAAGTAAATATTGCCCTTTTTCATCTCTTGCCTTGAACCACCATTTCATGATGGTCTGTGTGCTGCCTCAGAGATCACCTGACCAGAAATATTTAAACTCTAACTGTAACAGGAAGAAGTGTGGAAGCAAAAGACAGATCTCTGTCTGTTAATTGGCTCGTGTGACCTAACTTTATAGTTTGTTTGGTATGTTTGTGTGCAATCTTTTTGGGGTGACGGCGGGTCCACTTTAAGATATGGCGATCCAAATGATCTATTACAAGTATGGGGCCTGTTATCCAGAATGCTCTGGACCTGGGTATTCTGGATAAGGGATCTTTCCATAATTTGGATCTCCAGCCGAAACGTTTTCTTGCCTGAAATAAAAAATCTTTATTAATCTATAAGACCTGTGAGTGCGACCTGCTTTCCATGCTACTATCTATCTCCTTGAAGGACTGCACCCAGGCATCGCTGTGGAACTTTTTTGTGAGTGCCGGGACTTTTATATTTATATATATATATATATATATATATAAATAAATAAAATATACACACATAATATATACAAATAAACTATATACTGGAAAAAAATGGGTGCTCAAACACAGAAGCAATTAAATATTTTTTCAACACTGCTGCCTGCCTTTAATTGGATAGCAGAGTTTGCTGTTCTTTGTTTAAACGGGTAGTTCACCTTCAGGTTATTTTGTAGTATTTATGTAATGCTATATTCTTTGCAGCTGTTCTTCATTCTAAAATGTATTTTACCAGCTTGCAATTTAAAATGTTATCTGCTTGTTAGTGGTCACTGACCAAAGCAGACAAAAAAATCATTGTGTTGTAAGACTATAATGTTATTTCTATTTTTAATTGCTGATCTTTCTATTAAGGCTCGCTCATATTCATCTTCATTCTGTCATTCAAACCACTGCCTGGTTGCCAGGGTAAACCAGACCCTAGCAACCAGATATCAACTTATATTCCAGTCTGGAGAGCTGCTGAACAAAAAGCTAAATAATTTTAAAACCATTTTTAAAAAAAAAAAAAAGATTAATTGCAAATTATCTCAGAAAATCACTGTCTACATCATTCTAAAATGTAACTTTCTTGTGAGCTACTCTTTTAACATTAACAAATATCATATTATTCTGAGGCAAGTCATTTAGTGACAGCTATAACTTCGGGTGCTGTAAAACACAACTAGTTTTCTCTGCTTCTTTTCTCAAGCAAATGCAGATAATTGCTACATACTGCTTCCATTGTAATCACCAAGGATTTTGGTAGACAGGCTCCACCATCTTCCGATATTGATGAGTTAAAATATTTTCAGGAAGCCTGTATGAGGGCTATTTGTTTTAGTATGGAAAGCAAGCTTCATGTTTCTTTTTAGATACATGAAATGGCTGTAAAACCACATATGGATGTTTGGTGTGGCTTCAAAAATAAAAACATGGAAAAGCTGGATGAAGAATATAGCATTTTCATGTATTACTCGGAGGCAATATATGATGCAATATGGAGATTTAACCATTTAAAAGGAAGTTCAAAAACACAATGAACATCTTCCATTTGTTAGCTCATACAAAGATTAGGCAACTCAAGCGACACTTACAAGAAGAGCTGGGGTAATGAGCAGCAAGATTATTGGAAACAATTGACTCATACCATTAATGCTGATTTGTAAAGCTTTACTTACATTACCACAGTTTTTATTACCTTTAGCAAATCTAAACCAGTGAGAGACCCAGTGTCAGTCTTCTAAAAGAGTCATTCTATAAAGGCTTCACCCTAGGGTTGGAGTACCATACAACGAATGCGCTTTTTTTTGAGAAATTTGTATTTGCCACCTCTACAGACCCAATTGTTTGCCTTGTAAAATAAAGTGCAAAGAGATGCACCGGCTGGTTACTATTAAGCACAAAGGTGAGACGTCTTTACCTGGTGTTCTGCTACATTATGTGAAAAGTGGGAAAAGCAAAAGATGCTATGCTCAAATGAACCCGGTACTTACTACCAGCCAAGTTAAAGGGATACGGTCATGTGAAAAATGTTTTTTCCAAAATGCATCAGTTAATAGTGCTGCTCCAATCCATTTCTCAAAAGAGCGAACAGATTTTTTAAAATTTCATTTTGAAATATGACATTGGGCTAGACATATCGTCAGTTTTTCAGATGCCCCCATTCTTGTGTCTTGTGCTGTGATAAACTTCAGTCACTCTTTACAGCTGCACTGCAAGTTGGAGTGATATCACTCCCCTCCCTTTCCCCCCAGCAGGTCAGACTGCAACATATTCATTTACATTGAGTAGGAGAAACATCAGCCTACCAGAAAGCAATGTCATCCTAAAGTGCTGGCTCTTTCTGCAAGCACATGACCAGGCAAAATGACCTGAGATGGCTGCCTACACACCAAATTTACAACTAAAAAAAACTACACTTGCTGTTTCAAGAATTTTAAGGATCAGTCTACACGAACAGATTCGGGTAGATTAGACACCCCAGCGACAAATCGCTAAACTGAAAAGCACCTGTGGCAATTCACATGCGGCCGTTCGTATTCCGAAGTCCCCCGAAGTTTCCTCGTGACGCATTGTCAGAAAACGAACGGCTGTGTGTGAATTGCTGCAGGCGATTTTCAGTTTAGCGGGCGGCGGGCAGGGAGAAGGCAGTTCGGGGAGATTGTCGCCCAGAAGCTGAGGCGATTTGTCGCTGGGGCGACTTATCTCCCCAAATCTGATCATGTAGACTGACCCTTATATTGTAGAGTGAATTTTTTGTAATTTACAAATAAAAACTACATCATAAAAATCATGACAGAATCCCTTTTAGTACAGGGTTCAAATGTACTTGTATGAACAGTGATCTACACCTTGTGCTGGATAAGCTAGCACAAGGTAAGGAGCTCAACTTCAAACTCTAGGTGGAACAGGATCAACTACGGCGCTGTGAATAGGCAGAACAGGCACAATATTGAGCCTTATAGGTATCTAGCCCTGGGCCTCTATCAGTGGTAAACGAATCCTAACACCTGAATGGAATGTGTCTATATTTAAATTATGCATCAACACAAATATGTAACTCTATAAAACCTGTGCAACAGCAGACAAAATAATCCTGCTATCCTCTAGCACAGTGGTTCTCAACCTTCCTAATGCTGCGACCCTTTAATACAGTTCCTCGTGTTGTGGTGACCCCCAACCATAAAATATTAAAATATTTTTGTTGCCAGCCCAGAGCGGATTGTTAGGAAAGTACAGGAGACATTCGTGGCTGCATAAAGGTTTGTTTTCCGTGCGTAGAGCGGCAAAACATTTTTGTCACACCCATTTTGTGGTCATACCCCAATTACCATGTTAATTTTACAAATTTTTAAATGGGCAGGGAGAGCTGTATGACAGTCCCTACTAAGGGGATATAGAAAGTTGTAGTGCAACTGGCAACCCTACACAGGTTATTGAACTACAACTCCCAGCACCAACACCCGGAGAGCTACAACCTTGCCCCAGGGCTAGTGGGGAGAGAGATGAACCTGCTCCTGAAACCCCTTAAGTGACCCCTCTGAAGAGTCATTCGACCCCCAAAGGGGTCCCGACCCCCAGGTTGAGAACCACTGCTCTAGCATGAGGCTGTCTCATTAGGCAGAAATGCATATGGAGAGTTGGTTCCACTGCTCTCAGTCTGTGTATTATTGGCAGACTGAGAGAAGGTTGCTTTCATGTTTTAGGACGACCTCATTCGACTCTGCGTGCTGACTGTTGGATGGCCAGCTACAAATTTCTCAGTTTATATATACATTCTAAGCCAACAAGTGGCTCTATGGCCGATTTAGACACAAAGGCCAGGGGTCAAACTGAGCTGGTAGGGTGAGCGAGCCAATTCCCAGTAAGCCTAAAGAGAGTAATGCACAGATTGATCCAGTACTCTCTCTCTGACTTCATTATTCCTGAAGGTTGGTGGGTGGCACACAGATGGCTTCTGGAACTTCTTCAAGGATTATTGAAGCAGACTGTGTAAGCAAAATGCTTAAAGGAAAACTATACCCCCCGAACAATGTAGGTCTCTATAAACAGATATTGCATAAAACAACTCATATGTAAAACCCTGCTTCATGTATATAAACCATTTTTATAATAATACACTTTTTAGTAGCATGTGCCATTGGGTAATCATAAATAGAAAATTGCCATTTTAAAAAATAAGGACAGCCTCCTGGGATCCAACAGTGCACACAAACATACCAAACAAACTATAAAGTTAGGTCACATGAGCCAATTAACAGACAGAATTGTGTCTTTTGCTTCCACACTTCTTCCTGTTACAGTTAGAGTTGAAATATTTTTGGTCAGGTGATCTCTGAGGCAGCACATAGACAGGGCCGGATTTACCCTTCCTGCTCCCCTAGGCCCAGCTACTGTGCCCCCCCCCCAGGATTTTCTGGAAGTGAATCAGTCAGCACAGCATTATAATTATTATTTATATATTAGTTAATGCATTAATTAACTGTTTAATAACCTACCAAGTACCAACTGTAACAACTGCAAATTGCTAATGAAAAAGTAGACATGCACTTTTTGGGGTGGCGCTATGCGTTGTTCACCTTCAATTTAACTGTTAGTATGATGTAGAGAATGACATTCTGAGACAATTTGCAATTGGTTTTCATTTTTTATTATTTGTGGTTTTTGACTTATTTAGTTTTTTATTCAGCAGCTCTTCAATTTGTAATTTCAGCTTTTCAGATGGTTGCTAGGGTCCAAATTAGCCTAGCAACCATGCACTGATTTGAATAAGAGACTAGAATATGAATAGGAGAGGCCTGAATAGAATGATAAGTAATAAAAGTAGCAATAACAATACATTTGTAGCCTTACAGAGCAAATAACTAAAAAACTATAAAAAATAAATATTTAGCAAGTATAAAAAATAAAACTATAAAAAATAAATAATGAAGACCAATTCAAAAGTTGATTAGAACTGCCTATTCTATAACATAATAAAAGTTAATTTAAAGGTGAACCACCCCTTTAAGTGTAATTCAGAGAGAGGCACAGAGAGAGAGAGACAGAGAGAGAGAGACAGAGTGCAGAGAGAGAGACAGAGAGAGGGACAGAGAGAGCGAGACAAAGACTCACAGAGAGTGCAGAGAGAGACAGACAGAGTGCAGAGAGAGACAGAGTGCAGAGACAGAAAGAGAGAGACAGAGTGCAGAGAGAGAGAGATAAAGTGCAGAGAAAGAGTGCAGAGCCGGCGAGAGACAAAGTGCAGAAAGAGAGAGACAGAGTGCAGAGAGAGACAGAGTACAGAGACAGAGTGCAGAGAGAGACAGAGTGCAAGAGGGAGACAGAGTGCAGAGAGAGACAGGGCACAGAGACAGAGAGAGAGTGCAGAGACACAGTGCAGAGAGAGACACAGTGCAGAGAGAGAGACAGAGTGCAGAGTACAGAGAGAGACAGGGTGCAGAGACACAGTGCAGAGAGAGACAGAGTGCAGAGTACAGAGAGAGACAGAGTGCAGAGAGAGAGAGGGTGCAGAGACAGAGAGAGATGGAGTGCAGAGAGAGACAGAGTGCAGAGAGAGACAGAGTGCAGAGAGAGACAGAATGCAGAGTAGTACAGAGAGAGACAGAGTACTGAGAGACAGAGTACAGAGAGAGACATAGTGCAGAGAGAGAGAGAGACAGAGTGCAGAAAGAGAGATAGAGTGCAGAGTACAGAGAGAGACAGAGTGCAGAGTACAGAGAGAGACATAGTGCAGAGGGAGAGATAGCATACAGAGACAGAGAGATAGAGTGCAGAGTACAGAGACAGAGTGCAGAAAGAGAGAGACAGAGTGCAGAAAAAGAGAGACAGACAACAGGGCAGAAAGAGAGAGAGACAGAGTGCAGAGAGATAAAGGGAGATAGAGAGACTCACAGAAAGTGCAGAGAGAGAGACAGAGAGAGGGACAGAAAAGAGAAGAGAGACTCACAAAGGAAGGTCTTCAGCTTCTGTGATGTCACAGTCCATGATCTTTCTCCTCCCTGTTTCCCCCCATGGCTGGGCAGGCCTGCACACGGAAGGGAACAGAGGCGTGGCTGGGAGGGGCGGAACAGCAATGAGAGGATGGAGGAGATAGCGGTCCTAGAGCCTGCAGATGAATAGAAAGCTTAACCGGAAGATGTTAGGGGCGCCTGTTTGCCGCCCCTAAACATCTTGCCGCCCTAGGCCCGGGCCTAGGGGGCCTCTCCCTAAATCCGGGCCTGCACACAGACCATCACGAAATGGTGGTTCAAGGCAAGAGATGAAAAAGGGCAATATTTACTTAAATATATATATCAGGTAGGTAAGATTCTTTAATATGTCACTTGATTTGATATAAACTATCTGTTGCTCAAAAATTCATTTTTGGGGTATAGTTTTCCTTAACTTGTGAAAGGGTTCAAAGGGAAAAAAGTTTTGCAACTGTATGTACTGAAATGGAAACTGAAATGGAGTGTACTTACCTATTCCTATTAGCTGTATAAGAGACACTGTAAAGTCTTCATTGCTCTGTTTCACCAAGTCAGAGATGGTGAGGCCCAGAACACAAAGCAGAGAAAGTATAGCAAGAATAAAGTAAGTCTTTATTGGCCATGTTAACTCTGCCCAGGGCTTGATCTAAAATAGAAAAATCAGAGTGGAAATACCATTCATACTGCTGTTAAAATCCCGAGCCTAAACCAGATCACATCTGTTTGTTACCTATCTGTTACAAAATAGACAGACAAACAGACCGATAGATAAAGGCAAATGAAATATTTTTTTTAAAGGTACGTTTTTATTTTGCTTTAAAAACATCAAACATATAAACATTACATTACATTGCAGATAATTTCATGTGTGTCAGAGTAGCATATAGGAGAACACAATGACATTATGCATGCATTGATAGTTGTAAGTGGCTTCAAGAGGACATCTCCATTGTTTTGGTCTAGATCAAGGGATTGGCTTAGTTGGGTCTACGGATGTCGTCTGAGAATATCAGATGCCCTGCCTCTGTAACTAATTAAAGGGAGGGTTTCTGGCATGTGCCTATTGTGAGGGGTTCAGATCTATCTCACACCAAGGGCCTCAGATTTTATCGAATTTATCTAACATTCCTCTAACCTTGTATGTGAGCTTATAGAGTGGTACTGCTTTGATAACTAGTTGTATCCAAGCTCTAAGAGTAAATGGGGAATTGCCCATCCAGTAGAGAGCTATAGTTTTTTTTTGCGTAGAATAGCAGGATGCAATAACATAGTTGAGGATATTTGTTAGGTATGATTTCCTCTAGTACCCCCAAAAGGCATACAGTCGGATTTATTACCCTCGACCTGGAAGTCCAGGTTGTCTGCTAAGTAGTTTACCACTTCTGTCCAGAAGCCTAGGACGTATTGGCATTCCCATATTAAGTGGAATAAGCCAGCAACTGGTACTTGATACCTTGGGCAGAGGTCAGAGGGTATTCAGCCCATTTGTTTGAGTCGCATGGGAGTAATATACACATGGTGTATGATTTTGTATTGCATAAGCTTGTCCTTTAGTGAGATGAGGCCGGAGTATACATTCTCTATTACCTCTTCCTGGTTCAGGCCCACAATGTTACTAGTTCACCATTCCAGCACCATTGTGAATGGCTTTGGGCCAGATAGGAGGAGATATTGATATAAACAGGACACTAGCTTTTTTGGGGAGGGGTCATGTAGGATTTCATCTATGCTGGGGCATGCTTGCTGGGGAGCAAGGGTATTAAATTGGGAGGAGAATGTATGTCTCAACTGGAGGTAATGAAAGTGTAGTATCTGCTCTGGAGTGACAGATACGTTGGGAATGTATTGTTTACCAAAAGGGCATTTAGCTTTTTTTAGACCCTGGCTTGGCCAATAGGTGGGATCTTGTACTTAAAATGGGGTAGGTATGAGTTCCCCCAGAGTGGGAGATGGGGGCACATCAAAGGTGGCTTGTAGCCCAGTGTCTTGAGAGCTACCCATCAAGCCTTGTGGGGTGTAGACAGAGTAGTTGGCATAGGATTAGAGTCCTTTATGTGTCGGTATGGAAAGTTACAAAGACTCTCCCAAGATGATAATAGAGTTGCTTGTAGTTGCGAATTTGGGTTGTAGGGGTCAGGATTGAAAGACCAGTGGAGGTAGCAAATCTGGGAGGCTAAATAATACAGATGGAGGTTAGGGAGAGCAAGTCCCTCTTCCTCACACGGTGCACATAGTTTGGTCCAAGCAATTCTCGGTGGTTTTGTTGTTCCAGAGGAAGGGGATCAGAGTTTGGTTTTTTGGGGAAATATACTGGCGCATTATGAAGTAGGAAGAGAAATTTTGGTAGGTAGATCATCTTGATTATGTTCACCCTAACCCGTAGTAAGAGAGGGAGCTTTGTCCATCTTTTGAGGGTAGTGGACAGATTGGTAAGGATCAAGTCTAGATTTAGAGTTATGTATTTACTGACAATGTGATGTATCACTACTCCCAGCTACTTAAAGTGGTTGGCCCACTCCAGAGGGGTTGTTGTTGGTAGACACTGAGGTTGGTTGGGGTCTAGAAGAAATAGGACTGATTTTTCCCAGTTGACCCTTAGGCGAAAGAAAGAGCCAAATTGGTTAACTAGTTCGAGAAGGGCTTTTAGGGATTTGTTGGGGTCAGCTAAGTATATGAGGAGATCATTGGCAAAGAGGGAGATTTTTTCATGTATGTTGCCGTAGGTTAGGCCTTTGATTTGTGGGGATTGTCTGATTAGTATTGCTAGGGGCTCGATGGCTAGAGCAAACAGGACTGGGGACAGAGGGCAGCCCTGTCTTGTTCCTCTATTCAGTGGAAATGTGCAAAATTCGAGCTGTGGGATTTTTTATACAGAAGTGCAAATTAAATTTTACATATGATTGCAATAGTAAAAAAATCAATCTCTTTAGCCTTGACTTTTTGTTTTCTATATACTCTTAATTTTGTCTTAGATGACATAAAGTATAGTAATGCCAAGGAATATCTTCACCAACTTTCCATTCATTACTGGGTTTATAGCACATGTGAGAATGTATGGACAAAACTACATAAGCACAATTTTCTTATTCATGGAAGCCGAGTTGAACAATTACTGAAATACATGTCTACCATGGTTTCTCCAGAGGAAGACATTCACATCATTTGTGTGTAACAAAGCTTAGCTTTGTTTGAGGAAGTGTGGTGTTACAGCATGACCAACAATGTGATTTCTAGAAAATGTTGTGAAATCAGAAACATTCTGGTGCCATACTTCGACATCTATGTTTGTCTAACAATCTAGATTATTTCAACGAGCCAGCTGTGGGTACAAAGTATAGGAAAAGGAGAAAACACACACTGTAAAAAGTCTAAAGTGGAACTGTAGTAGGCTTGCTCTAACTATGTTATTTTAGTGCTAATGTACACAGGTTATTAGAGAGTTTTGGTACCCCCCACCAGCCCAATAAATAGTGACTTTTAGCTTTTATGATTAGCTCACTCTACTAAGGGCCGAAATTCGAATAGAAAAAAATTTGAAATTTGACCACTGAGTAAAAAGAAAAGATCACTGGGCTTTGTGCCCTGGGACAGAGACAACTGACTGTAACCATTACCCAGTCTTTTCTATAATGACTTAGAAGCGATATACCATTTGAGGGTAAGCTCTTTGTGAACTGCTGTAAGATCACAACCTCAGCAATAAGGTTCTGGTGTTATTGAGAATCACCGACACCCAAATCATAGTGAACTGTGAGTGTGTATGGAAGAATCAGCCTGGACACCGCTTTCTAGACACACAGGGACAGAACCCTATGTAAAGTGTGCAAAGATCTGTCTGCATAGAGTTATATATACATTATACAGTGTGACAAAAACAATAGAACACAATTAAACCTTATGTAAAAATGCATTAATTATGTGAAGACAGTAGACAATGTTTTATAAGACATAGCTTACTGCGTGTGCAAAAAACTTCCATATAATGTGATTCAGTGGAGACAATGTCCATAAACTTACCCATAAACTTGCAGAAGGAATTTTAAATGATAAAAATGTAAATAAAGTATAAAAAAGCTCATGGGCATACTGGCTGATTGGCACAAAGATTATATTTAGCTTCAACAGGATTGTTGGAAAAAGTAAAGAAGAAAACTTACAGGGCCAAATGGAGTAGGAATGAGTTCTTGATGCCTGGGTGCTAGATTTGGCAATGGAAAGTCACTGGCATCACTGTTCCGAGAAATTATAGGTCTGTGGAATTGCAAAAGAATAAAATAGTTAAAATGTATTGCTTAGTTATAATGTAATTGCTGTGTGAATTCTACCTTCAGTGCCATACTGGGGCTCATAGAGCCCGCCAGATGTGCCTCCTGATGGTGAGAAAACTCTGGGGCAACCACCAACCTGGATCTGAAGATAGATCCTGGTTTCCCATAGCAGGCTGTATCAATAGGTGCGCCATAGTGAGGTGCAGGCCTGGGGCCAGCTCCTGCACAAAATCTTCGGGTTGAGGCACTGCCGGCTTCATGCACCTAAGCTCGCACCCGTCCCTTTCATTGCGCAGTGGGTCTATAAATAATGAGGGAACGGAGGGCTGTGTGCGGGTAAAGTTCAGGTGTGGGTAAAGGTTGGGTGCAGGTCAAGCAGGCCTGGATTTGTGGAAAGGCCACCTAGGCCCGGGCCTAGGGCGGCAGGATTTTAGGGGGCGGTATGCCGTCCAGCCACACCCACATTGGTCCAGAAACACTGGGGATATGGAGGAGATATGATAGTTTTTTACATTTCCCATGCGCCAATCCCCATTGCTCTGGTCTTGATGATGAAAATCTGCTAATAAAGGGCAGAGTATGGGGGCGACAAATGGCAGTGGGCCTAGGGGTGCCCGCAATGTAAATCCAGCCCCGAGGTCAAGAATTTCTCAACCCGCATCACCACTAGTGCACCAGACTTGTGTCCAGCGTACAGGGTGCAAATTCTGTTTAGAACGTATGCTCAGAAGTGAAGCAGCCTTTTCACTGGAAATGCAACTTGCAATCAAGTGATTGTAACGCTGCATTGCCACCCTGGAAATATAAAGAGAAAATGCTGCCGTGTGGGTATAAAACATGGTAATTTGCA
This sequence comes from Xenopus borealis, assembly GCA_024363595.1. Classification (NCBI taxonomy): domain Eukaryota; kingdom Metazoa; phylum Chordata; class Amphibia; order Anura; family Pipidae; genus Xenopus; species Xenopus borealis. Next base: position 94,410,207 of record CM044443.1, read on the forward strand.
GTACCGGTCTTAAGCACATTGGACCAATTGGGCCCCGTGCTTATGGGAGCCCCACTCCAGTGCAAGCTCTGATTCCTATTCCCTTAATCCCCCAGTAGCCCAGACTACCCCTAATCCAGATTGGCCCAGCCACAGCTGAACCTGATTGGCACAGCCCACCCCAAACCCAATTGGCCCAAATAACAAGTGAAATGCATTAATGTTGTAAATATAATCCATGGTGCTGCACACACACAGTTTACAGTGGTAACCAAAATTTGCACTTTTTTTTAGCGCACATAGATTAAAAAAAGTGAGGGAACATTTTCCCCCAGTTGCCCGGCCTGCCTCCATACCCAACTAGCAGTGGTCACTTGGACAGAGGGGAAAGCAGGCACTATTTGCTCATCCAGCTCTGCGACCCTGCGACAGACAGCAAAGTTCCTTCTAGGGGGCCCAGCCAAATGGTTACAATTGGGCCCCGCACTTGGTACAACCGGCCCTGGTAATTCGCATCCGAATTTGCACTTTGCACACTGTACTTGCGGTCACATTCGACGCCTTTAATATATTTCAATACAGTGAAGAGATACAACAACAGGCAAGGGGTGGGTCATTATCTCCCTCATGACATGGTGCTGGCAGACACAGTCTCTAAGTAAATTCACTGACCATCACAGCATTGAGGAACTTTCTCTGTATACGAAAAATAGAATCAAAGTGCTGCTCTGAATTACCCATTGGTGCAAAAGTGCAGTACAACCAGCAACCAATCGGCTATTGTCTACTACATGAATGAAAGCAAATGTCTGGTTGCTATGGTGACGGTATTTTTGTATCTATGCAAGTAAAGGAGCCTATAGAGTTCAAGCTCCCTCCAATCAAGCAGTAGAGTAAAAGAAAAAACACTAACCTGTCATCTTCCATATTGCAGACTCCTCCGAAGACACCCAGCCTCAGACAAATGAAAATAAAGCCTGCTGAGAATGAGTGCTGAGCACAAACCCACAACAGTTGCGCAGCACCCCCGTGCCCATGCAGCTTCTGTGCCAGACACTTCTAGAATCCGTCTCTGCCTGCTTCTCTATGGCCCTGAGTGGTTAACCAGCACTCCTGGCAATTAAATAGTTACTCCCAAGCAGAAGTCATCGACGATGTCATCACCCGTTGCATTATGGGACATCAGAGCCTTTCCTCTAGGAACAGTCGACTGAATGAAAACATTGGCTGACTGAAACGAAAGCGTCGTGTTCTGTGTCACTGCTTTTTATTACAGGCGACGGAGCATTCTGTAAAAATGGACTACGTGAGGGATTTCAAACTTGCCACTGTATCACCTGTAAATTCTAAGCTAGCGAATAAAAAGAAAGTAAAGGCAGCCCCAGGGCCGGATTTACCCTTCCTGCCCCCCTAGGCCTGGATTTACCCTTCCTGCCCCCCTAGGCCCAGCTACTGTTGCCGCCCCCCCAC
>CM044443.1:94420273-94452955 GCA_024363595.1 Xenopus borealis
CATAAAACCATGCTGGCACAAACTCATAGTATTGTTATCTGCTATGAAGTCCAGTATCCTTTATTAATCCTTCGAAAAGCTTTCCTACCACCGATATCAGACTAACTGGCCTACATTTCTGAGGCTGAGCACGGGATCCCTTTTTGAATAGCGGCACCACATTAGCAATTTGCCAGTCTCTTGGCGCCATGCCAGACCTCAATGAATCCTGAAAAATTAAGTATAGAGGTTTGGCAATCACAAAGCTAAGTTTGCTAAGTACCCTGGGGTGAATCCCATCTGGCCCTGGACCTTTGTTTATCTTAACATTTTCTAGTCTCTTTTGAATTTCCTTATGTGTGAACCATGCATCATTGGATGTATTAGAATTGGGGCTATTAACAAGGAAACCTTCATTAGCTGGTTCCTCATTTGTGTAGACAGATGAAAAGTATGCGTTCAGAATCTGAGCTTTTTGCTTGTTCTCATCAACCAGCTGATCCCCCTCTGATAATAAACGTCCTATCCCTTCCTGCTTCATTTTTTTACTATTAACATATTTAAAAAATGATTTTGGATTCTTTTTACTGCTTACTGCAATATCCTTTTCCATATTGATTTTTGCTTGCTTGATGGCTTTTTTTCATGATTTATTGACCTCCTTGTACCGTATAAATGATTCGGCTGACTCAGCTAACTTGAAAGCCTTAAAAGCACGACTTTTCTTACCCACCTCGACACCAACAGTTCTATTGAATCAAAAAGGTTTTGCTTTGCAACGACTGTCCTTGCAAGCAGAATATATGGACGTATATTTATTATGCAGCATTTTAAAGACTTCCCATTTTTGTTCAGTGTTTAACCCTGTGAAAAGCATTTCCCACTTAATATGTTGCAGAGATGCCCTTATACTGTCAAAGTTTGCATACCTGAAATTCAGTGGAACTTACCTTGTTCTGACAGCTTCTTTGGTTTCCTTCAGCCCCTTTCATAGCTTTAGGTCTTTTCAAGGCTTTGCGGCTGCAGCTTCGGCTTGTTTTGAGGCTTCTGGTCATTTTTTTACTTCAGCTACTTTTATGGCTTTGGGTCTTTTTTGCAAAGTCCTCTGGACTTCCTCTGACTATTTGGGTCTTCAAGACTTCCAATCTTTGGGACTTCGGCTTGGTGCTGTCAAGGGGTGCCCGGCTAATTTGAAAAGTGCAGAACAGCCAAGCACCCCTTTAGGCCTGTGCTGGTACGACTGTACCCTCTTGATGGCGGCCCTGCCTGTGGAGTCTGCTTCCTCTATAGCTATGACACTGCATACAAGCAGGGCTCCTGAAAATGCCACAAAGAAAGTGTTATTTATGAAACTACCCCACGAGGTCTTCATTTTTGCTTCTTCATTTAGAGACAATTAAACAAATCAAATTAAACAAATTATTAACTGTGTAAGAAATACCACTCCAAACAAAATTTGCATAAACTGGATTCTTTATAGGATTGGAGATCCTCCTGAGCAGACTGTCAGACTGGGTCTTACTAGGTACCTATACTCGAAAAAATCATTGGAGGAAGAGAAAGAAGAAAAAAATAAAGGGAGAAAAAAAAGAGAGTGGCTCTTACAGACTGATACTTCATTTATCTGTGTCTGCAGGTGCACGGTGGGGGGGGGATTGTGGTGTGTGAGAAACTGGGTTGACTACAAGTTGGGTGGGTTTGGGTTGAAATTTGGCCAAACAGATGGGTGTGGGTCAGAATGGAGAAGTACACTCACCCACTGCTCCTGTGAAGATTGCACACATAAGTAGTGTACAGAGTGAGAAGACTAAAAAAATTGGCAACGGCAACATTTTACAGGTCAGGTTAGGGTCCAGTTAAGATATTTTGAGTTAGGGTATGGTGCAGGTTGAGTTTTTTCTGACCCACAAATCACTAACATTTATGTTGCTATGGGATTCTTGAGGGTTTAACCCCAGTGGGCCCTAGATACCTCAGCCTGACACTGCCCTTGGGTGTAAGGCTCTACTGGGATTTGAGCCAGGGCCCTTTGGGTTTTTGGCTCTGTGCCTTGACCTTTGGGCCAGGTGAGCATTTCACAGGCTTGCTCACTATCTATTACCTGGCCTTTGCAGCCTATTCCCAGCCATAGCCTAACTGGTGGGTTGGGGTCAGCCAATCAGACCCTACCCTATATAAGGAAAGCCCTCCTCACCACCTGAGCACTGGCCTTACTGAACACTGTGGTACAGCCCCTAGCTTTGACCCTGTCTGAGTCTTACGGTACCTTGTCTGAACAGCTCTGCTCTCCAGAACGGTCTGCTCATCACCTCATCCTGACCTGATTCCACAGGTCAGGATGTCCCTTACTGCTATGCCAGTGTTCTCTGTCTACTGTCCCTCCAGTCCTGTTCCTGACTCTTTGCCCTCATCACCCAGATCCTGTCCTTTTCTCTCTGTTTCCTGTGTGCAGATCTTGCATGAAAGACTCACCTTCCCTACCTCTGCCTCCTCAGCGCCCCCTACCTATCCCTGACACTGGGTCCTCCAGTCTCCTCCCACACTCCAAAAACATGCAAGAAGGTTAACTGGCTTGTAATAAAAAAATTCCAGTATGTGAATGTGAGATGGTTCTTAGTTCTAATGGTTCAAGGGTGGATTTGAATGATGTATAAACTTTTATATAACACATTTATGCAGTGTTATATACATACCAGGAAATAAATTAAACAAAATAGGGGATGTGAATGTAGGTTAAAAGCATGCTTACGCATTTGTTCTGGATTGCATTCAACTAAAGTAATGTTGCATATAGCAAGAGCACCTGTCAATGTACGGGTACTGAAGGTTTTACGCCAGAATTTTTTTAACCTTTATCTCTGAGACTCAGTGTGTGCGATTGTGGGAGCTGCTAAGCGAGTGTTGCATGTGATCAAAGTGTTGCATGTAAATTAAGTGTTAAGCAGCGTTAAAAACCTTAAGGCGTTTAAAACTCAAAAGGTGTTTGTGAGGAATTGCACTTGGGAGACTGTAAGTACCCAGTGTAAATATGAGTGCAAGTGGGTTTGCTGGTATCACTCAGTGTGTGTCTTGTCACATGTACGTGGTGTTGGAGCAGCAGTTCCATGCAGTATTTACATGTGAAAGATGTTGGTGGGTTTTCATCTTGGAACCTGAACTGCAGACTCTAAGGGGTGAACTAGCAGCACTGAGGGCAGCGGCAAACAAAGGGGAGGAAAGAAGGCTCAAAGAGCAACCACTGGCAGGGGCTAGTGGAGTGGGGGGAGGAGAAGGGGCAGTGGAGGCTAATGAGGGAGGAAGGTTTGTGACAGGAGGGGAAGTAGGGGACAGAAGGATAGGGGTCTGGTCCACAGCTTGTCCAAAACAGCAAATTCACATTTTAGCTGAAGATGCTGGGGAGGAAAGTTCTGAACTGGTGTGTATGGAGCAGGCTGACTCTCAGAGCACCGTGGTAGGCAGTGGTTCTAATACAGGTGGTGGGGGGAGTGCAAGGAAGGAAAGGCAGGTTCTAGTTATAGGGTATTCAATTATTAGAAAGGTGGATAGGGTAATCTGCCGTAAGGCTCCTACATGCCGAACAGTCTGCTGTCTGCCGGATGCTAGAGTTTGGCATGTGGAGGAGCGAGTGGACAGATTATTGGGAGGGGCTGGGGAAGACCCAGCGGTCTTGGTACACATAGGTACCAATGACAGGTACCAATGAGGTATTCTCAGAGATATTACCTGTGCCACGAGCAATGCTAAGAAGACAGCAGGAGCTTAGGGAGATTAATGCGTGGCTGAGAGATTGGTGTAGGGAGGAGGGTTTTTGGAGAACTAGGCTGATTTCTCAGTCGGCTACAGACTCTTTGCTGGGGATGGGCTGCACCTCAATGATGATGGTGCAGCTGTTTTTAGGGAGAAGATTGCTAGACGGTTGGAGGAGATTTTAAACTACGCATGGGGGGAGGGTTCAGTAAAAGATTTGGGGGAAGAAAGGTTAGATGAGAATGGGGAAAAGAAGGGTGGAGTAGATTTAGTTGGGGGTACTGTTAAGGATAGGGAGGACCACATGTCATATGTTCAATATGGTACCAGTATTAGATGTATGTTTGCAAATGCAAGGAGTCTGATTGGTAAAATGGGAGAGATGGAGGTGCTGGTGCTGGAGGGAAAATATGATGGCATGGCTGAATGAGTCGTATGACTGGGCAGTTAATATCAGCGGCTATACATTGTTTCAGAGGGACAGAGGCAATAGGAAAGGAGGAGGGGTATGTCTGTTTGTTAGGCAGGATTTAAAAGCTTATATAAAGGAGGAGGTTATGTTAGAGAATGAGGGGGCAGAAGTCTTATGGGTGGAATTCTTCACCAATTGTAAAGTGTCCAACAAATTAATTGTAGGGGTATGCTATAAACTCCCTATTGCAAGTGAGGAGGAGGAGGCTAAGCTCCTGAAGCAAATAGAAAAAGCTGCTAGTATGGGTAAAGTAATGATAATGGGGAATTTTAATTACCCAGATGACTGGAGCAACAGTACTGCCAGATCAGTAATGGGAATAAGTTTATAAACTTGTTGCATGACAATTTTATGGCACAAGTTGTTGAGGAGCCTACCAGAAAAAATTCTATTCTGGATCTAGTGATCTCAAATGACCCAGAACTTATAGAAAACATGCAAGTCATTGAACCCCTGGGTAATAGGGACCACAATGTTATATCATTTAATGTCTGGAGCTAAAAACAAATATATACTGGGGCAACAAAAACCATGAATTTTGGAAATGCTCATTTTAGTGCCTTGAGGGCTGCCCTTCAGGGTATTGATTGGGGCATTACATTTTCAGCTAAAACCATTTTTAAATTGATATTAAATCATTACTGTTCTCAATTTATTCTCTTAAAGGAAAACTGTACACCCAAAATGAATACTTGAGCAAAGAATAGTTTATATCAAATTAAGTGACATATTAAAGAATCTTTCCAAACTGGAATATATATTTAAGTAAATATTGCCCTTTTACATCTCTTGCCTTGAACCACCATTTCATGATGGTCTGTGTGCTGCCTCAGAGATCACCTGACCAGAAATATTTCAACTCTAATTCTAACAGGAAGAAGTGTTGAAACAAAAGACAGAACTCTTTTAAGCACATGCTACTAAAAAAGTATATTATTATGAAAATGGTTTATTTATATATGAGTTTTATTATGCATTGTCTTTTTTTGTTTGGGGGTATAGTGTGGCTTAATACAGACGTAAAGAAGTTAATAGGAAAGAAGAGAAAGGTATTTAAAATTTCCAAATCTGTTGGCACAAAAGCTGCATTTAATGTATATAAACACTGTAATAAATTATGTAAATCAGCAATCCGGAAGGCAAAGAAAGGAAATGAAGAGTTAATTGCGGCGCAGGGGAAAAGTAACCCTAAAAAGTTTTTAAAATATATTAATAGTAAAAAGTTGCAGTTTGAGAGTGTTGCTCCATTAAATAATGGTACCAGTATGGTTGTAACAGATACAGAAAAGGCAAATGTGCTAAATCAGTTATTTTCTTCAGTGTATACAAAAGAGGAGTCTGAGTTCCCAGGCTCAGTTCATAGCTGCACTAATGACTCAGCCCAATCTAGTCAGTGGCTGACTCAGGATATAATTTATAAAGCTTTAATAAAAATTAATGTAAACAAGGCTCCAGGGCCTGATGGTATACACCCACAGGTTCTAAGAGAGCTTAGTTCAGTTTTAGACCAGACCCTATTTCTGATTATCTCAGATTTGCTTTCATCTGGTATAGTGCCTATGGATTGGAGGAAAACTGATGTCATCCCAATATTTAAAAAGGGATTACGATCTTAGCCTGCCAATTATAGGCCAGTAAGTTTGACATCTGTGGTGGGCAAATTATTTGAAGGTTTGTTAAGGGATAACATTTTGTCCAAGTGAATGGCATTATGAGCAGCAATCAGCATGGCTTTATGAAGGATAGGTCATGTCAGACAAATTTGATTGCTTTTTATGATGAGGTAAGTAAGATGCTGGACAGTGGGGGGGGAGGCAGTAGATGTGATCTATTTGGATTTTGCCAAAGCAGTGGCGCAACTACCAGGGGTGCAATTGCACCAGGGCCCCAACCCCCTTGGGGCCCATCAGAGCCACGATAATGGTTATGGCAGGCAGTTATCTAGTGGGAAATTTTACAGCACACATGCCATCAACACTCGAAAGGAATGCCCATCCTGTACTGGGGCCCACCAGGGAGAAGTTACGCCACTGAGCCAAAACGTTTGATACCGTGCCCCACAAACGACTGCTTTCTAAACTAAGGTCTGTTGGTCTTAATTAAGTCATTTGCACATGAATAGGAAATTGGCTACAGGATCAGGTACAGAGGGTGGTTGTTAATGGTACGTTCTCTACTTGGAGTAAGGTTCTTTGTGGGGTCCCTCAGGGCTCGGTATCGGGTCCACTTTTATTTAACTTGTTCATTAACGACTTAGCGGAGGGTTTTGTAATGTATCAGTGTTTGCAGATGACCCAAAACTATCCAGCCCTATTAATTCCATCCATGATGTGGCATCCCTGCAACAGGATCTTGACAAATCAGCATTCTGGGCACCTTAGTGGCAAATGAGATTCAATATTGATAAATGTAAAGTCATGCATCTGGGATGTAAAAATATTGAAGCCACTTATACCCTTAATGGGACTGCACTGGGCAAATCCATTTTGGAAAAGTACCTTTGAGTCCTTGTAGATGATAAACTTGGCTGTAGCAAGAAATGCCAGTCAGCAGCATCAAGGGCAAATAAGGTCTTGAGCTGTATTAAAGGGGGCATAGAGTCACGGGAGGAGGGGGTCATTCTTCCACTTTATAGAGCACTTGTAAGGCCACATCTAGAATATGCTGTACAGTTTTGGTCTCCATCACTCAAACGGGACATTATTGTATTAGAGAGGGTACAGAGAAGGGCAACTAAGCTGGTAAAGGGTATGGAAAATCTTAGCTATGAGGAAAGACTTGCCAAATTGGGGATGTTCACGCTGGAAAAGAGGCGCTTAAGGGATGATATGATAAATATGTATAAATATATAAGGGGATGATATAATAATCTCTCTAATGCTTTATTCACCAGTAGGTCTTTCCAGCTGACAAGAGCTCACCCATTCCAATTAGAAGAAAAGAGGTTCCGCCTAAATATTAGGAAGGAGTTTTTTTTACAGTGAGAGCAGTGGAGATGTGGAATTCTCTCCCTGAATCGGTTGTACAGGCTGATGCATTAGATAGTTTTAAGAAGGGGTTGGATGGCTTTTTATGGGGAATACAGGGTTATGGAAGATAGCTCATAGTACAAGTTGATCCATGGACTAGGCCAGTTGTTGAGGGAAACCCGGTGTTTACTATGAAGGAATTTACATAGAACATATCTTTTATTTGGAATAAACATTTAGACACACTGGACTCCCAGAAACAACACAAATTATTAGCCCCCTTTCATGACACTTAATAGTGGGCTGAAGCCTCCCTTTTTAAGGAACCCATGTAGCAATCGATGGATCCGGAGTAAAAGAAACAAAAACTTGTCTTCTACCACCATTTGGAAAAACAGCCTACGCTATTCAAAAATCAAGTATCTTAAAATATCAGAATTAGACAACATCCTCTTATCTCTTCTTCTTTTTTTCTACATCCTATCCTTTCTTTCACATATTTTTGTGCTCTCTCCACTGTCTTATTTTGATTAGATTCCCTTTATGATTGACAAATCCTTATGCTCCTACAATTTGATCTCTTGGGGTTATTCAGGAAATACACATTGTAATGACAGGAGTACTGTTGGTACACTGTAAGGGTAGGGACAGACAGGGAGATTCGGGGAGACTCTGTCGCGTGGCGTTTTTAGCAGGCGACAATCTCCCCGAATTTCCTTCTCCCTGTCTGCCGCTAGTAAAAGGGACAAAGCGCCAGCGCCTGTACACACGCTGCGCGGCGATTCCCGGAATCGCCGGAAGTTTCCTCACGAGGTATCTTCGGGCGATTCCGGAAATCGCCGCACAGCGTGTGTACAGGCGCTGGCGCTTTCTCCCTTTTACTAGCGGCAGACAGGGAGAAGGAAATTCGGGGAGATTGTCACCTGCTAAAAACGCCAGGCGACAGAATCTCCCCGAATCTCCCTGTCTGTCCCTACCCTAAATGTGTTATAACTACATGTCTTGTTTAATCTGCCAATAACTCAATAGTTTTACTCTCAGTTTCTTACTTGTTTACTTTCACTTGCATTTCCAAGCACAAAAATGACCCTTTGCACATGTTGCACTGGGCAACGTCTCAACCAGCAAAAAGCCACTCCTGTTAATTTTAAGAGCCGAGTTTCTGGGTTAAAAAACAGGAAATTCAGCATTACTAGTAGAGAGAGCACAATGGCACTCTCTGCATTCACAATGCAGTCCCCCCAGAAACCAGTTCCTGCACCAGAACGTGCCTCAAGCAGCATGGGGCAGACAACCGCCCCTAGCTGGAATAGAAACAGAAGACCAAGAGAAAAGTTGCTAAAAATAGGGAATTTTATAACGTACTAAAACTTAACTTAAAGGCGAACAGCCCTTTTAATGCTGCAATTCAAGGGCCTTGCAGTAATGATGGTGGGCAGATTTTTTTCTGAGAATTTGGTATACTATGTTTTTGACAAAGGGGAATCACTGGTGACCTGTTTTATCATGTTTTTGTTTGTAGATCAACACAATAACCATGAGATGCCATTCTACGCAACCACTGCGTACTCTCCTAGGTACTGGGATTCTTCCAGACCTAAGCAGTGGACCAAGGCAGGGAAGCTCACTAGTATGGCAGGTAACTGGATATTAGTAGGCCCCTTAGCAAATCCATTTTAGGACCCCCCAGCATATCCAGAAGTTGTCCTTTTAAACCACTATATGTTAAAATTGCTCAGTAATTTAATGAATGAATGAATTAATTAATTAATTAATTAATTCTCATGGGCCCTCCATACCTCCTAGGGTCTGCATCCTCTTTAGTTACACCCCTGCAACTGGCATCATCCTTCACTGGTGACTATAATTGGCAAGGGGTGCAATGTTGCATAACTGTCCTACATATTCTTGTAACCATAGTAAAATTCTTGCTATACTGTAGCAATGATTTCATAGGACTGTATCCATGTTGAGTAATAAAGGGGCAATGTGCAAAGTTTCAGACAAAAATGCCTTGTTTTTACCCACAATGCAGCATTGAATTTCAGTGTTCATCTGCCTGCCACAATTGCGCCTGATGGTTTAAATAAAGGCAGTTTTGTACCAAACAACAATTCAGTAGTTATTCAGGCCCACCGAGCTTTCTGCACACAAGTAAGTGCAAAAACTGGGCACAAACCACCATATTTTTCGTAAATTTGCCTTGAGCTTTACAAAGACCAGCACTCATGAGTACAGAGCTGCTGGCATTCTGCAGAACTGTAGTGATAAGGGGTCTGCTGTCCCTACATACATGCTATTCAGATATCAAAAGTTAGGAGCCCTGTACCTATTAGTAAGGTAGTAAGGAGCCCTGTACCTATTGCCTGGCCGATAGCTCTTCATTGGAGTCCTTCCTTCATAGGGGGAGTCCAAGAAAAGGAACATGGCTAACCCTTTCTCTTTTATACAAACACTAACTTTAATCCACCCAATGGACATAACTTGACCTAACCTACTATTGTTATTATTATGTTGAATGGGCTGTTCTTAGTAACTTTCAGCTTCTCTTAATTTCATATTGCTTTTTAATTATTTACCTTCTTCTACCTTATTCCAGCTAGTTTATAACTCTGACTCTGTGTAATTTCTTTTACATATTTGATTCTATAGTTTGGCTGCACGGGTTAATTGAGTATTAGTGATGTGGAACCCCAACAAATTCACAGGTGGTCCCAAATTTGGAAGCACCAAGTAAGAATTGTAGGGCTATAAAGCAAATAAGCAAAGGTAATCATCCCATTATGGACATAAACTGGGCAGAATCCCACATGTATGCAGTCACTATTATTTGCTCTTTTTCTTGTATTTTTGTACTCTGCTCTGCTTTTTTAATCAGACTCCCATCATCCACTGCCGAGCTCTGCTATGGAAAGTTCTCATCTTTTGCGCAAGGAGTGCGAGTTTAAAAAAAACACACTGCTAATCTGTTTAGGGAGGGTTCTTGAGCATGTTTTGAGAACACACCTACCTGCCACTGAACTGGAAACTCCGAGGCACGAAGATCAGAGAAAAACAGATTTTGCAAAGTTGTTTTATAAGGTATAAGTTCAGATATTTTTTGCATTTAACACCACGGTTATTGAATGCATTCATACTATGTTACATTATAGCAGAATTGAGTTGATTTAATAAATTTCCCAGTGCACAGAGCATGGTGGTGATGTGGCACCCACATACAATTCTATATAGCAATCTGGTCTAGATTTGACTTTTCCTGAAAAAAAACAAACCCACATATAGTTTGTATTGTTTCTGATTCTAAATGCATGTACCAAGAAAGTTTAACTAGCATTCTTCCTTCTGTTGTTTATCTACAACTGTCTGGATCCCCTAACAGCTGGAGCCTGGAGGGAAAACAGAGAGTTGCAGTTCAGCTTCAGCAGGAGGGGTACAGGCTTGACAGCACACAAATTACCTTTTATACCTACTAAACTACAGCTACAATCATTTTTCTTTTGCCTTGCACCTGTTTTTTTTAAACAATTGTATTCTGCTTTTTCATATCTAATTGTTTTCATAGATTTTAGGCATGTCGTTTCAAATTACAGAAAAGCCTCCTTTCTAGACAAAATACCCCACATCGATAAATATTTAATATATTTTGGGCTAGTTTTACAGTAGGATAATGTTTTAACAATGTTTCTTTGCAATAGAAGATGATTAGAGGCAATGTTGTAAAAAGTGCAAACGTTTACTTTGATTACTATATCACAGGTGTCTGTGTTTTACATTGTAAGTATTGTCGCTATTTTTGCTGTGGTAACTTCCCAGTTTATACGTACCTAGTGTAGAGACTGAAGTGGAAATTCTGAGAAATCCAACTTCAGGGAATTCTGTGTGTAATACACTGGAGCAGACTTGATGCAGCCTGAGACCAGAGATCTAGGCACCAGACTTGACAAGCCTACCCCCTGTGGAGCATACACAGTATAGTTTGCCTACTGCACACTGCTTCATGAATAGGGTTTTCTCATTTTATATACAGGCAGCCATGGCCAACCCTGAATTTACCACCCTTAACAAGGGAGCATGAGTGCCTTCTTATAAATATGGTGTTAGAACCCATAAAAGAACTTGATGTGTGTATGAGAAATATGTGATGTTACCTGTTAATAAAATTTTCATGAACCACCTTACCCTTCATTTTTTCAATAACTGCATGAATAGAGAATTACAGTTCAGCTACACTGACACTTTCTCCACATTGTTAGGGCACATCTGAGAGAGAGGTTCATAAATGTAAAGGTGTTCTGTTTGAGATCAGCTAGATTTAGGCAAAACAGCCAAGAAAAGGTTATCATATTTTGTTTGTGTGAACTTTGGTGTGACTAAAGGCTCCTAGAGCCACACGTATGCACCCTCTCCCCATGTCATCACATTTCTCGCTGAGGGGGGGGGGGTGGTTGCCTGGGGACCTGGGCATTTGCATTTCCTACGGAGGCCAGGGCCTGAAGCTGACCTGTCAAGTCTACCAATTTTTCTGTGACTTTGCGGCTCTCTTTTTATTTGTGGTTTTTAATTTATTCAGCAGCTCTCCAGTCTTAGTTCAGCAATGTTTTTTGGATGATCCAATTTACCCTAGCAACCAAGCAATGCTTTGGAATGAGACATTGGGATATGAATAGAAGAGGGTCTGCCTATAGGGTTGCCACTGTTTCTGGAAAAAAAATACCGGCCTTCCTATATACAGTATTAATGTTTTTTGCTATTAATAACATTGGTATCAACCATCATTTTTACTGGCCAGGTGGCAACCCTATCTTCCCAGAAAGATAGTAATAGAAAGTAGCAATTTGTGAGCATTTATTTTTTTTGTATTTTAGTGACCCCCATTTGAAAACTAAAAAAAGGCAGAAGAAGAAAGCAAATAATAAAAAAAACTATTAAAAAAAGAAAAAGAATAAAATGAAAACCAGTTGAAAAGTTGCTTAGAATTCTATAATATGCCAAAAGTTAGCCTAAGGCTAAGGCCAGACAGGGAGATTCGGGGGAGATCTGTCGCCTGGCGACTTCTCGCCGCGAGTTCTTGCCCCCGAATCTCCCCGAACAGCTAGGCACCGCTGCGCACCAGCGAGGCTTAAAAACGCCTGCGCTTATTCACACGGAGCGGCACGATTTTTTAAATCGCTCAAAATTGCCTCGCCATGTTTGTGAATCTAACACTCTCAGTGGTGTAACTACTGGGGGAGCAGGGGGTGCAGTTGCACCGGGGCTTTTTTTTTTTGTGCTGGCTGGACAGGCTGCCTTTTTTTGTGCTGGCTGGGCATCCACCTGGCTGGGCGGGCTCCCTCTTCCCCATCCAATCCACTTTGCACCACCCGCCCCAGCCATTGAAGTGGAAGTAGCAGAAGAGGGAAAGGAAGCCCCGCCTACTGCAGTTTGTGTTTGCAGAAACAGGAGGATCAGAGCACGCTAGTTGACGCTCTCATCCATCCTGATAACTCACCACCTCCTCAGTAACTAAAGCTGGCCATAGACGTAACAATTATGATCTTTCTCGGAAAAGATCTTTCCAAGAAAGATCGTTCGTTTCAACACACACGTGTAGAGCTGAATCGTCAAATATACAGGTAGAAACAATATAATTCTACTTGTATCTGACGATTCAGTACTAACAATGGGCGATGCTCAGGGTGCTTTCAAAGGCATCCGATCAAAATTTTCCGTCCAGCCCGATCAACCAGTCGACCGATATCTTAATCTTCTGACGATGTTGGTCGGCTCATTTCCCACCATACACGCACCGAATATCGTACGAAAATTTGTTTCGTACGATATTATCTGTGCGTCTATGGTAGGGTTGCCACCTTTTCTTTAAAAAAAAACCGGCCTTCCTATATATTTAGCTTTATTTCCTATTAATAACATATGGATCAGCCATCAAAAATACTGGTCAGGCCGGTAAAATACTGGCCAGGTGGCAACCCTAGTCTATGGCCACCTTAAGGCCCCCACAATATGGGAGGGTGGTGGGGAGTGAAATCTTCAAGGGCCCCATGGAATATGCAGGCGGCTCTGTCTGCATGCCTGCCTCACGGACCAAGCAGCAGCTTGGGCAGATAAAGCCCATACAGTGAGTAACCAATCTTTTGAAAAGGTAACGGTGATTTAATTTTTTCCCCAGCATTTGCTCCTAATTTAAATTATGTTGTTAAAAATCCCTAAAAAGCTATGATTGCCCACTGTAAGGACCACCTAAAGGTGCAGACCATTTTAAAGGGGTGGTACACCTTTAAGGTAATGTATTATGTTTTATAACTGCCAATTCTAAACAACGTTTTGACTGGTTTTCATTATTTTTTGTAGTTTTTTTTAGTTATTTGCCTTTTTCTTCTGACTCTGCAGCTTTCAAATGGGTGTCGCTGACCCCTTCTAAAAAGAAAATGCTCTGTAAGGGGTTGGAGAGCAATCAGTCAATTCAAATTTTAGTTCAATGCTTCCTCCTGTGTCTAGTGCTCGCTCTCCATATAGGCCACACCAGCAGACCTTCGTATATAATTCAAATTTGTAGTAGGATGGAGCACGCAATTCGCAGAATTGTACTGCAACAAACTTTTATTGTATCACAACATGTTTCGGACCAGCATGGATCCTTTTTCAAGTGAATTTTCAAACACACAAAACAACACCTTTATTCCTAAACATGGCTCCACCTCTCAAACCAATCAATTAGTGTTCATTCCCATCTTAGTGAAGTTTACAATTCATGGTCTTAAAAACCACTTTAAAACGATTTGCCCAGTGACATATATCTAAAAGTAGAAAAAACATATGTATATTTAAAATTAGAAAAAGCAGTGTATAATTTAACTCCCACAATTTTAAATGCCATATTTCAAACCATAATCCATCCATTTATGCTTACACTAACATTATCAGCATGTGGTATAAGGAGGGTTAAAAATATTTAGTTTATGCTTACACCAACTAGCCTCACCTCATACGCAAAGGTTAAAAGTATTTGCCAATTTTTGCTACTTAAACATTTTTTCCAAATTGGTCACTCTGTTATCTCTTACCCAGTATCTCTTAATCAGTGATAACAGAAGCAACAAATTCGATACTTTAGGCTTCAAGTTAGCAGTTAATTAAACCTAGTATCATATTGTAGCAAACCATTAAAAACAATGTTACCAATTTCATTGGACAAAGGTACTTGAAAAATAGGCACTACTCATTTAGAGTCTACCTAACCATTTACTGATCTAAGACATCTTATATTTAACAGAAGCCATATGCTTCAACATTCAAATTATATTAGCCATTCTACATACTACAGAGTATACCTTACTCTGCCCCTTGGTCAACTCCTGAGATTGCTGTCACATGTATCTGTAAAGGGAGAGAATAACTATCACTAGCCTTTATAGGAAGCATTCTGTAACATACTAAAAGTTAACTTAAAGGTGAACACCCCTTTAAGGTATCCTTATATACACGCTGAGGTTAATAAGCAGCCAAAGAACTTACAAACTCTGTTTGTAATTGTTTGAGTTTGTCTATTTGCAGAGAGATAAATTGTGTAACAAAGTAAATCTTCACCCTACTACATGCTCTCCCAACCCAGTAATGCTGTATTCCAACCCAATGCGTGGGGGGGGGGGCAGTTTTGAATTTCTGTACCAGCCAGGGCCCTTAGGGGTCTAGTTACGCCACTGAACACTCTTGGTTACTCTTGGCCACCTTTTCTGGAAAATAATACCGGCCTTCCTATATATTTCTTATTTCCTTATTAATAACATTGGATCAACTGGGGTTGCCACCTGGCCAGTGTTTTTGAGGGTTGCTCCCAATGTTATTAGCCTGGCAACTAGGGTTGCCACCTGGCTGGTATTTTACCGGCCTGGCCAGTATTTTTGATGGTTGATCCCAATGTTATTAATAGGAACAAAAGATAAATGCATAGGAAGGCCGATATTTTTTTCAAAACAAGGTGGCAACCCTACTGGCAAGATCAACCCACATTTTTACCGACCAGGCCAGTAAAATACCAGCCAGGTGGCAACGCTTGTTACCAATCATAACTTTTTAAATTAAAAAATGGCATTCTATTTATTTGTCAGAACTGTGCAGCTGATTCATTGGGAGAACTAGCATTTGTGATATTTTTTGTTTATATACATCTTCATTTAATTTACAAAGTAGGCTTGGTAGAACAGCTTATACACTGGCAGGAAAAGAATCAGACTGTTCATCCACAAAGCAGCATTTTATTGCATACTGGTAAATCCAAAATGTTTGCGTGTTTACATTGTAAACGCTCACATAAGCTTAGTGCGAACTCCACTAACTTGCTGCCGGCAGCTGATGATGTCACTTCATTAGAATGTTTTCATAGGTAGTTGGCGGAAATGTCTGTGAAAGGTAACTTGAATGAGACACAGTACCTTGCTACCGGCTTTAACTGAGGTCATTCCATTTGGATTTTGTGATTGGTGGCAGTGTGAAGGCAAGACGATGAGGTTGGGAATTAGGCCCATCCTTGTGCCATGCGCCTGCAAAACTAGTCAGCTGGTGAGAGAGGGTTATTCTGTAAGGCCGGGCTGCCTGGCAGTTTAGGCGCGTCCGTACAAGGTGAGTTATCTGGCGTACATTACCTTCTGTATACGATTCTCTGGCTGCGCTCTCTCAGTATACCCACGCTTATTGGGGAACTACTTAAACTTTTTTGTTTCATGAGATATTTCCTTTTGTGTACATTGTTCATGTTGTTGCTTGTTTACCTTTTGACATGGAAACTGTTCAGCGCCAGGTCCAGAAATTCCTGTATCTACGTTGAGTGTTCTAGTTTTGCAACCTCTGGAGTCTGCAGAGCAGAGTGAATGAAGTAAATGTAGTATGGACAGGATTCTGAGTGTGCGGTGTTTCCTTTGGCCGTTCTGCTACCTCCTCAAGCAAATGCGGCCTGGGCAGTTTGTGGAACTGGAGCAGAATGTATTCTGCCTGAAAAATAAATACTACAAAACGATGACGTATAAATAGCACGAGTTATGACAAAAATGGTCACAGAGCATTTGTAAAAACATACAGAGGATACAGGATAAAAACTGCAGTATTGCTATTTATAGAGACCTCTCACATCCGTCCTTGTTCCAGAAATCCCTAAGTTGCTATTTATTTAAGGAGTGCTTCAACTTTCAGTTAACTTCTCATATGTTCTAGAACAGGGGTCACCGACCTCTTTTGGTTTGGGGACCAGTGTGGAGGCAAACATTTTTTCAAGGACCAAGGGGAGTCTGGCCCAATTTGGGGCACTGGTGTCCAAATCGTCGTGCCTTGTTAATTGCGGCCTATTTCAGGACTGTCCCCGGGCAGGCAGTTGGGGACCCCTGTTTTTTTAATTCATTATTTCCCTTCCTTTTCTACATCTTTACAGCATTCACTGACCCCAGCAGCCAAAACACTATTGCTCTGTGCACTGACGGTTTTACTATTATTGTTGTTTTATAACCTATTTCCCTGTTCTGTCCCCTGCATATTGATAATACAGCCACTCATTCAAACCACTGCCTGGTGTAAACAAGATCCTAGCAACCAGATAGCCAATGACCTTCTAAACTGGAGAGCTGCTGAACAAAATGCTAAGTAACTGAGACTATTAAAAAAATCCCAATTGCAAATTACTAAAAGTTAATTCAAAGACAAACAACCCCTCAAAAACCTATTTACAAATGCAAGTACACCACAAAAATGCTATTATTTTAGTTGCTTATACCTGAAAGGGATACTGTCATGGGAAACAGTTAATAGTGCTACTCCAGCAGACTTCTGCATTGGAATCCATTTCTCAAAAGAACAAACAGATTTTCAATTAACAATTTTGAAATCTGATATGGGGATAGACATTTTGTCAATTTCACAGCTGCCCCTGGTCATGTGACTTGTGCCAGCACTTTAGGAGGGAACTGCTTTCTGGCAGGCTGTTTTTCCTTCTCAATGTAACTGAAGGAGTCTCAGTGGGACCTGGGTTTTTACTATTGAGTGCTGTTCTTAGATCTACCAGGCAGCTGTTATCTTGTGTTAGGGAGCTGTTACCTTCCCATTGTACTGTTTTAGGCTGCTGGGGGGGAGGGAGGAGTTGATATCACTCCAATTTGCAGTACTGCAGTAGAGAGTAACTGAAGTTTATCAGAGCACAAGTCACATGACTTTGGGCAGCTGGGAAATTGACAATATTGCTAGCACCATGTCCGATTTCAGTGCAGAATTCTGCTAGAGCAGCACAATTAACCAATGCATTTTGGAAAAAATTTTTTTTCCCATGACGGTATCCCTTTCACATGCAACAGACTTGAATTGAGTGAATCACATCATCCTAATCATGGCTTGCATGTGTTTTATAAAAGTGTAAGCAAGTTAGAGACACATTGGTAAATTGCAAGCCAGATGAAGTACATGGGTACATGCCCCTGGTCACACTGGAATTCTGAATAAACTTTTTGCATTGTAGATGCATATATGCATGGTATCATTATTTCTATTTTTATAGAATATACAATTACTGTGGTAACTGTTTCGTGACATACAGTGGGTGTTTCCATGCATGAAAAATGGTGGTTTTACAAAGCTTTAAATTCAACAGTGTCCAGTGACATTCATAACATGCAGCTCATGCCAGTTTTGTTTATAGTCCTAACAGAGAGGTAGTCTTTAATTTACGTAAGCCACCAATAATGTGTTTGCATGATGACTCCTCACAGCAACATTCTTAATAACAGCCAGTGATTATTATTCTTAACAGGCATAGTACATACAGAACCACCTTAGGCCCTTATATCATCCTCTGTATAGCAGGTATGCAATAGTTCACAACAGTCTAGCCCAAGTCCATTTTAAAACATTCCCACCATATGTGCATTTTAAAACATTCCCACAACAGGAGTGCCATTAGTAATTGTTCTATTCACGTAGTGCACACTCGTATGATTATTGTTAATGGTGTACAGAGGTTTAATATGCTAAATTTGGCAAAACTCTGTTCTATGGTTGTGTATGCATACTGTTTTTTTAAAACACCAGTTAACACATTTAGGCATAGCTAAATGTATCAATATAAACTTGTGAAAGGCATTAGGCATTGCATGCAAGAATTTCCATTCAAATGCATAAGCATTGCATGGCAAAAAGGTCTGTTTTCCTTAATGGATTATGTAAATGTAGAATGTAGCTTAACTAGTTTGTGGGGCAGTGCCGTAGAAGTCATTCGTGTCTGTCTCTTGTTGCTCATCCTTTCTTGTTGTAGAGATCTTATAGATAATTGTTCAGGGAAAGAGGCTGCTGAGAGCAGATGGTCTAAAATATTTGTTTGACATATTAAATAGCAGTCTTTTCTAAATTGAATTCATTTGTTAGATCTATTTTTTAAACATAAAATTTTAAAGGTGAAATAATATTTTCTCACTTTTGTTTCCCTAATACAGAGATGTAATCCATTAATTCCTTCTGCGATTTTACTGAACATATATTTTCTAAGGATGCTGAAGGGTCTGAGTGAACATTTTTCCATAATAACCTGACATTTTGCCACACGCGGCCCAGTTCACCAGAAAACAGATGCCATATTTTTGCCATTCAAATCAAAATGCCATCTTCGGGAGTCAAGAAAGAGCCTGAGAATTCCAAATGCCTTTTGTCTCCAGAAAAAGTCAAAGGCAAAGGACCCATAGGCCCCTTATTCCAACATAAAGCTGAGAAGATCATAATTACACGAAGTGACAGCGTACCAGATGAGAATGTACTGAAAATCACCATTACAGAAACGACCATTATTGAGTCGGATCTGGGGGTCTTCAATACTCGAGCCCTTAGCTACCTCATATTGTGGTTTTTCTTTAGCTTCTGTACATTATTCCTTAATAAATACATACTTACTTTACTTGAAGGAGAACCAAGCATGTTAGGTAAAAATCAAGCCTTATCTTTTCTTTATTCCCTGGTATTCTGATCATTTAGGTGTTTGGGCCAAACAGAGAAAAGCAGAAAACAAGGTCATACATGTGTAGGGTTGCCACCTGGCCAGTATTTTACCGGCCTGACCGGTATTTTTGATGGCTGATCCCAATGTTATTAATAGGAAATAAAGCTAAATATATAGGAAGGCCGTTTTTTTTTTAAAGAAAAGGTGGCAACCCTATACATGTGTAAGGTCCCTTGTATGGCATCAGTGGGCTTATTGGTCAGAGTATTGTATAGGTTGGCGTGTATGGCCACCCGTAGACAGTAAACACAATGTTAGGAGAGCTGTCTTCAGTTTTGTTAGATGTTGAATGCATAAAACAGAGGTTTGGGCAGGCAGCAAAATTGTACTTTTGTAGTTGCCCAGAAGCAGACATGCTGAAATATTCATTTAACCTCAAACTCTGTTTTCTATCCTATTGTGGTCAATCAGATTAATTTGTTCTAAAACGATTCATCCACTTAAACAACATTCTGTCCAAAGTCGCATGATAAAATCAGCAAAGGCAAAACACACCTATTCATAATAGAACTCCACCTATCTTAGAAAATGGCAGAAATCTAACTACAATTTTGATATGTTCGATGTTCTTAATTTTAGGTGCTGTCCAAATGCTGACGACAACTTTTATTGGCAGTATAAAGATGTTCATTCCATGTTGTCTATACCAGCATAAAACAAGGCTCAATTACCCTTCAAATTTCCTCATGATAATGCTGTTTGTGGGACTAATGAGGTAATTGTTCTTTTAAACAAATTCCTTGAAAGCACAGTACTTGGCACATTTTTTTTTAACCTGTGTGAACGATGCATGTTTTATGATATTTGAGACAGTTTATATTATTTTGGAATGCTATTTCTTTGAATCAAACGGGGCTATATCTGAACCTGCATATAATTGCAGGCCAAGAAACAGCCCCATGTGGCATTAGCCTTAATAAGAGAACCTTTTAAGCTTGTCGGTCATGGGCTGCATGAGTAAAAAAAAAGAAAAAACACAAAAAGAAAAACATTTTCTTGTGTAGTCACAAAATTCCCTACAACCTTCATGTTTATGACATTTTATTTTTATACGGTCTGGTACTGAGATTTCTTTTACAATCCAGTATTGCTACTGTACAGTGTTTATAGCTGCTCAGGAGCCTGACAGAACTACCAGAAATAGATTAGTAGTTACTGTTCTTTACAACAACAAAAAATTAAAAATGTTTATTATTTAATCACATGCAAATTCCAATTTGTTGGTGACTACAGTGTGACCTTTCTCACGGGCCTGTGTATCACACACACGCGCACAAAAAGCTTGTCACAGAATGTTAACAAGTTAAAAAAAAAAAAATATATATATATATATTTAAGAGGACAGAAAAAATGATTTTCACACAAATATGAAGCATTTTAAACAGTTATAGAAAGGGATACATAAATTCTTTAAGAGAAGGCCAGCTAAATCTGGTTTTTATATGTAGGGCAGCACAGTGCCACAGTTATTTGCAAGTCTAGCTTGCAGCAAAAAGGGTGTTTTCCCATGGAGAGGTTGTCTTTTGGGGGCCCTGAGTAATAAAATGTAACAATACATTTGTAGTCTTACAGAAAATTAGTTTTTTGTTGGGGGTCAGTGCCGCCCATTTAAAAGCTGGAAAACGTCAGAAGTTAAAGGCAAATAATTTAAAACTATAAAAAATAAATAATGAAGACTATTGAAAAGTTACTAAGAATTGGCCAGTCTACAACACACTAAAAGTTAACTTAAAAGTGAACCACCCCTTTAACTGACCTCTGATTAAATTGATTATAGTGAAGGGACTTTTGTATGATCCAATGAGACAGATACTAATAAGAATGGTGTATAATCTCTAAAGCACTGCAGAATATGTAATCACTATATGATTAAAGGAAAATAATTGCAACATTCTTATTAAATATTTCCATATTCTATAGCAAAGCTTTATTAACTCTATTAATACATGGAGAAGGCGCAGCTGATCAACCAGTGAAAACAGCCTGTGTGTCCATAGCCTTGGGGTTTTATTAAACGTCTGACACAGAAAGCGTTTCAATTGCTTTTGAACTCCTGAACAAACTAATCTTCCTCACTATAAAAACATTTTAATGGATGTTTTAATTTGCTTGGGTAAGTGTATTTACAGTACAAAGTCAAAAATACAGTACCTTACAATATTACGTGGCTCATAAATCTATATCTGGGTTTGTGTTTTGCAGTTAAGGGAAAGATGTGTTTCAATTTCATTGTAGCCAATAATTTCGTTCAACATCGTTATCCTTATTGCTGCTATAAAAATCCTTTTTTTTTTTTCAGGTTTGTGACTGTAGTTCTGGGGTTAATTAGCCTTAAAAATGTAGCAGTTTCTTTTGCTGAAACTGTTAAAAGCTCTGCTCCAATATTTACAGTTATAATGTCCAGGCTCATATTGGGAGAGTACACTGGTAAGTTACTTTTCTTTGCTATATTTCTTGCTGCAAATATACCACAGCATTCAAGTTCAACTAAAATTCTATTGCTATATTACTATTATTTTGTAAAGCAGTATAATATGGCCCACTCTAGTCACTTCTAGCAAATATTTAAACTGGCTGTATATGGGCTGATGTAAGCTGCAGACTTGGTCATATCATAGTCGATAGGCGATTGTTCATTTTATTGGGCCAAACCAAAGACTTCAAGCACCCACTGCTGACCAGAAGAAGGAAGGGAGTCTTTCCATCTTCTCGTAATCCTTTTTTTGGCTACAAAGGCACATTTATTGAAAAATAAACTCTGGTGGAATGCAAGTAGGTCCTTCCACCCCACCCCAACAGGCAGACCTTTGTATTTCTAGGGAGTTGCACCTCTAAAATTGCGTCCAGCGTGTTTAGTATCCGTGCCCAAAATGGCATTATAGATGGGCAATCCCACAACATGTGTACCAGAGATGCTTGGTCACTATGACATCTAGGACATTCAGAGGAAGCTGAGGGAAAATGCTATGTAGCCTTGCAGTGTAATAATTTGCCCTGTGTATACAATATAGTTGTATAGGTCTGTCTCTGTAGCTCAAGGAGACAGACCGGGGAGAGGCTAACATTTCATCGCATTCTTCATCCTCTAACTGACCCATATAACCTTCCCATTTAGTTCTGTGAGAGTGACCGACAATGGTTAGTTGCAGTGAGGATAATATATTTTGGAAAGAGTGGTTTTGGCAAGGCAGGTGTAGCAATGTAAACTGTACCCACAGTAGCAAGTAGTTGAGGGTCTAACTGTCTCTGGGGTCTTTAACTGTGGCATAGCAGATATAGTAGCAAATTGTGCCTATAGTAGCTGTGGGTATAATAGTCTCTGGAAATAGTGTGACTGTGTAATAGCTGGTATAGTAGCCATGTGGAATCTATAGTAGTAGTTGGAGTAATGGCTTCTGTGTCCTAAGCTTTGGAGTAAACTACAGTAACAATGAGATCATGCCGGCTGGGAAGGGACTGTAGTCTTTTCTATATTGTTTAAAATTATTTTGAAGAGGCTAAGGAATGTAGTAGAAGTGATAATTAGTGTTCTATTTTCTGTTAACCTTTAATAGGTATGATGGTGAACCTGTCTTTGCTTCCAGTCATGGCTGGATTGGCTCTTTGCACAGCAACAGAACTCAGTTTCAACATAGTGGGCTTCTCCGCTGCATTGTCAACAAACATCATGGACTGGTGAGATGACTGTATTTGCCCCTGCTTTGGGATGAACAATGACTAGCCCAGTGTTTTTGTGTGTGTAATGTTTGGTAAATTGGCGTTATCGTTAATCCC
Source organism: Xenopus borealis (assembly GCA_024363595.1). Lineage (NCBI taxonomy): Eukaryota > Metazoa > Chordata > Amphibia > Anura > Pipidae > Xenopus > Xenopus borealis. Next base: position 94,443,234 of record CM044443.1, read on the forward strand.
TCAGGGGTAGGAACATGTATTTGTGATGTACTGACATTATACTTTTTCAGTTGGGCATAGTGTTGCCACCCAGCCGGTATTTTACCAGCCTAGCCTGTAAAACACCTGCCAGGGTCGGGGCCAGTATAACAAATTTACCAGCAATCCAGCTGCCTGTAAATTTGCAATACCCTTAACAAGACCCCCTTGGCCTCCCCCTAATTTCCCAAGTACTTAGTGGAAAACTATTCCCCCAAAATGAATACTTGAGCAACAGATAGTTTATATCAAATTAAGTGGCATATTAAATAATCTTACCAAACTGGTATATATTTAAATATTGCCCTTTTATGTCTCTTGCCTTAAACCACCATTTCATGGTCTGTGTGCTGCCTCAGAGATCACCTGACCAGAAATATTTCACTTTAACAGGAAGAAGTGTGGAAGCTAAACACAGAACTCTGTCAGTTAATTGGCTCATGTGGCCTAACTTTATAGTTTGTTTGTTATGTTTGTGTCCACCGTTGAATCATACTATCTCAGGAGGCTGTCCTTATTTTTTAAAATGGCCATTTTCTATTTATGATTTCCCAATGGCACATGCTATTAAAAAAGTATATTATTATGAAAATGGACTATTTACATGAAGCAGGGTTTTACATATGAGTTGTTTTATGCAATATATTTTTGTAAAGACTTACATTGTTCGGGGTGGACAGTTTTCCTTTAACTTTGCTTCCTCCTTCTTGCGATCTGTGCGATGAGGCCCACCCCTTTTATGTCATTGCCCTGCACCTTTTATGTCATGGCACCGCCCCTTTTGTTCCTGCCCCTCACCTGCCAGTAAAAATTTTAATAAAAAAGGTGGCAACCCTAGTTGGGCACATAAGCACTTCTTTATTCTAACTTCAAGTACAGGAAAACCGTTATCTCTGTATCCTTTAATATCACACCAAGTACCTCTTCTGCCAGTAAAGGAAATGGGTTTTCACCACTGCCGTTTTACCCTTTTTCCTCACGGACAGGAGCACCCTTTTTAACACTCTGCTTCTCAATCGTATCTATCTTTCTTCAGTAACAAAAATAGTTCTTCAGCCTTTCCATTTAATAATTTATCCCACTTAGGAAATATACTTAACTAGACATTAAGCCCGTTAAATTAACGGGCGCTAGAACATATGTAGTCAAACATTTATAAAAAACAGAATTGTTCTAGGCGAATTTTCGCCTGTGCTGCGCAAATTCACTAACGTGCGAATTTACGCTCTGGTCGGCGAACGGTTACGTATTTACGTTTTTCAGACTATCACCCACAATGGTAAAACATGCCACAGCGTAAGGGTGCGAAGTTGTGTGTCTATCTACTTCGCTAGCATAAATTCGCCAGAGGCGGTCCGTGGGGCACATCTGCAGTAGCGCAATTCCACGCACACAAGGACTGGATGCAGAGACACTTGAACTTTACATTAATCCCGTTACATTAACGGGCGCTAGAACATATGTAGTCAAACATTTATAAAAACAGAATTGTTGTAGGCAAATTTTCGCCTGCGCTACGCAAATTCACGAACGTGCGAATTTACACTCTGGTTGGCGAACGGTAACGTATTTACGTTTTTCAGACTATCACCCACAATGCTAAAACACACCACAGCGTAAGGGTGCGAAGTTGCGCGTCTATCTACTTTGCTAGCATAAATGATCACTCAATGGGAATTGAACACTAAAAGCACTGGTCAGAGGCATTTACCTTATACACTTCACCACAGGCTTCCATTGCCTCTATTCTAAGTACTGGTACTGATAGCATTAGCTAGTGATTGGTGTCCTCTAGTGGCCAAAACTGGTAAATTCGGTCTGTCGGCACATGTAGCGAATTCCACGGACACAGGGACTGGACGCAGAGACACTTCAACTTTATTATATAGCAGGGGTGTCCAAACTTGGCCCTCCAGCTGTTAAGGAACTACAAGTACTACAATGCAATGAAGGAGTCTGACAGTCACAGTCAGGCAAATGCATTGTGGGACTTGTAGTTCCTTAACAGCTGGAGGGCCAAGTTTGGACACCCCTGCTATATAGGATATGTAATTGTGCCTTCCTTATTGGCAGTGGTAGGCAACCTGCGGCTCTTTATCCTGCTTGCTGCAGCTCTGTCTTGCTGTTTTGCCTGTCGTGTTGTTTATACAGCCCTTGCACTTGCTGGCGGCTTCTTTAGTGTGCGAAGGTTAGCTTTCCGTGGTCGCACAGCCAGGAAGCTGCCAGCAGGTGCAATGGCTGTACAGATGTCCCAGGAGTGACAGGCAAGACCGAGCCGGAGCAAGACTCAAGACGAGAGGGAAGCCTCCAGAGTCCAGCTGCAGCAGGTGTGAGGTCTATAGATATGGATATGATACATATTTTAAGGATGTCTATAGTCCTCTCTTTTAAAGGGAAACTATAGCCCCCAAACAATATAGGTCGCTATAAAAAGATATTGCTTAAAAAATTCATATGTAAAACCCTGCTTCATGTAAATAAACCATTTTTATAATAATATACTTTTTTAGTAGCATGTGCCACTGGGTAATCATAAATAGAAAATGGCCATTTTAAAAAATGACAGCCTCCTGGGATACTAGGATTCAACGGTGCACACAAACATACCAAACAAACTATAAAGTTAGGTCACATGAGCCAATTAACAGACAGAGTTGTGTCTTTTGCTTCCACACTTCTTCCTGTTACAGTTAGAGTTGAAATATTTCTGGTCAGGTGATCTCTGAGGCAGCACACAGACCATCACAAATGGTGGTTCAAGGCAAGATCTGAAAAAGGTCAATATTTACTTAAATATACATACCAGTTTGGTAAGCTTCTTTAATATGCCACTTAATATGATGCAAACTATCTGTTGATCAAGTATTCATTTTGGGGAAATAGTTTTCCTTTTAAACAGATGAAAACACTAGCATTTAAAGGGATACTGTCATGGGAAAAATTTTTTTCCCCAAAATGCATCAGTTAATAGTGCTGCTCCAGAATAATTCTGCATTAAAATCCATTTCTCAAAAGAGCAAACAGATTTTTTTTATATTTCATTTTGATATCTGACATGGGGCTAGACATTTTGTCAATTTCCCAGCTGCCCCGGTCATGTGACTTGTGCTCTGATAAACATTGAGAAGGATAAACAACAGCCTGCCAGAAAGCAGTTCCTTCCTAATGTGCTGGCACAAGTCACATGACTTGGGGCAGCTGGGAAATTGACAAAATGGCTAGCCCCATGTCAGATTTCAAAACTGAATATAAAAAAATCTGTTTGCTCTTTTGCGAAATGTCCCATGACAGGATTCCTTTAATAGGGCTATTCAGTGTTTAATGTATTTCAAAGTAGGCCTACACATGTACACTGTTCTTCTGTGTGTTGTATTCTGTTGTTGGAAAAGTTAAAATTAAAAAAAGGTTAACACTTTTAAACATTTAAAAGCTGTGTTATGTTTTGCGGCTCCAGACTATTTTTCTTTAGTGGAAGAGGGGGCAAAATGGTTCTTTTGATAGTAAAGGTTGCTGACCCCTGCTTATTGGGGTCCATTTACAGCCATTTTTGAACTGCTGTGAGTGCAGTATTTCAAATATAGATTCAAGTGCTTCTATTTTTTTTAAAAAGCTACATGCGCTCTATTATCATGTATAATCACGTACATTTTTTTTTATAATTGTAGTGTTACTGTGCCTGTTCATGGTTTAACAAATGAGGAAATGGTTAGAATATTAATCAAATGTAAAAACACTTTTGTATCCATTTAGCTTGCAGAATGTCTTTTCAAAGAAACTTCTTAGCGGTGATAAATACAGATTTTCGTAAGTATATCTTCTTATTTAAAAATGCAAATATGAATGCAGCTATAAACTACTTTAGAACTACTTCAAGAAGACTTGCAAAAGTTTTTGTTTTCATAATATTTATAAATACTAAGATATTTTAAATAAATTTTTTCCTTTGATGGATTAAAATTTAACCCATTGGAAGACCAAAACTTCACTTTTCGTCCCCAGATTCGCTAGTTACGTTCCAGATTTTTCATTGTGATTTATAGATTAGGATGACTCAAAATTATAAAATTTGGGGGGCCCACATAGAGTTTCTGGTTTGGCCCACCTTATTCTAGAATTATCTTTACGGTTTATCATAAAATACACACTTTAATGGCTGATACTTTATGAAAATGATGGTCAGTATTTGTGAATATTTTAAAATAAATGTTTTTGTTAAGAATTTGTAAAAATTAATTAAAATGTATATATTTAAACTGGACTTTAGAATTACTTACCAATTGGATGTATAGTATTTTCTCTGAGCTATATTTCTTTCTTTTGTATGGCCAGGCCAGCTGAACTCCAGTTCTACACCAGTGCTGCAGCAGTGATTATGTTAATTCCAGCATGGATTTTTATGATGGTTCGTAAAGTAAATATTTTCCTCTTCAGACAACTATGCATTACTGGTAAAAATTGATACCATTTTTGTTAGGTAAAGTTTAAAGGTTACTGCCATCAAAATAAAAAGGCTTTTAACTGATCTTGTAAGAGTTCAAAAAGGTGGCCATACACAGAGAGATCCGCTCATTTGGAGATGTCTCCAAACAAGCAGATCTCTCTCTGATATGCTATCGGGCTGATCCGTTTGTGGGCCCTAGGGCCCAACGATCGGATCAGAATGATGCTGATACAGGCGGTCGGATCACGGGACCGCATCAACGAACAGATGCGGCCGCGATCCAACAGGATTTTTAATCTTTCCCGATCGACATCTGCCCGACCTTCGGATTGCCTAGAAAGTAGCTAGAAGGAGCTTCATGTGAGGTAGAGCTACCCTTTCATTTTATAATTATTGGAAGGACCTCTTATTTACAAAAATAATTTAAGCTGCATTCAGAGTACAATGTTGTGTGGTGCGAGTATTCATTTGAATTACCAAATAATAAAGTAACTGGCAACTATGGGAGGTATATGACTTCCAGCATCAAACAAAAAATTGTATGCCATTTAAAATAGAAAACTTGGATTTGATTACATTTTTGGGCATAAAGTAAATTATAAGAATCACTGGGTTGAGTAACTCCTAGAGGGTATAACTTAATAACTATATTTTATTGGTTACCCATTATAAGGAGGAGAACTATATACATACTTAGAAACTGAATGGAGCTTACTTATTTTTATAAAGTATGCATTCTTACAATTATTAGAAATTCCAGACTTAAAGCAACAGCTTTCATTTTGTAAAATGACAATCTCTTGACTGTCTTCTGTCTTCTTTTACATATAGGATATGCCATTGACTGGAAAAAGTGGAAAGTCATTTCATTACAACTGGGATATCATTGTTTTGCTACTTATTGATGGAGTTTTGTTTCATCTACAAAGTGTCACAGCATATGCGCTCATGGGAAAGATTTCTCCAGTAACTTTCAGGTACTCTAAACTCTATTTAGCATTTTTTTTTTTAATATATGTTTTTATTTGTCACCTGTTCGTCTTCTGTGTGTATACCCAAAGCCATTATTCTATGAAGCTTATCTGTTTTCTGCTATGAAAACATATGTCCTATTACCCAACATCAACTGGCTGCTCCCATGATTACACAGTGGCTTATTTACATTAACTATAGTAATACTTCTGAAACCAATACATTTTGATTTTGGTTGGGCTAACAACATATTAGATACAATAAAAAAAACCTTTTTAATGGGAGACGTTACTATGCACTTGCACTAACGGAAGGCACAAATCCTCTTAGAAGCATGAACCAATCTGCTTCAGATAAATCTCCCTGGATAAATATTCCAATATGGAGCTGTGTAAGAAAAATATATGAAATACTCTTCCACCAGGTGGTGCTTTAAAATCTACTTGAGCAATAATAAAAGTAAAGATAAATACAATGTAAATGGATAATGTATAAGATATTATGCATGCTTTACTAAATTCAGCATTTATATGTATGTCTACCTTGTCATTTCAGCGTTGCAAGCACTGTGAAGCATGCACTTTCTATATGGCTCAGTATTATTGTTTTTGGGAACAAAATAACCAGCCTTTCAGCTTTTGGGACTGTACTAGTAATCATTGGGGTTCTGCTTTACAACAAGGCCAGGCAGCGCCAGAGAAAGCTGATTTGCATGTCGAATACACAGACTAGTACTACAGAGACTGAACCAGTAAGTAAACAGGACCAGAAATCCCATGACAAGTAGTTGGATTGCCAAGCTCACAGCCTCTTTTCACACACTGACATATGGACCCAAGTAAAATGACATCTGTGCTTCAGAAGACAATCACAGCCACATTATAGCCACATTGTAAACTGAACTGCAAATTAAAGTGCATTCAATCCAAAGACTGTGGAGTAAATAAGGTTAAAAATAAAACTCTTTGCACTGTTTAGTGCTTTAGAGCTCTAAACTGTTGGTTTTATGCTTAACAGCAATTAATCTTCCCCACTTAATCTGGTATGTGTCAGCCGTAAAGAAGAATTTGGGAACCAAGCTGAAATATAAATAGAAGTGTCTACTTATTAATATTGGATGATAATACAATATTCCTTTGGAAGAATTTGTAAATATTATCGTATAACTTGCCCTTGACAATAAATGAAACGGTGTATATTTTGTGCTAAAATGAATTGCAGCATAAAAGAAAAATGAGACCTGGGCCAGTTTTTCCCCAGTAAAGGAACTACCACTACATTTCAGTGCAAATTTCAATGCAAAACCAGTGACTATAAATGATCTTTTATCTATCTTATTCACTTAAGTTTGTGATTGTGTCTGCTAAATGTCTGCTTTGTTGCCCTGTTTTTAATTACTTATTTAAAAAAAAAATCTACTGTGAGGATCTGTGTTTTGCAGATACAGAATGGGTATATAATGAAAAAAATAAATTTTTACTCTTGTATTAATAAATTATCTTGGCCTGTAGAAAAAGAAACCATGAGAGGAAAAATATTTACTAATTAATTGGAAAGGCTGATTGACATTGTGTTGCACAGGACCATGATGTTATTGAGCGTAATCATGGCAGTGTCGGGGTGAAAGACCGCATTCAGTCATTCTTAATTTGTAGGCAGATCCACAGTGCTCACCCCTATGGAAACCCTCATTTGGCAATATGTGGACCAATTATGATACTGCAACTCTCATCAGTGGCAAGGGTGGTACTTGCTTGTTTATATGGCTGCTTAGTAATCAGTGTTACAATCATTACAACTACATAAACCACCCCTTTGTAGTACAGTAAAACAGTTTGATATTTCCTAACAAACCTGTAAACCAAATCCTAGGTGATCCCATGACATAAGGGCACAGTTTACATTTACCACACATGGTGGTCCCTCATGTTAGAGCTGCTGGAGTGTTGCCAGGGCCAGACTCCAGCAGCCCTTGTTCCAGGCTGGCACACTGAGTGTGCAGCCTTGATGCTGGGCTGGTGACTAAATGGTCTTTGGATCTCCCTAAAGCCTGGTATAATGGATAAATACACACACAGTATGGCAACCGGGGAAGATGGTGCACTGGTATCTGATTTTGCACCAGTACAGTTGCCCATGGCGACTATTTGCCATTTGCTAATTCGTGGTAGACTTATAAAATCTAATTGCTGTTGGTAAGCGCACTGTTATTAGCACCTCATTTTGCCTTTTTATTGCACATCTCTTCCATGTACAATGTTTTTTGTTTTCTATTTAGGATTCATCTTCCCGTTACGTGATTCATGTCTGCATTTTTTTTGGTCATTGACCCTAGCAGTTAAATTGTATTTTAATGGGTTTATCAATGATAGAGTTGCTTTTTACCCGAAAAATGTGCGTTTTCGAGGGTGTTTTTTCAGTCAAAATTTGAATTTTTGGGTAAAACACAGCTTTCGGGGTTTTCTTTTGTTATACCCCGAACCTGGAAATAGCTTGAATCAGAAAATACCCCAGCTAAACCAGTCAAATCATGTAGATGTCAATGGCAGAGGTCCCTTCAACCATTTGAAGATTTTTTTTTTTTTTCCGCTTGAAACTCAATTAATTTGAGTGTTTAGGTTCTTCATCCCAATTTCACTGATTTGAGTTTTTTCTTAAATCTGAGAACATTTGAGTGTTGTGAGTTCATTGGAGGTATAAAAACCTCTAAAACTCGACCTTTGCTAAATAAAACCCTAAATGAAACTGGCGAATTACAGAACAGGGTTTCATTACAAACAAATGTCGGTTGTGAATCCCAAAAGAAAAGTACTTTGTGAGTCCAGTTTGGCCCTCCATGGTATATTTATGACCCCAGTTAAAGGGTTTCATAAAGGACATCATCTTAATATAATCCGAGCCTCAAACATGCCGTATGAGAAATATTGTCAAAAACGGTGAAAAGCAGATCAGCACTTTGCATAGGTGGGACTCATTGTTTATATTATCACGTGAATATATGTTGTATAAATTACTTTGTTTATGCAGTAAATATCTAAGTTTATGGCACATTTATAATTTTACACATACATATGTTTTTTTTCATGAATACATGCATAAAATGGGTAATCTCCCCCCCCCCCCCCCCCTCCCAACAGACCTTCATTCTATCTTCCTTACTTACTGAAGAATATTGCAGTGTAACCCCATTCTTTCATCTCTGAACCTTATTCAGTGCCATCAGTCACACTAAGGGGCAGATTTATCAAATTCACATGAAGGATTTGAAATTCGATCGAATTTTCAAAAAGATTTGAATATTGAATATGCGAATGAGGCAAATTCGACCATCGAATTTTGAATATTTGACCGATTCAAATATTCTAATTTAATTGTATTCGAATATTTGATGATTTAATTATTTCCCCTTTAAAAAATCATTCGCTAGGCCAATTCGCCAGATTGAACCTACCAAATTGCTTTAAAACCCTATGGGAAGCTCCCATAGGTGTTTTAAAGTTTTTTTTTGATTGAATCGGAAAAATTCGATCAAAGTGTTTAAAATTGTTCGAATCGTTCAATTGAATTATTTTTATTTGATTATTCGAATAGCAGTAAAATCCTTCGAATTCGATGTTTGAATTTGAAGGATTTTACTTCTCTCACTATTCAGATGGTTGAATTTTCATTCAAAATTCGACCAATGATAAATCTGCCCCTAAGTAAATTCCTTTTTGAAAGACAAAGGAGGAACGTATAAGATGGCGTTGATTTTTTAATGAAGTGGTTTTATTGGAGCTGGAATTGAATAAGTGCATAAGCATGAGGGAGTGAAAAGAAAACTGTATATGTCTATTACACAGGACTATATACAAATTGTTTTCAACACAAACCTCCTTTTTTTTCTTTTCTTTGTGTGTCTCCTTGGTACCTTGAACCCGGATATTACCTGCCGTTTTTGGTATTGTTTTATGTAAATGTAATACTGAAAATACTTATTATTGTAGACTATGTACAGGCTGTACATATACAACATTAATATTCATTCATTATTATGTGCAATGGACAAAATGGTAATGGAAAATGTTTCTCGATTATTTCATTTATTTATTGGTTATTAACTTGACACTCCCTAAAACCATCATGAATTATGCATTGCCAGAAAATGTACTTATAACCTTTCCTAGGGAGTTTGTCGATGGGTTACCATCCCCTTGCATTGGGATCCTTAATGTTTTTGAAAGTAGTTAACATTTCAAAAAAGTTAACTGTTTATGGACTGATGAGCAAGGTGAAATATGTTTTTTTTTTT